>SCDZ01000206.1:0-103375 GCA_004143845.1 Drosophila lacertosa | reverse complement strand
TTTTCGAAGAGAGTATTTTTGCAAGTTATTCAGGCCAAACGCCCCGAAGTAGTCAATTATGAGGCGCAACAACAACATCTGTGGCAAATTGGAAGGAAAGCGAGTTAATTACTTGTCAAACAGCGGCTGTTAGTGTTGTAAGTTGCGCAAATGACTCCAACAAGACTTCCATAGCGCCCGTCGTGATTTATTTACAGAGCAAACAAACGAAGCCAGAGGCGATCGGCGGGCTGGGTTTGGCTGGGTTGGGTTGGCTAACTCGCATTTCAAACGATCTGTGAAGCCAAAAGCAAAGCCCTGGCACGTACAAAAGCCGCCGGGTCTTCCACGCCTGGCCCACTCAAAAGCCGACTCTTATTTCAGCACTGTTCCAAGTCCCGAAGTTGTCAGAAGTTGCTTCTACTCCAGATTTGTTTGCACAGCGCCAATTTAACGTCTCGCAATTACACAGCCTACGACCAAACTGTCTTGAAGTGGTCTCCAAGGGAAAGGTTGCGAAAACGTTTTAACCCACTTAAGTTTCAATAAACGGCAATAACACTAAAACGATGCCTCCAGTCGGGTGTGATTGACTAGGAGTTACCCTGAGCCCAGTTCTCCTAACAAGCCTAACATTTCCTTTGCATTCATCCAAGTATTTTAAGTTGAGGTTTCCGAGATCGTTTGTGGAAAAACAAACGAATATATTTAAAAGAAAACTCAGCTTGCGGCTCTGATCAAGAATATATTTATATAGCTAATGAACTCGAAGATAAACCTAAATCTTTTGTGTGTGATTTAATAACAAAACGATTTGTATCAAAGATTTAATTTGGTCTTAAACTTTTAGCAGCTCCACAAATGAAACTAACCCGACCTACTACCAATAATATCAACTAATTGAAGCAATCGAGGCAACAAAACTGTTACGTGTTACGCACATAAACCGAATTGAATGGCGAACGGAGTCGTTAATCTTTTTATGGCTGCCATTGTGTGTGTGCGATCGTGAGCTGCTGCTACTCGTGTTATTTGGTTGATGGTTCCACAACTTAAAAGATACTTGCGTTCTTTTTATGGACAATGTCGTCGAGCTAAGTAATTAAGGCACGCATAGAGAGATTCTTTCGGGGCAGCTAAAGTAACGCCAACGATCGTCGCGGTTTGACCAACGTTATGTGTGTGGCGCAAGACCAACCGTATAATCGTAAATAGATCATAAAACGCTCGTAAAATCAATTTAACGACAACAATAAGTGTGAGAGAGAGAAAGAGAGAGAGAGAATGCTATACGATCGAATTGATCAATCGAAACGAACGAAGAATTGAATTATACTCTGGATTATGGCTTGCTATTTGGCGCCTTTGAGTTTTGTGGATTTGGTTTCGTGCCCAATTTGGACTCGGTCAACATTTGTTATGGGCAGCACACACAGCGTTTTGGGGGGTACTGGGCGCAGTCTATCAAAGTGATTTACGATCTTGAGCGAGCACTTGACTTGACTCGCATATTGACTGAAAAATATCACTTTGATTTTCTACTCTTTTTTTTTCCTTTGCTGCTGCTGTTGCCAACAACTTTCACAGTTTCTTTCACAGTCACAAAATCCAGCCGGATGTTTCCATTGTCGCTTAAAAGGATGCTGACTTCAATAGGAGTCTAAGGATTGCGTGCAGGATTTATGACAAGTCGCAGTCAGCAGGAGCGAAGGGTTCGACTTCGACTTTGACTCTCAGCAGGTACACACATCTTGTTCAAGGACATTTCAGCGTAAAAAA
Organism: Drosophila lacertosa; assembly: GCA_004143845.1. Taxonomy (NCBI): domain Eukaryota; kingdom Metazoa; phylum Arthropoda; class Insecta; order Diptera; family Drosophilidae; genus Drosophila; species Drosophila lacertosa. Next base: position 101,617 of record SCDZ01000206.1, on the reverse strand, counting down.
AAAGAAATTATGAAAAAGGCCACTACGGGCGTTTTTCATACTTTCATAATTTTCATATTTCTGCGGATAACCCATTTGCCCAATGTCATTCGGAGGGTTTCTGCGTCTAACCCGCTAAGCATTTTACTGGCGGTACTTACCGTTAAAATCGCCGCAAACGACGCGCTCGAAAGGACTTCCCATCCAATCTGTAAAAAAAGAACATTTTTTAAGAGTTTTAATGCATGTCATAAAGGAGTTGTTTCTTATGTCTAATAATGCCCAAGGCTAAGCTGGAGGACATACATAAATACATATGTTCGAGTGACCTCGCTAAATATGTGACTTTTTTACAGACTTCAGGCTTTTTCTGCTTCTCTTTTCAACAGCAAGCCACTCAATCAAAACAGTTACCACTTTGTTGTCGGCTGTTTCTTCTTCTTCCATTTCATGGTCCAGACCACCAACAAACTGGGCAATGACCAGTGGAACCGTTGGGACGAACCCATCTTGAGTGGACGACGTCTAATTAATAAGCAGCTGAAGCTTCATCTGCTCGGCGCCTTTTTAATTAAAATACACAAATTTCCATGCATTTTATGGGACAGACAGAAAAACTCGAAGGGGTCTTAAAGGGGAGGGGGGGGGGGGGGAAGGGCATGAGTTCTTGTTCGTGATATAAATAACCAGTTTTTCCGTTCCATTTCCATTTCTCTTCTAACATTGCAATTTTCATTTCATTTTCTTGGTGCGCATCGTTTTTCCAGATAATTAAGAAAAGTTAACCTCTTTGCTTTCTTATCATCAGCATAATCAGGAACCTGCAGTTACTCTTCCTTCCCTCTTCTTCCCCCCACACAACAACAACCAGCTTGGCTGCAATTTTGTTGTTGTTGTTGTTGTTGTTGTCTGCTTTGGTGCAACGATGTGAAAATGAAAATTCATTCAGACGCCTTGGCGTAAAATATTAAAATTCATTAGTTAAATTGCATTTGGCAAGCATTCAGCTGTAAAGTGTTGCCGTGCCGAGTCCGGGTCTGGCTGAAAGAGAGAGGGGCAGAGCGAGAGAGAGAGGGAGAAGCTGGGCAGAGAAAGCCAGCGGAGAAAGGATGACAACGGCAGCCAACGTTGCCTCTTGCCACATCTGGCGCTCTCTTTTGCAGCTTGCAACTAAATTGTTGTCTTTGTCTCAGTGTGTGTGTATGTATCTGTGTGCGTGTTTGTGTTTGTGGTTGTGGCGACGTGTCGCGCACTTGGCTGCCATAATGGCGTCATGCTCATATTTACTTTCATCGCCAGCCAGTCTCGTCTATGATCTCGTTGACAATTTTATCGTCGAGCTGCGCTGAGCAGAAAAGAAAGATATGCAAAATATTTCATTGTGCGAAATACCGTTTGTCTTTCAGCAGCAGACTGTCCCATAGATACTTAATTCGAATACTTGATTTGAATAGTCTTGCTTTTGTTGCCAGAGGTACAAAATATTAAATACTTTAAATTAGCAATTTAAATAAAAATCAATAGATTTTATCAGAAGTTTCCTTCGACTTTTCTAATCGTTATGTTTTCAATATGAATTGTTGAACATATAATGTTTTAAGTACTCTATAAAGATCTATCAATAATTATACAACAAACTAAGATTTTAACTATCGATTAAGGGACTTGATATCTTGGGAACTTCCTTGTGCTCAGTTTTATTATCTGTTAATCCTAACTTTAAATTGGCAGACTTCACTTTTCGATCTAAAATTTCTTTAAGTCCACAATTTTTTCAGATTATTTCTCATATTAGCTCTGACAGCATTTCATATCTATAATCTCAGCTACTTGATGATCTGCTTTAAATTTGTTTTCTGCACCTTGTGGAAAATGGCGATTGTTGACCAGTTCATAATTCAGTCTAATTGGCAATCTATTCGCATGGTGAATGCCATAACTCACAAGGCATTCAACCGACGGTCGTTGAGTTGGGAAAAGCAAAAGAAAATCATGTTGCTGCAGCTGTAGAGCGATAAATACATATATATTGTATATATATATAGATATATGGCTGGCAAAAATGCGATGTTTAGCGAGGCTCGCGTAAATTAAACTGACCCACATAAATTGTACTACGTTTGGTGCATAAAAACAGATCGGAGCCACCAGCAACAACAATAACAATAACTGGAAAGCCAAGCCAATTCGTATGACAACAAAAAATGTATCTCTATCTGTAGCTGTAGCTGTAGCTGTATCTGTAGCTGTAGCTGTATCTGTATCTTTTGCCCAGTGATTGCCATGTTTTGTATGCGCGGGAGCACATTTGAACAATGTGAATGTGAATGTGACTAGACTCATGTGTGTGTGTGTGTGTTTGCCTGGCAACCTTGAAGCTATTTAAATTACAAATCGACGAGCTGCTTCGAAACAAAAATAAAAACACACATTTTTCAACTATTTTCAATTTTATTTACTGCCGCCAGTTTTTTAGCTCCGCTCTCAGTTTGTCTGGCCTGGCCTGGTCTGGTCTGTTAGTTCTTATTTGGCGGAAGACTTATGCGATTCGAACGACTTGCAAAGTGTTCATTATGAATATTTGAATTGGCCCCAAAACGAGCGCATTTATCTATTGTTTATACCGCATAAATTAAAGCACAAATCTTTCACGCTGATTTATGCCGAATATTTATTCTTCTCTTTTTCTTATGAGTAGCTACTCACCTGTGAGAGTCATCCACGGGTAGCGAGGCAGATCCGCAATACTCTGTCCGGCACCGCCGGCGCCCGGCACCACGCCGGATGAGGGCTGTGTGCAGGCATTGCCCAGCGAGTCCACCCCAATGGCTCCTGCGCTGGCCGCGGAGACCGCCGAGGCGGCCGCTGCGTGTTGATAGAACTGGGCAAAGCTGGCCGACGCCGAGGCAGGTACGCTCATCGACTGGTAACTGTTCATCACGGTGTCCGTGTACCTGCTAAAAGAAAGAGATGGCGAGAGAGAGGGAGAGACAGAGAGAGATAATTAGCATATGTGTGTTTTGTGGGAAACTTAACAAAGAGTCACCGAGAGTCAAATGCAAATGCGGTTGCGTCTAATTGAGGACTAATTCTGTACACGATCCGCCCGCGGCGCTGACCCAGCCCTCGTTCTTGTTCTTGTTCCCATTCCCTTTCTCATTCCCGCCCTCGCATATGCAAATGGCCGCAGCGGAAGGTCAAAGTGCGTGCGAATCTTGCGGCCAGCGACAAATTGCCAGCTAATTCGCCCAGCGGTCCTTAATGGCCTCTCAATGAATGAACGGGCGGGCGGCCAGCGGTCAACGAGTCGATAATTAGAGCACATTACAAAACGGTTTTGTGGTTGGTCAAAGTCAATTCCCATTCTGGTTTTGGGTCTCATTTCGGTTCTTTTGCCTTTGTCAACCATTAAAATAAATAAAACTAAGTCTTAGCAGTCTTTGCTGGATGATTGGTCATGGGATATTTCTTTGGCTTATTCTAAGAATTACTTTCTATTAAGAAAGTAAAGTATATATTAAATTATTATTATTAACCTGCACGTTCTGCTTGAGTTGGTTTTTTTCTGATTACATTTTTATTGTATTTCTGAATGGGAATTTGTATAGAAATGTTTTTATATGTAATAAATAGGGACAAGTTCGGTTTTAAGTTGTACAAACTCTATTGTTTTTCAAGTTACAAATAATTCCAAATAAATATATTTATTAATGCATATAAAGGAGTGGATAGAGGAGAAGTCTTTTATACAAATGGTATAGAATATATATGTACATATGTCTTATGTCTTCAGCCCCGCCCCTAATTCTATAACAGGGTAACTTTTTGACCCACCCTCTTACTATTAATGATATTTGGTAAATATTTGTTTGAGAGGAACTTTTTACTGACAAAGCCAAAAATATCGGATTGTCATAAAAAGAATCAGTCGCTAATTAAGAAATTGCTTTTAAAACACTTTTTTTTGTGGTACATAAAGTATATATATATAGATTAGCATAAAGTGTATTATACAGCATATACAACTCTCTTAAGCAAGTCTGTCTATATGTTAGTGTGTGCTTTTATACAAATTCTTCATATTCAAAGAATGCAAGTCTTGCAATTCAAATTATTTAAAACAATCAATTTTATTTTAATGAAGAATTTTCCCGTTCACATACATAAATTCATTAATTGAGTAGACATATAGTAAACATGGAACAACATCATGTTATTCTTTTAAGCCCCATTTGTAATTAACCCTAATGTAAAGTTTGTATGGCTTATTCGACTACATGAAATACCCTGTATTTATATAAATATATATAGAAAAAGAAAACATCTTAAACATTTTCCTAACGTATATTTAAATTATCGATCAGGATCGATCAAAGGCAGTTAAAACTTTAAAATTTGCTCACTTTCGTCTGAAAAGTGTTTTAGATTTTTGGGCTACGCCCACAAGAGGCGTGGCATTTGGACTACCCGTTGACATCTCTCTCTCTCTGAAGAAATTATGGCTACGCCCAATACCGGTTAAGGCCATTGACTTTGAGTTATAAAACAAATGAAAACAGTTTAAGACTGTTTTAGGTTTTTAGCCTTAATGCAAAATTGTTAATCGGGATAATCGCAATAATGTCCATATTCTAAAAATGGTTGACTTAGTTGTTTTGAGGGAGAAGTGTTTTGTGTTTTTTTATTTGATCGTAGAGTAAAACTTTCATTTACTCTTTTTCAATTTGAATCAATTGATAATTGAACTTTTATTAAGGCTAATATTAAACATAATCATTTAATTAATTTTTATTTTTTAAGTCTTGTGATCAGCACGTTAATTATTAATTCCCACTGTCTAAGGCTGTCAGGATAAGCATCTGAATACTAGTGGGTAAATGTTAAGTACTTAAATTATTTATTAGAAATCAGCTTGATTAAACCCACAGATCAATTATTTGATTGCTCAAAAGATAAAATCTTAAATAATCTACAATAATAATTAAGGACTCAACTATCTAATAAAAACTCATCGAATACCCTTTAATAAATTTCCAAAATAGATTTTAGAAGTTAGCTCACCTGCAGGACTTATCTTCGAGGCCCGAGAAGCCCGGCATGCCGGAGAGGCCGCCATGGCTGGTGGGATGATTTGACACGTAAGGATACATCTTGCTGGTGGGTATGGCAAAGGAGGAGCTGGCCGCAGGCGAGGGCGAGGAGCTGCTGTCGCCGGTCTGCGAGTTGCCCGCCGAGGGTGGCGTCAAGAGCAGCTGCTGGTGGGCGTGGCTCAGCGAGTGATGGCCGCCAAGTCCCGAAACGGATCCTTGCGAGCTGACCGCAGCTGCTGCGGCGGCTAACTTGTTGATGTGCTGCTGCTGCTGAAGCTGCAGAGCGGCCGAGAGCGACGAGTACTGCGACTGCTGCTGCTGATGCTGCTGCTGCTGATGCTGATGCTGTTGCTGTTGCTGCTGCGAGGGCGAGGACGAGGACACGGGCGAGTTGGAGGACTGGCTCAAATGCTGCTGGTTAAGCTGCAGTGCACTGGAGCTGGGCGACAGCGAGGAGGAGCTCTGCAAGTGGGCGTGGCTGCTGTTGATGCTGGCCGAGTGAATTCCCGGCGTTGATGCGGTCGAGGCGGAGACGGAGGCGGAGGCTGCGGCGGCGGCGAGGGCGGCGGCAACTGCTGCTGATGACGAATTTGTGGGGGTTGTGGTTAAGTGCGAACTGATAAATGGCTGAAACTGTGGGTACTTTGGCAGCATACTATCGAAAACAAATTTTGACATTGCACATATTTTTCCCTCTGGCCGAGAATTCGCCGAATTGCCTCGGAGTCGATTCAGTTACTTTAGTTGCTGTCTGATTGATCTCGATCACGATCTCGATCTCGATCTCGTTGATTTTGTGTCCTATCTGAAGCGATGGAGTTAAGCTTTTTTCTTTTTCTTCTTCTCTTTTTTATGTGTGTTTTATTTTGTGTGTGTGCTCTTTAACAAATTTAGTTCGAATTCAGGCTATAAATGGAAGGTTTCCTTACAGAAGCTAAAACTAAAAATATTTTATAAAAATGATTGAAATTGTGGAAGAGTCCATTTTATTCTACACAATTGCATTCCTTTTACAATGAATGGGAAATATATATTTTTTTTTAATTTCTGTCAGACAATTTAGGCAAGGATTATGCTTAAGAACAAATGAATAAAAGAAATATTTGAATGCATAATTCAGTTTATAGCGAACTTTTTATGATCCAATTAAAAAACGTTAAGCTATAACAAATTGAATAAACTGATAATCTCTAAGTAAACAAATCAAAAACGCACAAAAGTCAAAATCAACAAATCAAAAAATTATATTATATATAAAATTCGAATGACATTATAAGCTGTTTGGGAAAGTATAAATATATTTGAAAAATATATACATATAAAAAAAAGAGAAAAAAACACACACATAAAAATCACATTAACTAAATTGAATATATTCGGATGCGAAATAAATCTCTTCTAGACCAAGTCAATATACAATATATAATATATATATATATATATTCAAAGAAAATGTTCTGATTTGTTGTTGGGAAACCGAGCATTTATAACTCTGCACGCATCAAAGATTTCCTGCACAATGCCAAAGGGTTAGTAAGTAGATTCTACATTGGAACTGGGAAAACGTTAGTAAGTCTTTCTTAAATGTTTAAATAGAGAATAGAGAGTGCCAAGAATGAAATATATTTCTTTAAGCCCGAATTGCGTTTGTTGTGCATTATTCGAGAATAAAAGAGAGAGATTTTGTTTTTACCTTTCGATTAGCGGCTTTCAATTGCGCTTTGTTTGTGTTGTCGCTGGCGCAAAGAAAAACACTTTGTGCAACGCGTTTTTCCCAGGAAAATGTTGCAATTTGAATTCACAACGAAATTTGTTAAATTTGCACTTGCAGCTGTCTCTGGTGTATGTGTGTGTGTGCGAGTGTGTGTGTGTTGTGGCGTTTATTTGTTGTTAAAGTAATTAAACTGCGGCCATCAATTACACGGAAAATACTCGAGGCGCAGTCTGCCCGCCGCTTGATTTATAGGCGCGCGATTTTTAATGGCTGCGACGGCACTTTGCACTTGGCACTTGGCACTTGTCTTGTTCGGGGCGAGGGATTCGAGGGATCGGGTCAACTGGGGCGTTATATTTTAATGGCCTGGCGATGATTCACATACACAGTTTTCCAGTATTTAGTATTCAGTTTTCAGTTTAGAAGTAGAAAGTCGCGACGCGTCTCTTCTTTTCTTTTCGATTTGTTGTTTTTTACGACCTTTCGCGTGCGTGTGGCAAGATAGATTGCAGCAGAGTTGAATTTAATTGCTTTGTTTTAAATGCCATAAAACACTTTTCCGGCTCACAGGTAGGTGGTAGGTGGTGGTGATGGTGGAAAACTATCGTTAACTTTATGACTCTTTAATATTTATGTACACTCATTGTTGTGACAGTTTTTCGATTCGATAGTTGGGATAACTAAGTGTGAAAATTCGCTTTTGATTGATTGTTATTTTGATAAGTAGTGTGTGTGTGTGAATATCTTGTTTATTTTAGCGTCGAGTTTTACGCGCGCTTCGTGCCGCTATAAACCGCACTATAAAGCCCGTAATAAGCGGCAACAGTTAAGCGACAATAAGAATGCCACAAAATAATAAACAGACCGAATGCGATTGCGACTCCGACTGCGAATGCGACTGCGAATGCGACTGCGAACGCGAACGCGCGGGGTGAGACAATCAAATCGGATCGGATCGAATCGGATCGGATCGGAGCGGAGATCGCGCCAAGTTAAGTTTGGGGCCAAGTCGAGGCGAGCCGAACCGAGTTGAGTTGAGTCGAGTCGAGTTGAGCTGCGAGCACTGTTCCGCAGACACTACTGCGCGCTACGATAATAAATATTATAATAAAACGAAATTTTTAAAAGAGTATAAAAATTTCGTGTAATTGGTAATTTTTGCTGCCAGCGCTGGCAGCGGCGCAAACGGCGCAGCACTTGGCGACTGCGACGATTGTGGAGAGTTTTGGGTTTGGGTTTGAGTTTGAGTTTGTCTGTCTACGTCGGCCTGGCCTGGTCTGGTCTGGTGTGGTCTGTGCTGGGCTGGGCTGGGCTGGGGCTCTGCTCCGCGCGCGCGCTCCGTTGGATCACGTTGGTCACGTTGTTGCCGGGTACGAGTGGGTGCGGGTCTTTGGTGCTGGCGCTGTGTCCGCGTCGGCCGTTGTGGCGTTACGAGCAGCGAAACGTTTATGGCGCAATACAAAAGCCATGCGAGGCTGAGGCCGCAGCTTTGGCCACGCAGAGACAGTGTCGCAGTCGCCCAGTCAGCAGCAATTCATTTCAAGCGCTGCGCTTAGTCTCTCACATACACACACACACACATACATACACAATCGTATACGCACACATTCGCAGGCAAATATGCAGTCAATGGTCTCGCCTGTCTCTGTCGACGCCGACGGCGCGGCGATGGCAATAAGAAATATACGAACCTCATAGCTGTTCGTCTCGCTTGCACTCAGCGGATCGTAATAAAACGTTAACAGCAGCAGCACAGCAGCAGCAGCAGCAGTTGCTCTTGCACGCGTGTGTAAGTGTGTGTGTGTGTGTGAGGCATGATGGCCGTTCAACTCGGTGTCGGAGACAACAGTACGAACACTGAGCGCAAATTGAGTGCAAGAGCGCGCGCATTTGAGTGCGTTTTTCGGAGTGATTTTGTGTGGCATTTTCTTATACGATTTCTGGTTTTTTAGTGCGCACCCAATGGATGCTTAATTTTGATGTTTATAACGTGAGAATGCGAATGCGTATGCGCCAAGCGCCCACACTAGCCACACACACACACGCACGCCCACATGCACAGCAATTGCCAGCGACTGATGAGCGAAAACTATCGTTTTGAGTGCAACTGCTTAAGCGAGAGCGAAAACGAAGGCGCGAGTGAGAAAGAGAGCGCGAGCGAGTGAAACGCCTTCTTAAGTGTTTTATGCTTTGTTTGGCAAAATGTTATTGTTGCTTAAATTATTTTGTATTATTCATGTTGTTTATACCTACAATTTCATGCGCTGTGCGCGCCGTTCACTGTGTGTGTGTGTGTCTGTGTGTTTGCCACATGCGACAAAAGCGCGCCAAAATGCGTGAAAACTTCACGAGATTATTCACGCTTGCAGATGTACACGCATTTATTGTAATATTTTAAAATTTAGTCACTACAAATTGTTATAGGTAGTTTTTATTGTATGCATAAAAAATTCGCCAGTTCTTGCACTCTCTCACTCGCACTCACCCACTCTGTCTGTCATCCCTCTCTGTCTGTCACTTACCCCGAAATCCAAACGCGTGAGTTTTTTGCTTTTACCCTTAACGAAAATACGAAAAATCCATAAATTCGAGAGATGAAAAACGCCGACACAGGCCAACCCACAAGTCAGTTCCTTTTCTTCTTTTTTCTTATTTTTTTGCTGTTGTTTTGTTTTGTTTTCTGTATTCTGGCATTGTCGTTGGAACTGCTGTTATGACATTTTTATGAAAAATTCGAAATTTACGATTGGCCCAAGCGGAGTAAGAGTACATTTTTTTCTTTGCTTGGAATGTTACGAACTTGCAATTTCTCAACTGAATCGACTCTTTATTGCTCTTGTTGTTGCCAACGCAGCAATTTTTAGCCAAATTCTTAGCTTAAACAGTTTAATAATTTTGGAAAAATTTGCAAACGCCAGTGAAATAACTTTTGGTTGATCTAAATTGGGCTGTTGTACTATATATATTTGTATATGTGTCCTGTCTTCTAGGACACACATATTTGTAAGCGGTTCCATTCTTTTTTTAAGTTTGTTATTTTTGTGAAATATATTTCAAGCTTGTTTTAAAAGTAGCTTTAAATATTGGATACATAAGTATTCGATTGCATACATAAGCTGTTGTTTTTTTATAACTTTTTTTTGTATATAGAGTACCTATATTTCTATACTCAAAAAGAATCCTTTTTTGTTTAGTAATATTTATTTTTAAATTGTTCGGTCAAAAAGTAAAGTAATTGTAAAAATATTTGAAGTAAACAAGCATTGATTAATTGCAAATTAGAAGACGATTAAAAGACAGAGAGGAAGATAGATAGTTTTTTTATATGTATTAAACACATAAATAATATAAGATAAATTGTTAACTTTTAATTTTTATAATAAGTTAAAAGTTTATCAATTTGTGCGATATTCTATGAAATTTTTGTTAAACTTTAAGAAATTCATTGCGGAGAAATCCTTTTTATCTCTTACTAATACCAAAGTATAAGCCAAAATTTTTTTTATATAAGAATTCTATATTTTGTCGATGCAAGTTTAATGGCGTTAAAATAAATTGTCAAAAATATGTTTTCCATATGTTTACTTTTATTTAATTATAACTGTTCATTTAATTATAACTGTGATTTAAGCACTATTAATCTATGTTACACTTTATATATTAATTTTAATTGAGGATTTGTAATTATTCTCATATAGTTTTACTACACAAACAACTTCCATAATAAGATGATATATTATTCGTTATTAGAGGCAGTTCCCTTTGATGAGAAAAGGTTTCGATCCAGCTTGAGTTTAATACAAAATGTATTCAAATATTTATATTTAAATCCATTAGACGAGATTAATAAATGTAAAAAAGTTTTAAAGGGTAATATTTGTTATTTATTGGTATTCCGAATGCACGTTTTTTATATAATCTATAAAAAGGTTACATATTTAATTTTTTATAATAAGCACTTAATGATAAAACTTAGTTGCATTATGTTATAAAGAATATATTAAATAATTTAACAATATAAAATATTTATTTCAGACTTTTGAAATCAACAATTTCAGACGTAAACTCAATTTTCTTAAATATATTATATAGTTCCAATGTTGACTATAATCCGATTTGGGTAACACTTTAAACACATTTTTTTTAATAGTTCCGACAATTTTAGTTTTTGTATTGCAAAATATTTTTGTGCTGGCGATAACAATTGAATAATTGATCAATCCTTTCGCGATAAGTCATAAATTTGACGCCCTGGCAAATTACATTTTTATGGCTACGCAGTCGGAGCCAAATGGAGGTGGGAGAAGGGGTAGGTGGAGGGGAGGGAAGGGGCGTTTGTTGCGTCTGGCAGCAAGTGTTTAAAATTAATTGCTCATAAATTCCAAATTAAACATTTTGCCACACTTCGCTGTGCGTTTATTGGCCATACAAGTCGGCCACAAGTCGACTCGTTGAGTTGTTGTTGTTGTTGTTATTGTGAGTGAGTGAGTGCCAGTTTGAGTTTGAGTGCACTCAGATCGCTCTCCGCGTGCCGTGATTTACGGCACCTGACTTTAACGGGAACGCGAGTTCGAGTGCGAATGGGAAAGGGGCGGGGCGGCCAACAAGCGGAAAATGCAAACCGGCCATTTTGATAATCAAAACAAATAATAAAACAACTTCACACGTTATTGCCAAACACAACGAACAACAAATAATTTGAGCAACAACTCGGCAGCAACTACTCGACTGCGATATAAAAATCAACGACAACAACAACAACAATGCGTTTGTCGTCAGCGACGGCGCTCGCGAGTGCCATTAAAAAATAATAACCGTAATAAACTAATAAAATTGAAACTGGGTGAGACGACCGGCAAATAATAATAAAAACGAACGAAATCACAATAAAACACTATCGAGGCCTGCGCCGGGATGCGACGGCTCCCCGGAGGTGTTGCCTTAATCGTAAATCGCACAAAGTGTTATATGCATGTGTGTGTGTGTGTGTGTGTGTGTGGGGGTAGTGTTTGTGTCAGCCGCCAAAAAAGAATTGGAGATACAGTAAAATTGCTCGTGGTGTCCCCAGCGACGAACTGCACCTAAAATAAAAACAAGCATAAAGGGAAAACATGCATTGAAAACTAATTGGAAAACAAATAAACTTAATGGCTAAAAGATTAACGAGCTAGTTTCGTTTAAAAGAGATCTTAGTTAAAGTCAAAGTTAGTTAACAGATGAACAAATATTGAGGTTATATATTTTTAACTCAAGATGAACATAAACTTACTTTTTAATAGTAAGGATAAAAGTTGTTGTTATATATAAACTATTCTTGTTTCGTTAAATATAAGTTTAAAGCTTATTTAATTGACCATCATTTAAAAACTCCTCATCATATTTGCTTTGTGCACATAACTCACTTATTGAGTCATAAGTTGCCGTTATTGTGTAAGCAACCACCAGAATTGAGTGCGGACGAGCACTCAACTGAGCAATAAGCACTCAAACGGTTAAAATGCAAGTTGAGCTCATTCTCATTGATTTCGTGCACTCACAATCGATTGAGTGAATTGAGCAGCAAATGCAACTCAAGGGCAGTTGAGTGGATTTCGTGTTTTAAAGAAGCACTCGTGTAAGTGTTGTTTAAAAAAAAATAACAAAATAAGGACACTCTTCCGCCGTTGCACATCAAATTCATTCCTTAATTTGATACACTTTTATTGCGCCAGTTTATGGCTTGTTTGGCCATTGCGGTTCGCCCAAGCCCAATCCAGGATCAACCCGACTCAAGTCAGGGGGGGTTGCATAAGTCAGCGCCGGCGATGAATGTGTTTTTAAGTGATTCAGATGACGATTATAAAATGCCTTGTCACGCAATCATTTTTAATCCTTCGACGTTGTCGCACATCGCGCACATAGCCGTGTTTTATGATCACCGCCGGAAAATGTGGGTTTATATGTCAGCCCGTCAAACCAACAGCCTCGTGCACTCGGCTCGGCTCGGCTCAGTGCATTCCTCAAAACGACTCAATAAAATTTATACGAGTTTTTGTCTGCTCCGCATTTTAATTGCATTTTAATTGCACTAATGATGCTCCGTTTTGTTAATTACAAAAATACAAAATACAAATCACAAATCTTATTAAAGAGCGTAAAGAGCGCTCGTAAAAAACTGAAGAACATGCCGAGTACTTAACGTTCTCACTTACCATTTATAGAATGGCTGTAAAGAACAAAAAAACAATCTCATTATTATTATTATTATTGTTGTTAAGCTCAATTTAAGTATTTGCAATATTTAACTGTATTTATTAAAATACTTTTAGATTGATCCAAGACTGATCTCAAATTTAATTAATTTATATTTAGATAATTGGTATATATTTAAATAGGCACCGAAAGTTATCCAAATTTACTTCCGAGAGGGAGTCTGTAGAGACCATGAGAAACTTCCGAATGGAGCAACTTTTCCCAGTGCGTGTTTTATAGGCCCCGACAAGACATTAAAATACGCACACGCCCCTTTTCCAATGAGCATGTAACGGATAATTTGTGCTGGGGAGTGGGAAGGCGGACACGGCACCTGGGGGCGGCTTTTCAGTCGGTTGGGAAAGCGAATTTGAGCAAAGTGCATGGCAAACTCAGCCAAGTTGGGCCCCAGTTGGGCCCCAGTTGTCTGCTGTCGACGACGACGGCGATGATGATGGGCTGGCTGCAAGAGGAGATTTCAATATCATAAAAAATCGTATTAAGAGAATCTCATATTGGTGAATCGTAAAGTTTTTACGAGCGTTTAATGGACTCTTGCAGTAAGCGTGAGTATTTACGCGCTGCTTAAAAGCGGTAAAATATGGCCAAGTGGTGTCGGGGGACAAACACGCACACTTCTCCAATTCCTGCAGCTGACGGCCAACACAATTCATGGGTATGACTGTGTCGATATACCCGATAGCATTTAAAAATAAAAAAATTGATTTTTGCACACTTTTCGGACATTCTTCGGCCTTTCATTTAGACTTGGAAAGGGGCGTCTATTTGGCAATTAACAACTGGCAACAGCAGCGCCATCTAGCAGCCATATTCGGCACTCAGGTGTAACCAACTTGCACTCATGTCCGTCAAGCAGTGCAACCAAGCAGTGCAAATGCGTCCTTGCTATTAGCTGCTAACGCAGGGGATGCGATGGGAAGGGAAGCGAAGGGAAGCTGTTTACAGTTACAGATGAAAATAGTTTTGCAATAAAAAAGAAAATGGCCAAAATAGAGTTGGGATCAGAGTTGTGTTTGGCAACATGTTTGAGTTTATAAGAGAAACTGCACTTATACCAGAATCCCTAAAAGTTAACAGCTACTCACAAGAGTTTGTTGGCTGCTCGAAAGGATCATAGCAGAAGTTGTCCTTACTGCGTTCCTTTCTGTTCGATTTTAAATGTCACTGGAGAGAAGGAACTTAAAAGTGTTTTAACCGAAGCACATCAAAAGAAGTAAGTTCTAAAATTAATTTATATTTTAAGAATACTCACATTTGGTTAAAAAGAACAAAATGGTTTTTTTTAAGTTGAATTAGCTTATATTAATCTTGGTAACCAACATAACCAAGTCAATCGAACATCTTTTCTTTAAAAATAAGTTGCTTATATTGTGTTTACATAAGATATTTCTAACTTCCTTCATTAACTTTATATTGATCAAATCAGGTATTAGCGTTGATTTTGTTACTATTGTTTATTACTATGTAGACTCTCGTATGGTTTACTTAGAACAAATATATATTACTTTAGTTTTTGTCTGTCAAATTTGATTAAGACAATCATTCCAAGCAAAAAACTTTTAAAGCTTTTTCTGGGCCTGACTTAGAACCAGTTAGAATGCTCTCAAGAAAGTAAACCTGAAGCGCATTTGGCATATTTGATGAGAAGAGCAACTATCTAACTATTCATACAGAGAGACAAATGGGGTTTAATCAAATACTTAAATATTTTCCAGGGTATACATGCTTTAATCCTGTCTATAACTAACTAAAATTTAAACTGAAGCTGAATTTTTCTGTATTATTTAGTAATATTAATTACTGTGAAATTTCGAATTTCCACGTTTGCTTTGTTTGTTGTATATAACATAAAAAATGTTTTTATTACATAACGTATTTTATGATCGATCATTTTTATATGTGTTAGTATTTCAATGTTGTTTTAAGGTATTTTTATACTCTCGGATTGTGTTACGACAACTTGAAAATGCAAAATTTCATCATTCAAAATCAGTCTGATCCAGATCGTATTTCAATGTTAGAGTTATTGTCACTAAGATTTTTGTTGCTGTTGATATATATAAATGTTTGAGTCGGCCTGATCGGCAAACTATACTATATACTACACTATATATTAATTATTAATTATATACTATACTATATATTACAATATATTAATGGATCGATTTAGTGAAAAAGCCCTTTTAATTTTTTTTTTTAAAACCCAGATCAAACTTTGCATTTCAAACTGCCATTTTAACTATTTAATAATATCTGATCAGTATTGGATCAGTATAGCAAAAAGACCACATTTAACAGAAAAAGGTTTAGTGCGAAGAGTATTTTTGTTCAGTACATATATTTTTTTTAATCAGGACAATTAGCTGAGTTGATTTATCCATGTCGATCTGCAGGTCTGTTCATTAACTAGAATTATATATTCTCAAAATTTTTCAAGATCTTTACAATAAACTTGGCAGTTATTTAATTATAGACTTAAGCGATTTAATATTATTAAAGTTTTATTGTTTGTGATTCTGGGTATGTTTAAATGCAGAGAAATTTGAATTTATACCACGGCATTTCAAAATTGGCTTCAGAGTATTGCCTAATCGAGCTTTTTCGACTAGAGCGATCTAGTTGTAACCTGAACTTAAACCTTTAAAAGCGCATAATAAGGTTGGAATGTTTGAGCTAATGAATGTTACAGCCAGAAGAAAGCTTCTCCCACTCTGTAAAGTGTATATATCCTTGAGCAGGACGACGAGCCGAGTTGATTTGGCTTTGTCGAGTTGTTTGTCCGTCTGTAAGCATCGATATGGAAAACTCAGAGCGCTAGGGACTTAAGTTTTCTGGCTTTAGATTCGCTTTTTATATACGCAGAATAAATCCATCATTTTTTTCAATATCACAATTAATTAATTTTGAGAATTATTTTTGGTAAATATCTAAGAGACCATCAGAGGTGAGGTGAGGTATATTATGTTATTGCCTTTAGGAAAACGCATCTTATGAACATCCACAGTTTTATTTCCATCTCAAGTCACCAAAAGCGATCCTGTTTTTGAGGTTCCCTTTAAGGCTTAAATAGTTATAGAAGTATTCCCCAAGAGCAGGCACTGAGTAAAGTGCTTTGCTTGGTTACTTAAATTTGCCCTTAGCTCTGATATATTTTCAAAAATTACTTTTAAGGTATATCTTAGTCGACTTCTCTTGTCAATACCATTCATACTTCTTTGCTTATAATTCGATCAGCACTCAACTGAGTTTTTAAGACCCTTTTCAAAGCTTCGATTCCCTTGGCAAAGGTTATATTTTTATATTTTATCAGAATCTTGTGGGTGTCCCGGAATGTAATGGTAAGACTATGCTATGGATAGGAAACCTTTTGTCATTTATCAAACTCACTTTGAAACACAGTCCGACCCGACTAGACTAACTAAATGTATTGTTGACTTCTTAAGGGATTGTAAAAACGAACAGTAATTATTGTGATAGCTCCCCGTAAGAAAGCAGCAAACATGGCAAGCAAATATATTCCTGGGCTGGCTTTGGCTAACCTTTAGGTAACACCTTGGGGCTCACTCACTCAATTAGTAGTTAACTTGGAGCTTGGCTAGAACCTGGCTAGTGTAGTCGGGTCGAGTGCAGTCTCATTGGATGCAATTCGTAGGTGAAGTCACGTAGAACGACAAATGGCATATGTCTGGTGACAACGACCTGACGACTTCATTAGACGCGGACATATATCAGCGGTGTGTGTCGGTCCAACGACCAGCGAGAGTTATGTGACTTGTCGGAAAGGATTTCCTATAATTTCAAGCACTTCCCAACCGACTTTGTAGACGTGCCTGCCAAAAAGGTCTAAGCGAACCAAACCGAACCGAACCTGTTGCCCCATGGGCAAATAAATCAAAATCAGTGTCGAGTGAAGTCGAAGTCAGCCCGTTAAACGAATTTCACCGACATCGAATTTCGACGAATGTTGGTTAATTATGGTTTTGCGTAACAACATTCCCATTCTCTGACCACTCGTGAGTAATTTGTGTTTGAACTCGTTAAACTTGGCAGATACTTGTGCTCATACTATGCACTAGCACGACTCGACTCGACTCGACTCGCTGAGACTTGAGAATTGTGCTTGCCACCCCACAAAAGCTGATTGACGACGCGCATCTTTCTCGAAAATGGCACGTCCGGCAATCAACAACAAATTTGCAACAATTTAAAGATTTTTTTGATTCCGCAGCCAAACGCCAGCTCCGATAGCTGCCCAACCAGATCTTGTGGCTGCCACAACGATTCGGGGGCACGTTGCGTGTCTGGCGTCAGGAATGCGATTTGCAGTTGCAATTCGAAGCGGCATTCATAATTCTATGAAAATGTGTTTTGCGTGCACGCTGGCGCTTGCTTGCTCGCTTGTTAGGGGTATCCAATTCAGAGCTATCCGAGATTTAAAGTAAACCTCCCATCCACATTCGCATCTGGGCGCCTTTCGAGCTCTTCATGAGGAGTTGGTTTAATTGGATTTCTTATCAAACTTTGGATAACGATTAAATCTCAATAAAATGATTCTATTTTAATTCGATAATCTGTGAAAATTATTGACTTATTCCATTTTCATTTTCAGGCAGTCAAATATATTTTTTATTGTTGCCCATATCTTCAGTTCAAATAATTTAATTTTAAAATGTCTAGAAGATATTTTTTGTATACAGCTTTGAATAGCTTTGGTGTTGGCTATACAAACCAAGTTATTCTTATTCAATTAAAAATAAAATCCTTAGAAATATGTAAAACATGTAAAATGAAGATTAGCATAAGATCCGCATTTTTAATGAGAATTTGTTTTTAAACACTTAAAACAAGGCTTCCAATGTTTTCTTTAAAAAGGAATCGCCTGTTCAATTTGGAAGACTAAAAGTATCTTAAATAGAGTTTTGACAGAGGTGAAGTGAGATTCTGATACTAAATTGAACACAGCTGTAAGTTAATCTGTCTTTTACATATAAATAGACAAACTCATTTGTACCCTGTAACCAGACTATTAAAAAGTTTTAGCCGTTTGCCCTAATACATTTAAATAAGTATCTATATTTATAAAAAAGTAACTTGCGCATTCGTGTGAAATACTTTGGATATATTTATACGAGTTTCATTAAAAGTGTTCAAGACTTTAACCCAGGACAAGATGTTCAACTTATGTTTAACGTATTTCCTTTAGCATCATCTGAATTGTATAAAAAAAAACTAGAATGATTTGGATGTGCCCTGTTATATTATACCTTGAACTCAGTAAAAAATACATTTACACAAACTGAAAGACAAACTGGAAAACTCTTCGGTTTATTTAGTGGCTTTCCTTCTCCTTCTTTACTCAGAATTAAACTTCGTCATGAGCAAACCTTAATGTCTTCAGGGCTTAATATTCAAACTCTATGCAACTTTAGAAGTTTAAATATTTTATCTAAAAATGTGTGTAAGTCACAAACAATAATTAAAATATTCTCTAAAAATATCAAAATTGCGTTTCTCTATCCCTTATAATTTTTTTAATTATTATTATTATTATTAAAAAAAAATCTGAATAAAACTTAAATGTAACGATATTAAGATATCGTAGTAAGTAAATTAAAAAAAATAACTTAATCTGCATATGTTATAAAGGACATTATTAAATGCCTAAAGAAATAATAAACTGTGTTTCAAAAAACATTTCCCAAATTAGGGGTCCAGTCTTAAATCTGATTTCCACCTAAACGTGTACTTAATTATTATTATTATTGGACAAATATTATTAAAATAATTATATTTAAGTTTTATTAAGAAGAATAAAATTGTTTGAACGAGTAGTGGGTATAAAAAGTATTAAATCACTTGTGATTGCAAAAGGCTTTCTGGGATTAAGAAATCAAAACTCTTTGAACCATTGAATACTTTATAGCAATAAAACTATAAGATATATGTTAAGATACTAGAAGTCTTAGTCGATTTTAGGTTGGGAAAAAACTAAGTTTCCCATTTATGGAATGTTTAAATAAAGATATGAATAAGAATAATGCAAATGTTTCTATATGCAAATGCATTTTAAAGGAACGAAATTTAAAAAGTCTTTAAATGAGTGACAATAATCAGCTATGCTAAGGCGAACAAAGATGTTCTGAAAGATAGTTTCAAATTCTTACTATTGAATCACTTGTGATTGCAAAAGGTTTTCTGCGATTAAGAAATCAAAAACCTTTGACCTTTATACTAACTAATTGTGATAATAAGTAGCTAATTGTTGTTTTTATAAACTGGATTCAGTTTGGAATTTGTAATGTAATTAGATGTAAGTTAATGCGATTGAGCTTGAATTACATGTGAACAAATTGTGGCCCATTTGGATTCAATGTTGTCAAAGCGAGGAAAACTAAGTACGCATGGGAAAATCTAGCAACATTTTCCAAAGGGAACAATTTGGATTCATTGAATTTGTTGTGCCTTGCTTCAGGTGAGTCAGTCGGGTCAGAGGGGACCCGGAGGGGGGGGGCCCTAAAGAGCCCCAAGCGAAGAACTGAAGCCAGCGACGACGAGGGGCCTTTAAACCGGATCAACCACTTTGAAACAACAATGGCAGCCGAGTTGACTCGACTCGACTCGAAATGGCTGTGATAACAGAAACCGCATTGGACCAAGCGAAGCGGCCATGCTCCAGTTTAGCACTTAAAGCGATTCGAGCGAGAGCTGTTCAAAGAATACAATTCAACCCTCTTTCAGAGCAATCCTTAGGGTTGTTTTCCTAGAAACCCGTTTCGAGCTGTTGACTTGTCCTGTGGTCAACCGGGACAAACTTAATGTGCTGGTCTTCTTACCCAGCCACAAGATAACTGCTTGGGTCAACTTAATCTATTAATATCGATTGAACGACAATTCAAGAACAAGGATTCAATTGAAGGTTACTTCTTATGTAGAGTAAAAACATTCTTCTTCCTGCATATGCATATGTAGGATGTCTAATGCATATCTCTTCACACTGAATAACAAACAAAGTTAACTTCAGTTTGTTTTTTGCTACAATTATCGAGTTGCAGCTTCGCCATTTGGCGAATTTACGTAACGTTGACTTTTGCTATCTGGAGCCATAAAATCGCTGGGCTTATCATCGTCGGCCGGCCATTAAAACTGAGTTTTAGTGCCGCCAATGGACACTCAGAGAACTTTACTTCGGACATTGCGTGTCCAGGCTCAAGACCAGAACTGTGGCTAATATTTACGAGTTCTTCGAACAAGTCGAAGGAGAAGGAGGAGGATGAGGAGGAGGATCAGTTTCACAATTCTCCATACTAAATTATGCGGCGAACTTCAGATTAAAACAACAAAAATTAATTACAACCAATGGGAAAAACTTGCCACGTTTTGTGGCGTGTTGCAGGTTGCGTGTGTCGCCTCCAAGTTGCAACACGTGATCATCAGCGTTGCAATTAGACGAGTAATCGAGACTATTTAAAGTAATCGGATAAGCTTGCTTGGGTTAAAACAAATGCTGTCTTCAACCATTTAACTAAACGGACCAAAGATTTGGATAGACGGAATTTAATTGTTAAAGCTGGATAAATTCCTATGTAATATAATGTAAAAGCATATCGGAGTGGAGTATTATTATTAACAATTAGAAGACAATTAGAAAATTCTGCAACAAAAGTAGTTAAACATTGAATACTCTGTAGCAATAAAGCTATAAGTTATACATATGTAAAGATACTAGAAGTCTAATTAGATTTTAAGTTGGGAAAAAACTTAGCTTAAAGCTTAACATTTATATTTTCATTCACTCAATGGAAAAAACCTTATACATAAAGTTTTTATGGAATGCATAAATAAATATATAAATAAGAATTTTGCAAATATTTCTATATTCAAATATATTTTAAAGAAACTAAATTTAAGTCTTTTAGATAAGTGACAAAGATCAGCTAAGCTAAGGCCAACAAAGAAGATACCTTTAATTTCTTTCTACAAAATGCGACATATATTTTTTTGTATTTAAGTTCTGCTTCTGGTTTTTTTTTTGGCTGTCATAAATCATATTTACACAAAAAAGATGAAAACAGATCCACGAAATGTGTCAAGAAATGTTTTGAGTTCACTTTCTTCAACAATTGAAAAAAAGGGGAAAAACAGACGTTTTCCGTGTGCTGTCACTTTTCACACCGGGCGACATCGTTCATTGAAGGGTTAAGCTGTCCAATTCATATGCAGGGCCATAAAGTGCAGGATTCCTGCTTCAAAAATCCTTTGCCAGTTTGACTGCTCACAACAAAAAATATGGAAGCAAGCAACAAGAATACTCATCGATGTACCAATCTATGTGTGTGTGCCTGTGTGTGTGTTTGTGTTTGTGTGTGTGTGTGTCTGGTAATGTCTGGGCAAACATCACACCATGTTGCCACGTTTTACGACCGCTGCTCACCTTTTGTTTGTCGGGTTTATGGCCAGAACGGAGCTCACTCCTGTTTTTGAGCTGGCAGCCTTTTAACCGCTTCACTTTCGCTGACAAACTGATCTTGGATGACCCTCAGGAAACGATTCGCCAAGTGAGCAGTTTTTTAATTTATCGATTCGCCATTCACCTTGGCCAAAATGCACAGATCGCTCCAAGGACACGGCCATAGCAAGGATGTCCTGTGAAACACACACACGAAGGGCTAAACAGGTAGATCGAAGCAGCTGCTATAAAAAACAGGCGACGCGAAGTAATTGCGCAAGTCAAGTCCTTCCAAGGACTACACGCAACAGGACCTGATGCGTATGCAATTACGGCCCGTGAATAGATTGCGTATAGCATCAACCCTTGACGCAACCTCGTTGATGTCCTTCAAGCAACATTTTCCGCATTCCTTTCTTTATTTTTTTTTTTAAAAAAGGTCTATTAAATTCAAAAAAAACGCAAAAAAAATAACGTTGGTAAAATACAAGTTATGAAGAAAAGCGTTTTGCTTTAAAATAAAAGAATTCACAAAAGTAAAATGGTTGCTTGGGTGGAAACAACTGCGCAATACTCTGTTCTTGTTCATTACGGAATAGCTTGATCTTAAGCTGTAATCTCAAGAGAAGCTTTTAGGATAGCAAATATTTGCTATTATTTGGGATAAAGTGGATTTTTTTTAAAGAATAAACTATGCATAATGGTAACATAAAAAAATAATAAATAAAGCGTTTATAATCTCTGAAGGAAAAAACCAACTTAAAATTGATTATTTTTGTAATTATAATAACAATTACCAAAATATATTGATTGAGGTCTGAGTTCATTTCTTTTGTCTATTACATAAAAACTTTTATTGTCAACTTGAAAATGGAAAAGGGTTAAAAAGACAGTTTATTAATACTTCTGTATATAAAATTACAGAATAAATAAAATTACATTAAAAGTTATTTCTAATCTAACTTTTATACAGTATGATTAAAAGATTTGTACTTTATAAAAAGTAAATTGTATTCAAGACCCAATATTCTATCAAATGATTCGCACATAAAAATAAATTACTACAATATTTTATCCATTTTATTTTTTTATATTATTTTTGTTAGTCAATTTACATCTATTTTAAATAAAATGTTATCGAAAATAATTGAAATAAACAAATATTTATTTATTTAATTTTAAAATTTTAAATAACATTACCAATACGAAAAAGTTACTTTTTTCATTACTATACAAAAATTTAATACTCAATTTGAATTATAAATCAAAACATAATCTAAATATTAAGTGAATGTTTTTTCAATCAATGTCAACTTAATTTCACTTGTAGGCAGATCTTCAGTGTTTCTTAAAGAGTGGACAAAGGCGAATACAAATAACGAATAACGACAATATTAATAATAATAACAATAAATACAGCCCACGGAAATATGTCTGCGTTTTTCACATGCCAATTCATTTATAATTCATAATTCATTTGAATGCCGCATAAAATGATTTTACTGTCAATAAAAAACACAATTAAATTAGCATTAAACACATTTCGCTGGCGTCTTTTTTCTTTCTTTCTTTTTTTGACAAAATACTCGAAATTATTTAAAAATATTCAATTAGCTAGGTTTCTTAGACAAGTATAGAAAATATTTTGGTTCATTCTTTTCTTCAAAAACTGTTGCGCAAAAATTCAACATTTAATTTTAGATGTACCAAAATAAACTAAGTATCTAGAGATTTGTTTATACATCCTAAATATATAAAGCAAGCTTTTATTATTTAATGAAGAATATTTAAATTTCAGAATGAATGGCGTTTTCTTTGTTGGTAAAAAGTTCCCATTTAAATGCCAGACTTGCAAATGAGTTTTCCCCCAATTAGCAATTCTAGCTTTGTACATATTTTTCTGCTGAAAAATTACTTATGCAATTCAACGAAACAAGCTCAAAACGAACTTCTCCAAATTACGAACACATTCTACAATTATTACTGAATATTCTCAATAGATTTCTTAAAAGGGCAGCAAGAAAAACAACCGAATTAATTCGAAGTAGCCAAAATAGTTTTATTAGCATATTTATTATTTTAATGATTATTATAATGAATTTTATAATAATTGCAACTGTAATTGTTATTAACATATTAAGTATTCAAACAACAATTATCCACTATTAACAAGTTGTAAACAGTTCGTTAATTTGTATAAATATTCGTCTTGAAGAGTTTTAGATAAAAACAAGTTGCCTAATTTTTTTTGTTTATTGTTGTTTTGCATATACCCTAAATCAAGTGCATATAAAAAGGGTATAATATTTGTAAATATTTGTAGTAAGCAGAATAAAGATAGTTCTCTATATAAAGTTTATATTAATCTGATCGCCAGAACGAGCTGAGTTAATAAATTCAAGTCTGCCTTCTTTTCTGTTTGAATGAAGTAAACGTAGTAACTATAAAAGCTATTTATAAAAAAGCTTTAATATCTTTAAATTCTTTAATTCCATTTGAACAAGAAATGAACAAGTTTATTATTTATTTCCCGATTTGTTTACCCATTTAATTAATATCGCAATATTCGGAAACAAAAGCTGAAGACGCAGATTTTAAGACTTTAGATTCTATTAATATATATGCACTATAAGTTAGTTAATTATTATCTTGTGTCTATCAAGCTCATAAGAGGCGATATTAACAGCTCTATCCACCAATATTTCTTTAAGTATGTTCTTTACATATTAAAATCAACATCATTGATTCCTTCCTTCAATTTTTTCTCAGTATAAATTTAAAAAATATTTTGTTGGAGAGAATCTCTTTAATCTCTTATGAACACATTCTTGCAGCAGAAGACTTCTTCCGAAGACTTTACATCCAATATATATATAATTGACTATCAATTAAATAGAAACATGGACATTAATATTTTTAATTGGCTAACTTCAACTTTTGATTAAGCGAATAATATGTCACAATTAATGCAGTCCAATAAACAATAAAAACTATTTTAATTTTATTAAGTTAATTAAAGAGTTTCTGCAGGTTGTTTTTTCACTCTAAGCAACTACAAAATGAAAATGATTTCATGGCATTAGATTTGGATTGCTTGTGAGCGATTGTTGGAGCGACTTTTGAGGGGCATGTGCCACAACACACACACATAGATATACCTTCAGTACCACTTTAGCCAGTTGCTCATTACACTCGCTTGAGTAATTATTTCAATGAAAATGAAAAAAAAAAATAAAGAAAACAACTTGGAACTTGGCTCGGGGCTCGATTATGAACTGCGCGCACATAATACCATATTTCAAATTTCAATTAAGTCCAAGTGCTGAGAGAGCTCCCAGCTACCCAATTCCCAATTTCCAATTCCCAAATCGTCCCTATTTCAGGGGCTGTTGATCTTTTACGATATGTATTTAACTTTTGACTTTATCGAATTTTTCAACTCAAGTGCATGGCCCGGCAAATGTTCTTGGCAAATCTTTTTTTGTGGTTCAAGTGTGGAAAGCAACACACACAAAAGACGCAGCAAAAAAACAGATAACACAAAAAATTAGTTTAAAATTAAACAAAAAAACAAGTTTATGCTTTGCCTTTCAAAACAAGCACTCAAAATACAGTTAACAAAGAAAGAAAAGTTCGGCCATCGCATATTCAAATACAAATACATATATACATATGTATACATATGTATGTATATTAACATTTATAAGTGTCACACTCAGAGTTTAGGCTGTTAAATAAATGTCCATGTCTAAAAAAAAAAGAAAAAAAATGTCGCTGATTAAAATCTAAACGAAGGCAACGGATTCAAAACGACGAGCTGAGAGTGCTTTGGACTTGTATCTTTCAGATACAGATACACTTTCAAAACCTGAAAAAGGTTGGCTCCAAATTAACATTCCTCGGCCTTTGGCAAAGAGAGTTTTACCCTTCTTGGGGATGCTTCTCGTCTGTTGACTTAGGCCAGGCTAAATGTTCAAATAATATTTTGCATATTCCATCGATTTTTTTTCTCCTCTGTTGTCGACTGCGCGCATAATCAGCGTGCGAGCGAGACAAGTGCATACTGCAAGAGAAAGAGAGAGAGAGGGAGAGAGAGAGAGCGCTTTTCTGGGTGCGGCTAATTTATTATCGATTTCAGTTATCATATTCCCTGTGCGCTTTTCTAGCTAAATCTAAGCGTAGTCGCGACTGTCGCATAAATCTCGCTAATTTATGTTCGATGCGTGCGAAATGCTAACAAACTAAATCGCGGCCTTTGCGTGGGCGTATTAACCCCCCCCCCCCCTTCAACGCCCCCTACCAAAATGCAAAACTTGCAAAAATTGTCGTTCTCAAGTCGCGAGTTGAAGTTGTTCGATTTAGTTAATTATAATTTTTGAGACGCACTCAAACTAACGATTTTCGTGTTTGTCGCACAATTTATGGAATGGAATGAAGTGGTTGGTATATTGTTATTGTTATTTGTTTCTAATGGAAATGTTGTTGGCCACTTCACATCACATCGATAATTGTAATGCACTTTAACACAAGCTAATTTAATTCGACAGCTTAAATGGTGTTGATCACGTAAAGAGCGAGCAATAATAGCTTTAAATTGCAATTACCTTAATTATGTTATTATACTTCTACTAGAAAAAAGGTTCTGATAACTTTGGAATTCAGTTTTATTTGTTAGGTAATTGATTATGTTATTTTCCTGTTAGTAAGGGTTCTTCTCATAAGCAGGGAATGACAACTATTTTATAGTATTTCACTTGCTTCTTGAATGGACTGTGCCTTTGGCTTAAGTAGTCACACATTTTATGACCCCCTTCAAAGAACAATGTTTATTTTTGTTTACTTGCTCATAAATCAATGCATGTTTAGGCAGCTAACCGGAGTCGAGAACAGAGTGTCTCCCAGTCGGGTGTGTCCCTTCACTTCTTCTATAAAGTTCTTAAATGAATATGAGCTGTATATAAACATATTTGTTTGAACCTTTTTAAGTGCTACTTTTTCAATTTTTTGTTTTACATATTATTATTATCAAATGAATTGGCAGCAATATTTCATCAAAAGTCTCTGTGATCTATTTGAGTTGAGTTGACTTATCATTCAAAGACTCGACTGTCTACTGACCGAAATGAACTGTTATTTTATAATTATTGGGGGAGCAAATGTCATTTGATTACTTATTATCAAAATTGTATTTAATATACTTCGCCTATTAATATATTTTTGAATGGTTTCTGCAGAGCAAAATATTAAAGAAAATTACTTTTTGGGCAGTACCAAAAGTTGAGACGATCTCGACCTTATACACTTTAAGTTGAATATGAGATTCGATACACGAATACTTTTTAGATTATATCTATTTACTCCACATTAAGTAAATAGTTTCTCAATTTCTATACCCAAGTTGACCCACTCCCCAAAGAAGAATATTGTTTCGACTATTGCCAGCTGTTTACAGGGCATCACTTAGTCGAGCACTCGCTGATTGTTTTTGCTTCACGGCAGTCAGCTTTCGGCACATGTGGACTGTGATTTAATCTGGGAGAAGGAACTGGGAGAGAGAGAGAGGAGGAGGAAGAAGCTCCTCTCGCTGTTTGCAAGGTATTCCCGAGCGGAATGTCAGACTGGGACTGAGACTGGGGCTGGCAATAAATGAAGCAATAAAATAATTTAAATCTGTATTTAAGTGACAATAAAGCTCGTTATGAGTGACGATAAGCAGCCATTGCCAAGCGCAATTTGATTGCTCGACCAGAGCGATGTCAGCAATAGTTCAAATAAATACAATAATCTCAGCATTTAAATCACAACTACACAAAGTAGAAATTTATGGCAATCATAATTAAAAATTTACATTTCTTTATTGCTCTAAATGCATTTCAAATTTAGATTTTGATTTGAATTAAAGAGAAGGTATACAGTTAGCAAGTATATATATGGTATATGGAATATGGTATTTTTTTTTTGTGTATATTTTTTGCCCCCGTCAATAAAATCACGTTATTACGAGCATTTGATGCAGTATATATATATATAAATGTTGTTAGCATGGCTAGCCGGTGGCCGGTGGCCGGTGGCCCGTGGCCCGCCTCCTTTTGGCTGAACAGATTGAAAACTGGAATATCGTCTCTGTCAACAGGGTCTTGGGTAAGTGTATCTGTGGCGACTCCGTCGGTGACGCGCTTGAACTTGGGCCGTGGCCAAGAGGCGGCGATCGGGCCGAGATTGTGTCACATTCATTTGCCAGTTTACGGCCATATAATGGCAATAATGAATGCATTTTATAGGCCCATCTATAATGTGTGTGTGTGTGTGTGTGCTGAGACAATCGAGACCCGTCGAGAATTACACAAATTCAATGCAATTTCTGTGCGACAAATACAAAAATCTTTATTTATTTTGCCACAAATTAAGCTCAGCCCACTGAATCAGTCAAAACGAGACTCAGCCATTTTTATTTTATTTTTTGGAAATGGACGCAATCGCCAAACGAGTTCGAGAACTTGAGAAGTCTATGAGTTTTTTACGAAAATATTCTTTTCGAGGGAATCTTGGGTATCATATTCAATTGGCCAGTCACCAAGTTTTATGTCCATGTTAATAGCTTTTTAAAGCGATTAAGCGAAACAATCATTGGGGAAACGTGAGTCCGAAAAGTGCTTTAAAATTATGATCGATTCATGGGCAAAACCCGTCGGCCGAGGATTAATTCAATATGCAATTATGTTTTATGTGAGTTTTATTTTTTAATAGACAAAATGGTTTTATGGCTACGCTGGATCGGATTTACATGCCCATAAACTGAATTTATTTAAAATGTGACTTGATTTATATATGTTGAATACCCTGTAAACCCTGGGTAAACGGGAAGAGAAGACTACTCAGATTTCAAAAGAGGAAGCAGAGATCCTTTTATCTGTTCGCAATCTCGGGCACCATAAGAGTTATAAAAATAAGGTATAGTTTTTTCATTTACAAACGAGATTTTATTTAGCATAACTTAAACACGGGATATCCCATAGTCTGTCACACAAGCGCACTTTTATTTTCATTTTTTTTATATTAATATTAATGCTAATAAAATATGTGCATATTTGAATACTAACCCTTGGCATTGTAAACTCTTTGTGTTTTTTTAATAGCCATAATCCGCAAATATAAAAGAGTTAATCTGCAAATTTAACAAAACAAAAACAGAAATAAAAAAAATAGTAATAACAATAATCGTAACACAAAAGCTGTAACGAAAAGAATGTAAAAAAGTTTTATTAGTCATATATACAGAGATTTTTGATTAATGTCAAAATTTATAAAGATTATGTTATGAATATTCTAAATAGTATCTTTGATTTAGTGGAAGTTGCAATTTTTATAGAATTTAGCTATTTTATGTCATACACACTTTAAGATTATTTTAAAATTGTTTTAATACACTCATTTCAAACTAAAATAGGAAATAGCATAATAAAAGTCTGTATATATATGATAAAAGTTCATATAACCATAAAAATGTTAGTAAAAGTTTACAAATAATACATCCGACGCTTTGCTTAGATTTTTGCCAGCCTCTTGAAGCAATAATGCCACACTTTTGGGTATTTATAATATTTCATTGCGAATAACATTTTGGGCCAAATAATTATTGAATTTAAGTGTTAAAAAGGGCAACTAACTTGGAGAAGAACTTACAGGCGAAGTAAATGAGTGAAAATCTGCGGATTCTCTGGTCTCTGGGTCCTCAACTTCATTTCACTCAGAAAATGTTACTCAAGCTTTGCGCATACAAAAGCATAAATAGCGGCAGATTCTCAACCGCTAAATTCCATCACACACACACACACACATGTGGAGCTGGCGAAGTCTCCAAAGACAGGACCGCTGACCAGCTGCAGTTGCGGTCGCTGCTTGCGGCGACGTATACGCTAGCGCTGACGTTGCCGTTGCCGTCGTCTTCGTTGACACTATAGCGCACTCGCTTCCACCAAAATGGCCGCAAGTGCCGCAATCGCAGCCGCAGCCGCCTCGCTCGCACTCGTGCGCCGTCGCATCGCGCCGATTCGCTCGCCTCGCCCCGTCTATGGATTTTCGGTGCGGTGCGACTAGCTGACGTCGCCAGCTGCTGGGCGAGCGGCCGTTGGCGCAACAGGGTGCACTATATGACACACGGCGGCAGCAGCTGCCACTCCCACGCAGGCCGCTCACAAATCTGGCCACAGCTCCAACTCTTGCAGTCGAGAGTCGCGAGGCCGCGTGCCGCTTGCGCCGCTTATCGCCCGTCGCGATGTTGTTGCTGACTGCCGTTGTTGTTGTTGCTGTTGCTGCACTGTATCTGTTATCAATTCAGCTGTGATGCGTTGCAAGTTGATGCTGCTGCTGCTGCTACTGCTGCTGGGCACTTAACTCGACGCTTTGGTAATTTCCAGTTGATTGGCTGCAGTTCTCGAGATTTTCGATATCGTGTGCGAGAAATTTGCATCTAGACAGTGTCAGGACGCAGGACACTTATTGCAACAGCCTGCAGCAGATGCTGCCACAGCTTTCATCCACTTGCCTTCCCACAGAGCAAAATGCAGTTTCACATAATTCGCCGCTTTGGCAACTGCTGCTGAGTGGTATCCCATTTCTAACTGCTCTGTGTTTCTGGGGCTAATGGCCCACCAGGCACCCAGGCACCCAGGCACCAGTCACCAGGCAATAAGCCTGCTGGTCGGTATCCTTCCGTTCTGTCTGGGCTAACGACAATGCCCCGTTGTAATTGTAATCATTGCTGAATGCAATTGCCAAGAGTTTCTCTCATCTCTCGACTCTCGACTGTCGTCCTCAGTCAGTTGCTCGTCCTTCGCTTGAATTGCATTTTTTATGGCCTTGCAATTAGGGGTAAGCTCTACGACGAGGTGCACACACACACACACACACACACACAAACATACACACAGTTGCAGTTTGCGTTTGCTTTAGGGTTGTTGCAAGAACTCGATGGTTAAGGGTAGTTAGTTTGGGCAGGGGTTGACACTTACATCATCATACATCAGAGCACCAATACACACACACGTGCATTTATCTGCACAATAATTGCAACTGTTTTGTAAAACTTATCTACGTTTTCATTTGAGGCATGCATCGCATATTAAAGAGTTTATGCTGAATAGCTGAATGAGCTGAATGATCAGTGATCAGAGCAACGTGTAGGACTTAATATCTATCTCTCTATCTATCTTCTATATTATTAATGTTTACTTATAAAAAGATGATGGGAACAAGGCTTTTAATAAATTTTATATTATTAATTTCCTTTTTAAATATTTTCCTTTATTCTTGGTTTCTTCTATTTTAAAAATCCGATTCTGAATATTCCTCCTGAATAGAATACTTTTTAAAAACATTTCGGGTTCAATAAAATTCTTGTAATTTAAAGATTTAAGTGTAGACATTTAAAACAGTCTATCCAACATTTATTTCTTTATATTTTAGAAGTAATAAGTTTCGTTTACAATGCTTTCAACCAAAATTAAAAATATATTTTTGTATTTCACTAAGTTAAGGCAACTAGGAGTTAGCTTCATCCATAAGCTTGTTTAGTTTGTGAAATAAATTTATTATAAATATTTGAACCATAATTGCACAGATATTAATATGCTCATATTAGCTAAGTTATTGTAAATTAAAATAAATTGAATAAAAATTTGTTTTCTTCTAAAAGAATCTCAAAGTCAAACAACGCCGGATGGAATGCACAAGTATTTTATTTAAAATTATATTATAATTTTAATCTTTTAAAATAATACATTTATTATACATACTTTATATATATTGAATACCAAATTCTTTAAATTTATTTAAACATATATATTATCTAAAATAATTAAGTAATTTTCAATTTCTTAATCCCATAAAAAGCAACTTGAAATTTGACAAACAATTTAATCTCATAGTTGTTTTAAAAAATGAAATTAAAAAATTATAAATAAGCTTTGTCTTGTTTGTTTCCTTTATGAACAACGGCATTTTAAAAAGAAACATATTTAAGGCCATTAGAAATAAACTAATTTCACGTTGTACCCAAGTGAAAAACCCCAAAAAGGCCAACAACAACAAACAAACTATATGGCAAAGTTTTAATAAAAGCCGAGTGCAAAATTTATTATCAACAAACGATTTATTAAATTAGAAAACCTACAATAAAATGCCCAATGCCAGCAACGGTAAATGGCTCCACGTTCTGACCGCTTCTCGGATGGGTGCCGGGCAGGGTCCGGGCTCCGGGGACCAGCCACCGGGTTGGAATGCGGCTGTGGATGTTGGTCGGGTCGGGTCGGATTGGGTTGAGTTCGGTTGGGTTGGGTTGGGTTGGGCGTTGGTCCATTGTGGACGTATTGCGCATTGTGCAGAAAAGTCGTAAAATTTCTGCTGTCTACGTACGAACTGAATGGGAAAACTGGATTTTGGCAGGGTCGAGTGCGAAGGAGATGCCAGAAAACAATTCTTGTAAATTTTACGAGCACAAATATAATTCAAATGGTCATTAATTGCAACAACAACAACAGCTACAACAACAAATTAAAGATGAACAGCGGGCGAGGCGAACGCAACTAACAAAAAGAAAAAAATATAAAGAATACTCGCAAAATGGGTCGCAGACAGGCCCGAGAAAATGCCCAATAAATAAATTGAAGACGCGCCGGCGATTGGCACAAGCGCAAAAACAACAACAGTAAGAACAGCAAAAACAGCAAAGCGAATCCAACAACAGCATCAACGGCGGGGGCGAGGTTAGGCTATGTACAAGAAGCAACGACAAACGGTAAACGATAAACGACAAACAGAAAACGCAAAGGCAAAAGCAAAAGCAAAAGCTCGTTGCGAAAAAGCACAACGACAAAACGGACCAAAACAAAGCCAAAGCGAGCAGCACGTGGCCGAGGGAAATTTTGTTTGTCGTCGCTGTTGCCGGCACTCTAGGGAAATTTCCCAGTTTCGAATTTGCAATGCACGTAAAGTACGCTTTATCAACTCTATCAACGGCTGTTAGAGTAACTGTCATGCAGTTGCGCCGAAAAGTACCAGCCGTGGGACATTTGCTGAGTTGCGCTGCGCGCATGGAAGGCAGCATAAAACATACTCACACTAGCGCAGGCACACGCACGCACCACACAGAAACACACACAGGCGCACACACACACAGCTATTCGTGCACATGGGCAGGCGGTTATTGTGGTGGCTCACAGATACGCGGCGTGGCACACAGATACTCGGTCGAACCGTTGGGCGATATCTGTGAGATACGCACAGATACAAAATCGGACGAGGGTCTGCGTGCGCGTCGCTGCCATGGACGCCGGCGTCGGCGTCGGCAGCGGCAGCGACCAAGCGGCGCACAAGAAATCGTTGGGCGACGGCTTCAAATGAACGCAAAACGTTGAAAAGCAAACATCCGCCAAAAAAATAAACGTTCCAAATTTGCGGCAGCTAAAAATAAACTTTACTTGCTGCTACTTGCCTTGGCTAAATAATTTAACTGTTCTAATTAGTAAACGAAATTTAAACGACCAAGTTTTGTGTGCTTTCTGTGCTTAAATTCATAAATGCGTGTTTATTGTGTCAAATTTATATACATGTGTATGTAGTATATACTATACTATTGAACTCTTGAGTTTCTTGTGTACCGTTAAAAACGGGTTTTTACTGTGCATGTTAAGTGAGTTTGCATGTGTGTGTATGAGTGAGTGAGAGAGAGAGAAAGAGAGAGAGAGAGAGTGAGTGTGTGTGCGTATGAATGGAAGTTGCATTGAGTGAGAAGAGTTTTAAGCTTTTTTGCATATTATTATTATTATTGCATACTTTTTAATTATCGATTATATGTTAACTAACTAAAACTCGAAAGCTATTTGCGTTGCTCTCTATTACTCTCTCTCTCTCTGTCTTGCAGATCTCTGCGGTGCCGAGCAAATGCCGTTTTAAACGCCGCCCATAAACACCAAATAAGCAATTTGTGCTCGTTTTCGGTTTGTCAGGCGAGTGTCGCATGTCAAGGTCTTATTAAACATGGAAACACTTTCAAAGCACAGCCCAAAAAAAGTTGCGTGTCTGTGTGGGTCTCTCGTTTGTCTGTCTGCGTGCCATTGACATTGACTTATGGCTCTCGCTGGGAGAGAGGGCGACGGACGAGAAACGACAAACGACAAACGATTCGAGACTGACGACTGACGACTGACGATGGGCAGGGCTCGAGGTCGACCCTTTGACGAGAAGTGTGGCTGAGTTTTTGCTTTAAGCTTCGTTTCGTTGCTTGTTTTCGTTTCGTATTCGCATTCGCATTCACGTTTGCGCTGGCTACGCATGTTTATGGTTTGTTTTGCTTTTCGCCGCCAATTCGCAGCGGCGTCATCACACACACATACAGACACATACAGACACAGACGCAAACAGCTGCACATAAAGAGCCCCAAAAAGTGCGGCGTAAAGTTCTCACAGCGTGCATGCAGAAGAAGAGATAGAAACAGAGAACACCAAAAGATAATGGGAGAGGAAGGGAGAAAAGAAGAATGCCATCTGTCTGGGATGATAAGTGAGCGCTTTAGGCATTGTTGTGGACGCACAACGACCGAAAGACCGCCCGCCTGTGTGGCGGGGGTTGCCGGTAACCTGTCTGCAATAAACCGTAAGCCACGACGGATGCTTGACTTTAACTAACAGAATAATATGATAATAACAATTATTTCCAATTTCATTTTAACACTTGTTTTTTCTTTAGCTTGATTTGTGGCATATTTTAAGTCAGTTTTCGTTTAGTCTTTGACATTTATTTAACATTCTCTTTTGTAGTCATATAATTTATTCCTACAGACCTGCCCTGATGATCATTGAGAAATTGGTAAAAGAAAGGAATGAATACGTAAGTTCAATGTAAAATTGTTATTAATCTGTATACTTAGATAACTGATAATAATAATATATATTATATGATTTATCTTTGCAACTAACTATGAACAACAATCATATCGTTAAAATTAGGTTTATATCAATTGTTTTCTTATCAATTCCAATGATTAAGAATACCAATAATCGCAGATCTACCTAGTTAAGAATAGTTTTTCACACGGCCAATGGGTCGTATGCGTATTTTTGTCAGGTCTTTATATATATTATTGAGTTCGTTCAATGCTAAGACTACCAGCCATGTGGTTTATGGGGCTTCGGTTGATTTTCACACTCGCATAAATCAAACCAATGGCAGTCGTTAGACAGAGTTGAAACACCCGGGAAATGCTCGATGGACGAGGTGCGTCCAAAGAATATGCCCCATGACTTTTACGACATCGCAATTACGAACTCACGAACGCACCTACCGAGCCGTACAGGGGCGGATTTGCAGCACTCCCTTAATGGCAAAATGGCAGATTTCTGTTCGTACTCCCCTTACGCAGATGCAGGCGTGAAAGATCACTCGCACATATGTATGTTTGTTAGTGTCGCATGCATGTGTATGTGTGTGTGTGTGTGTGTGGACTCGTTTTTCGCAAATTATCAAATGACAATTTGGTGTGCGCCTCAATTTGATTTATGTGCTATGGAAGACAGAAGCTGCCGCCGCTGGTGGTGGGTTCTCATTTACATGTGTGCGTGTGTGTATGTGTGGCAGGGGCAACCACACGGTGCATTAAATTTAATGCCACACGCTCGACGAAGCGCATACAGGGTCGTCTTATCAAAGTGTCCGACTTGAGTTCGAGCGTGAACTTTAAAGCTGTTGCCCACAGAGATAGAGACAGAGGAGTTGGAGACAGGTGCGGGGCAGCTGTAGGGCGGGGCCTGGCTGTGGGGCGTCCAATTTGGCCATTCAAATTGCAGCGCAGCAGACAAGACGCAATCATATCGTTGTCTGCTGCTGCCGCCTCATGGAGCATAAATTGCACACTAATTGCGTCCATTCCACAGTTGCCACTTGACGTTTAGCCCAGCTGCCACCGGCCAAGCCATTGCACCCAAGCAAAAGTGGGAGTCGCCTCCAACGCCTTGTGTGTTTAGTTTTGGGTGTGAAATCTAATTTGAAAAGTTTGCGTAGTCATTTTGTTGGCGGCGCGCGCACTCAGCAACATATGCTACCCACTGCTTTGGGGTTTTCTTTTCTAATTTAGTTTGCAAGTCGTTGACGCAATATTGCGACGAGTTTCTCTTCGTTCTCCGTTCTTTGGAAACCGCAAACATATTTGCCGTGCAAGCTTTAAAATTTAAATTACATTTCATATCAAATGGGGAATACGACTCGACTTAAAGAACCCCTTTAACTTTGATGCTGATGCTGATTGAATTCGCAGTTTTCAACTTTTGAATTCGCGTCAAAGTCAGTCCGAGGTGAAACTAATTTAAAAAACTAAATTAAACTTCAATCTGCAAGACATAATCCCCAATGAGTGATAAAAGGAAAAGAACATTTTGTGCGCGCAGTCTCACTTTGGGAAACAAAGCAAAATAATTGGGAAAAGCAAAAAAAAACTGAAAACAGAGAAAAAACTACGCCCCAAAGTCAACAGCAGCAGCTCCTGCCAAGGAAAACTTTTCAATTGATGCGTGTGGGCGGGGCGGACGCCTTATGGGTGTGGCTGTGGCTGTGGTCGCGGCAAGGAAACAATCAACTGAAAGCGAGTCCAGGTCCACGCCAGGTAGCAGAAACCAGCACTTGGGCTTGGGGTTGGAGTTGGGCTTGGAGTTGGGGTTGGGGATCTGCTGGCAACAATGGCGCAATGGCGTCTGTAATTTCAAGCAATTGTTTCCCCTCGCTTTATGACGTCTTTGTCTGTCGCAAATTTGAAACGCTCGAACGCCCCCGTTAGAGCGCTCATGAGTAGCGTTTAGCACCTTTTGGCCAGCCGTTTTGCCATAAAGTCACGTACTGGCAGTGGCCAAAACGGATTCCGACTTCAATTCCCAGCTGGCTCTGGATCTGGTTATTTTTAGTGGCGGCTCCTTTCTTACTTCCTTCTGGCGCCTGCAAATTGTCGCACATTCTAAAAGGTGGGCGTGGCGAGCGCATACCCCAACCCTGCTCCAACCCCAAGCCCATCCAAGGATCAAACCGCCCTCGGCGCTCGTTATGCGGCTTCGTCTCGTCTGTCTCTATGTCCATTTGGCAATCCGTTTCCCTCCGCGCGTTTTGCATTGGAATTTGCTTTGCCAAATGCCGCCATTTAAGGTTGTGCCAATAAAAAAATGATATTTATGGTTGTAACGGCCGTTTTGTGTGTACGCTTCCCCCCTTTATTCGCCCCCCATCCCCCATATTTACATCGCCCGCCCTACGCCTAAGCTGACATGCACACACACACATATTAACATAGGCCTGCGTACAATGGGCAAAGTGTGAGAAATTATCGATACAAAATAAATAAATTGCACTAGTTGAAAAATATATTTTCTTAGTTTGCAAAATAATAGTTTAATGTGTTTAATATGTTTTCATCCTAGAAGTTGAACAGTAATTTTTAAAATTAGTAATTATTCCTTGTCTGCCTAAATGTGTCTTTTACAGCTAACAACTTACAAATTGATATATAAATAATCTTAAAACTTTTTTATTTGCTTTCTAATAATTAAATTTGCTTAAGTCACAGTAATCAGAATTTAGTTGATATATCTTTATGGCTACGAATAAATATTTACATATTTTTATTATTAAATTTTATTTTTATATTTATATTTTTTTATTTTATTTTATTTATTTTATTTTTTTTTATATTTATTTATTAATTTTGATATTAAAGTTCCTATTCACCAATTTTTCTTTTTAGAGCAATTAACATTCCTTTCAAAATATTGTTTGTTATAAGAGCACGAATAAGATTTTGCATATACAAATTATTAATTAAAAGAGGGAAAGTTTGAACTGGCAAATCCAGAGATCACAGATAAAGACAGATTAGCTTCTATTCCTTCACTCCCAACCAAAACACTTGAACATACATTTAGGTTTCTTTGAGTGTGCGTTATAATAGCTGCCATTAGACACTTCCACACAGGTGCGTTCAACTGGTAACTAAGTTTGACTATGCTTTGTTCTTATTTACCCACCGTACTTTCGGGGGTTGGACGTTCTGCCCGCACACAAATGAAATCTCGCAAGCATAACGAGCTCGTGACTCTTTGCTGGCAAGGGTTGGGCATGGCCCGAGACTCGACACACACACACACACACACACACACACACTATTAGAGAAGTAGCTGGCTGTACACACACACACACATACACACATATACATTGAAAAATATGGCACGTACTCCACGAAGACCATAAGTTTACGTTTTATATCGGGCAAACTGTGCAATATTATAAATTTTGAATTTTATCTTAGGCATTAGATTGCCAGAGAGAGTTTTGGCTGGCTGCCTCAACGGCAAGCGAATGTTTGCCATCTTGGATTAAATAGAAGGACGTGCTCAATTGTGGGTTGGGCAGGACCTCAGCTGTGTGCGCGCTGTTTCCTGTGCTGATTATCGCAATTGGCGCACAATAGCTGGGGTCTAAAACAGGACACAACTCGCAACTGGCTGGAAGTAAGTTTTGTAAATGATTCTACTTAATTGTTTGTTCTCTTTAGGTTCACATGCTGGCAGGATGAATGATCGACAAGTGCCAGCGTCTTGTCCATATCGAATCTCTCTCTCTCATTTTTTTTTGTGAGCAACCACCACAGAAACCAGGCTCAACTGCACTGAAGGAGGGCGCAGTACGCAGGACACAGGCCGGAAACGCTGCGTTTCAG
This sequence comes from Drosophila lacertosa, assembly GCA_004143845.1. Classification (NCBI taxonomy): domain Eukaryota; kingdom Metazoa; phylum Arthropoda; class Insecta; order Diptera; family Drosophilidae; genus Drosophila; species Drosophila lacertosa. Next base: position 63,385 of record SCDZ01000206.1, on the reverse strand, counting down.
TTCAGTTGAGTTTCCTGGGCAGGAGTGAAAACGCACACACGACACGGCGCGACACGGACACGAGCCGACACGAAGAAGGAAACGACAATTACGGGAACTCACACAGCTTAGTTTTTCCTGCCGGCAACTCAGTTGCGGCCGTGCAATCGTCGGGTCAACAACGGTAGCTGCCCGAAGCGCGTTTATTCACGAATTTTCAATTACGGTTTTCTTTTTGTTTTGGGCCTGAAGAAACGGGTGCAACTTCGTATACGTATACTGAATGTATCCTGAGTGTATCCTATCCGGTATACCTTCAGTATACGTAACACGAGGAAACACAGTCAACGTGGGATGTGCCAAACACTATTTAAGCCCAAAAATCACTTTGTTAACATTTTCACTTAACTGTTGCACTTATCACTTTTTCACAGAGTCTAAAAAACTAAATAAAAATAAATCAAAAAGGATATTAATGGAAAACTGTTTTTATGTGGGAATCACTTGTGTTTCTTTTAAGTTTATACCCTCGCTTTTATGGGGCACACTTTTCCAGCTCACTCGCGACTCACGCAACCTGTTGCTGTGAAATTTGACTTAATGCTTCCTGGCGATGGCGATGACGATGAGGGAACAGCTGACATAAACCTGAAGCTGCTTTCTTGGATTGGAAGACATTCTTGAAAATTATTAAAAATAGTTAAGAGAAGATTAGGAATGTCAAAGGACTTTGACTAGCAGATACCCTGTTTCCACATATATGAAAATAAAAAACGATTGGATTTCTAACAGCAACAATATTTAATATCGAAGACAATCCTACTTTGAGATAGTATAAATAATATTTACTCCGAATCAAATTTACTTGGTGTCGGTTGATTCTTTTATAAGAAAAATCAAGCTAAAAATCAAGAAATTATTGTTTGAAATTAGCTTGATTTCTTGATTAATGCATTTATGCCGAACGTTAGATATGTGGATGATTATGATTAGATGATATGCTCAACTTTAAATAATATACTTTATAAGGTAAGAGATGCCTGTTTCTGTATGTTAGCTGACTTCAACTAAAGGGTATAGAAAAGTAGAAGGGGAAGACAATAGAAAACCAATATACATTTTTTACACTTTCACTACAGGGTAAAAACTTTAAGAAGTCAAGTCTTTCTTTTGACGGTGAGCAACCGTCTATTAATATTAAGACAGTATTAGTATAATCAATTATTTTGTATGCTCCAAATTAAAAAGTATTTGGTTATTACAAAGATTTCTTTAAGAGTTATAGTATTTCTTATAAAAAATTGGTCGACTAGCTTATACGCTTTTCCTAATATTATTAATATATGTTGAATATTAATTTGAAATAAATTTGTATATCAAATAAATGTATTTTAAAATAAAATCTTTTGAACATATTTAATATGCTGAATTTGGTGTTTATATTAAATAGGCAAGAAGTCACAAAAAACATGTATGGTATTTTATTCCTCTACGCGGATACATAAGCTAATAGATGCAGACAAACAAGGTATCTTACGATTTCATATTTTTAGTAGATTCAACCTGTATTCTTATTCCAAGACTTTAAAAACATATCATTGAATAAAATCGATTCCTTTTAACAGCTGAATTTCAGTGTAATGCGAGATGTGCTAGACTTAATATAATTGTTTAACAATGCGGTATTCGACTAAAATTAAATTGCTCTGCAGCATATTTTATTTTAAGCACGTTCCATATTCCATAATATAGAACTTTCTTTCTTCTTAAAGAATATTGTACTATAATATGTGGCTAAGTCAGGTAATTTTTTTTAATTGAGTATATTACTTAATATAAAATTAAGTAAAGTAACTGAACTCAGTACCATACAAAAAGTAGTTATTTTTCATACTAAAAATGTCAAAGTACTCTAAAGCGCTGTTGGCGACAGTTTCTGCAACATGTAGCGCGCCATCTATCGTGGAATGCATGCACATTGAATTCAGTGCGTTTACATTGACTGCGCAAAATCCGGTTTTCCAGTTTTCTGATTAGAGTGATAAATAATTGGTAAGTTTAAGAGATTAGAACTCTTTAATAAGCTTTTAGTGACTTAATGTTTGAATCTTGTTATTGTATAGTCTCATATCAATTGCTAAAACGAATTCAATGAATGTTTTAATGCACCTTTTCAAATGATCGACTTTATTTAGATAGAATTCTCGGCGAAAACGGGCTAACGAGGCGACATTTTGCCGATCGTGGCGACAGCTGAGAAGCCATTGAACCTCCAGCAATCAACGATTTGTGATGCAGCACTTCAGGGGGAAACGAGGGGTGCAGGGAATAAACAGGCAGAGGCAACAGATAACGAAACGAGAAACCTACTTGTCAGCCACAACAACAATAACAACAACAACAGCAAAAACGCAAAATGAATTTATGAACATGCGACGCTCCGTTCTTGTCTCCCAGCCCTGTCAACTTCCCTCTCCCCATCCCCTTCCCCTTCCCGGTTCCTTTCCCAATGACTGTCACTGTCCGTTACTCCATCCACACGAAGAATGCAACCGGTTGTCATGGCAACAATGGCCGAAGCGAAGGCGAAGGAGCGCACAAAGAGCAGAGCAAGAACATTTAATTCGGCCATATTTGATTTTGGAAATGTTGAAATTGTTGTTGCTGCTACATTTTGTCGTTCACATTCTCTATCTCGCTCTCGCTCTCGCTCCGGCTCCCGCTCTCATTCACCTTTTCTGGTTTGCGTTCTCGTTCTGGCTCTTGCCGGGGTGGTTTTTGCCGGGTGTGCTCTGCTCGCAGTGCGATTGCCGAGCGCATTCCTGGGAAATTCGACTGATTTCGTATCTGTTCGCCTTGTTTCCATTATTGGTATTGAACTAAAAGTGTCTTTATCGATGGCACATACAATGCGTATGTACATAATTAGATATGTATGTATAAATGGTATATATGAATACATAAGTTGCCTCGCTGTCTTTCTGATGTAATCTCTTGGCTTACAGCTCCTGTTGTTGCTGCTGGCAACAGCACAACAGCCGCATCCAAGTTTTTATGCTGATTTTACGATTCGGCAATTAAGAAACTGTGCGCTAAACACGTCTTCAAAAGCAAATAAATCACCTTGACATTGAATGTCGCCCATTGAGACTTATATATTGAATGGGTGCAGAGACTCCATATGCTCACTCAAGTACAATTAATATGCGGTAGATGTTTATTCGCCTAAATGGCCATCAATTTACCTTTAAGATATATAATAACATTATACGTCGAATAGTAATCAGGTCTTTTGGCAAATAAATTTAAGCTGGGCTGGGTCTCAAGTGAGCAGGATATTTAAAAGTCTCGAACTTCTTACCTATCATTGATTGGGACATATCGACATAATAGCAGAACAACACACAATCTTTGTTTCAACTAACGAACTACCCTTGAAAACTAAATTAAAGTGATTCTCAAGTCAAATAAAAACACTGCCGTCGACGGTGCTCGATTAAAAATTACTCTCTACCTTTTCTAGTATATTTAGTTTATATATGTATGTGAAGAGCAATAAGAGTAATAATATTCCTATTTTTATATAATGATAGAACACATAATTTAGATAAAAACAAAAAATTTTAGAATAATTTTGATAATGAAATAAATGCTTATTGATTATGTCTTTGTCTCTATAACCAATTGATTTAAATTTGTTCATTACTATTACCTTAAAAAGATTCGTATTCATAGGCATATATTTTTTGTCCAACATTTTATTTTCTTTACAAGAAATGGCAAATTTGAATGCTCTAGACTGAAGTGCTCGACTATGAGATACCTGAACGCAGTTACAGTCAATTCAACCCTTGTATTCACATCACATCACATACACATATAAAATCCCATTCATCTACACAAACACGAGCCGCAAAAAAACGCATTTTACTCAGCGGCGGCATGTGGAACTCGATGTGGAAAAGGAATTCCTGAATAACTTGTAAACTACAAATTTACAAAATCTACATTAAAATTAATAAACAAGTCAAATCTTTAGTCTTTTCAATTACAAGTTAACTAATTTAAAAAATCGCAAAAAGGGTTAATAAACTTATAAACAGGAAGCTAGCTTAACACAACACTTTTTTGGCGTTCTCTGCTTCGGGGTAAAATTAAGAAGCGAAGAATCAACAACTGAGGTGGTTCCATAGGCCTGGAGAGACTTACAGATGGATCAATTTATTATCAATGAGTCGGTGAGGGGATCACGGAAAATCGATAAAAGGAGCTGTTTCTTTTTAGTTGATAGATCTAAATTATTTAAATTTCAGGGAAAAACTGTGTTGTGTTCCTGGGTATGCTGAAATTCTTGCCAAAGAAAGAGTTTTGTCCTCTTTCATACGGGATAAATCTCGTTGCCCAACTTTCTCTTTCAGGCAGAATTATATTTTAAAACAACAATAGAAGAAAACAACTCCGACTTCATGACGTTGAATCTTATCTAAATCTAATCTATCTATATCTAAAAATTTCAACTGTTTTATCATTGATTCTCTTCTACTTCAAAAGCAGAACGAGTTTTTCATTATTAACGATATTTTGACCAATTTAAAAGGATCTTTTGAAGACTTTAAGATTATGTTTTGTTATTTAAATAAGCCTCCTTGAATTGAAGAAAACCCGTTTCAAGTAGTAAGTTCGGAAAATTTCATAACGAATATCCTCATAAGTTAAAAGTTAACTAAAAAGAAAGGACAGTAAAATATATTTGAAATAAAAACAAATAAACTTATAATAACTTTTATTATTTTTTTTGCAACTAATATGAAAAGATTCCAAATCAGTTTCGACTTTTTCCTTATTTTTTATTATTGACATTATCGTCGTTAAAATATTTATGAGATATTTAAATACTTACAATTGTAAAAAGTATCCATGCGCAGAGTGTGCGAATATCTGTAAAGAGGAAGAAAAAGAAAGATAAAAATTAAATACACATAAAAGGCGTATGAACATCTTTTGGATTAGCTCAGTTCACGAATTCCCTGTCGCGACTTTGGTCAGTCGGGTGGGGCGCATTGAACTCTGAGGAGGAAAAGAGCTTGCCCCAGGAAAGTCGAATGGGCGCGACGAGTCAATTGGGTAGAAAAGTGATTACGGCCATGACTCAAAGTCAGAGATTTAAAAAAGAATTTGATTTGAGGCAAACGACGGCGACGGACAAACCAAAAATCATGTCAATCAAGTCTTGCTAAAGTAATTTATGCATTCTCTTTCTTTGTTCTGTCTGCCTCGTATTAATCCCTGCAAGATATATGTATATATGCATATGTATATGTATATATAGAATGATAAACGTGCATTAAGCAGGGAGACAGCTCAAGTCGGGGCTTGGAATTATATTTTTTTTGTTGTGTTTGCGACAGCCCACAGAAAGTACATTCAAAGTGAATACATATACATACATATGTATAAATTCATTTGTCGACTGTGAGAAAGGCAGTGGCGTGGGCGGGGGCAAAAAGGGGGGAGGGGCAAGTGGTCAGATACGGACTCGTGCATGCAACTGCAATAAATAAAACCGCCGACTGACAAGCGTAATTGTGAATTCCTGCGGACGACATCGCAAGTGAGTGTCCGTCCGTCTGTGGATGCGTCATGTGAATGATGTACGATGTACAGAGTCTACATACTACATACATACTGCTATATGCTATATGTATGTACTCAAGTGGGCGGCATTTGATAATATGAGTTTGCCGGCGCCGATCTATTAATAGGAATAAACAGGCATACGTCATCTGTTGCAGCAAGAATATAAAAGACTTCTAGACTTCAAATTCGACCTCGAAATCATAATTCAGCATTTGTGCCTTTTTTTAATGTGGCCTTTTAAAGGCCATTAAAGGCAACTATGTGCCAGGGACAAAAACAACCACTTTCGTTTTTCCTTGAACTTTCAGCGCGCAATTAAAACTAAATTGCAACTCTTTGACGAGAGGAAACCCGACAAAAAAAAACGAACATAAACCAAACCAGCCATGCACAAAATCTCAGCCAGCCCAAGAAGAAGTTTCTCGTTTACCCTTTCACGGGTAGAAAAAAGAGCGTATTCGGTTTGAGTGCAATGTCCGACGGAGCGTGGAAAATTGATGGCTGAATTGAAGTGAAGAGTATTGGGCAGTTGGTGAAGCCCGACGGCAAGGTTCTGGCTTGTTTAGATTTTCACTCTATTTGCGGGACTGCAACAAAAACAACAGGGTCGTTAAATCTACTTTATGATCTTTAAAAGTGAAAGCGAGAGTTCCCCCATACAAATGTATATATATATATGTATATATATCCAGAGGCAGCTCCGGGTTGGAGTTTGAGTTGGGGAACATGTGCCAAAGTTGGCAAACGGAAGGATTAATAATTTTTAATAGGGCCTCTTTTCTGGTCGATTGCTGAATTTTGCAACAAATTTGTTTTACGATCACAACAATGCCTGACTTATGACCAACGTAATTAGATAGTTCAAAGTTCTTTGACATGTTTATGAATGCCAGGCATACAAAGTTGAAAAGCTAACAGGATCAACTGGTTAAACCAGGCGGAGATTTGATCACCTGCAGGAAAGTGTCACATGTCCAAATTAAATTTATATAAATTATGCTTATTAGCTGCGTATCTATTCAATCGAAAAGAAATAGAATGTGGACCACAGTGAAGCATCGAAGCTGAAACTGATCACCAATCGGAATGTGAACAAAAGCATCGAAACAAAAAAAAAGTGACTTAAATGTAAATTCAATCAAATCAAAGTCAAAAATCTGGTTGCTAAAGCTAAAGCTGTTGATCAGGTCTAGAGATCGAGTTAGCCTTAAATGCAACTGCAGTTGGATAGGAGCAAAAGACTCCTTTCCACTTTATTTGGTAAGAGATTTCCCCCAGCGATTGGCCGCCATTTAATGTGCGGACTGAAAGCGTCTAAAGTAAACATTTAATTGTGCCATTAATTGCGCGCCAAGTGTGCCAGATGCACTCGCCCATCTGTGTGTGGGTGCGAGCGAGACAGCTGCCAGCAGGTGCAACAGGGACAGCAAGCGTTGCCAGCGGGCGAACAAAACAAACAAATTCCATTATTTAAGTGCTCACTTCCCATTCCCTTGGGCTCCCTCTCGGGGGTCTGCTCCTCGTAGGTTGTTGCGATTGGTCCATCGACCATTGCGTCCATTGCGTCCACCTTGCAGCGACGACTGATAAAACTGGCAGGCACATTAACTTTGTGTTTTAATGCGAAAGATATTCGCAATACAATCGACATTTTACGATTATTTAAGTTGACAGCTTTGGGCTTCAATTTGCCTGCTTTCAAGCCTTCAGTTGCTCTTATTCAGGTTCTCTTTTCCTTTTCCCGTTGGTGTTTATTACATATTAATATATTTACTTTATATTACTTTATTCTTAATCATCTAATATTATAACTTCAAATGTAACTATTTAAAAATATGTAATTAATATTTTCTCATCATTTTAACCCAGAATAAAATATGTTTAACTAGCTTCAAACTAATTTTAACGTTAAAAGGCAAATAAAGTAAAATTATTATTTATTATATATGTACTATAAAAAACTATTGAAAAACCCATATGATTATTATTTTTGATTGGATATATGTAACTCAGTTAAAGAAACTTATGAAAACAAGAAAAATAAATGCAACTCTTTCGATATATTTTTTATTCCTAGGTTCTATTGATCTTGCAACAAGGCTTTTGTAAACTTCCCTATACAATATAAAATTGAAATAAAAACTTAGACTTTAGACTAAGTTATATTTAAAATTTAGCTTATAAGATTAATTTAAATTGTTGTAAATAATAACAGTATAATAAAATCCTTTCCATTGAATGTAAAAAAAGTATTGTCCACTTAATTCAGAGAAGGGTTTCAAAAACATTTTTGAAACTGATAAGGTAATATAAAATAAACCTAAATATATATATATTCACATATTATTTTAGCTTCATTTACTTTTCTTTATCTCTTAGTTCTTCAATGGATACAAGAAATCGTTTCTCTTCTTCAGTTTCTTCTTCACATAGAATTTTTCTTATGTCAAAACAGTCTGAGAATAATGCGATGATCGCAACAAAACAAAATTAAAGGAATTCTTTTATATAACACACACTTTTCTCATATGCAGCAAACATATTTTCATTCCTTTATATTTTTCGTCTTTCAACAAAAATGGAAAACCTGCATATTTAAGGAAAAGTGAGGGCTGGAAAACGAGTAAAATGGAAATGGACAACGTGGACCTGGTCACATGTGAACCTGGCGACTTTCATTGCCCTTTATTTAATTTAATGGCAAACCAAACAAAGGCGGCAATTAACATTAAATCCTGCACAGGAGCATTCAGAAGGGGAGCAGCATGTGAACAAAGGACGAGCAACAAGACGAAAACAAGTAGCTTCAATTCAGCATAAAAGTTTAGAGTACACAAAATGCCTCTTGTTCCATGTTGGTTGGCAAACAAATTCACATAAATTCCGTCCAACGACAAATGCACCAAAGGGAGCAAAAGGAAGCAAAGGGAGCAAGGGGAGAAGTTGGGCCGTGCCCAAAGTTTTGCAGAGCTCTTATTTCTTTTTTGGCAAAATGTATTCCAGACACGCATCGGGCCATTTTGCAAACGTGCCACCGAATGAGTCTTGTACTTTGGCCAAACTCACGAAGAGTGTGGGTGGGGTGGAACGAAGGACGAAGGAGGACATCGCATCCGCCCACATAGTCAGGTTACTTGCCGCCCTTTGGATGGCAGGCGAAGTTTGCTGGGAAAATAAGTAAAGTTTGAATTTGGCAAACATAAATAATTCGCAGAGGCCTTGCCATAGTTTCTCATTACACTTATAATCGCTGGCGGAAATTTATAAAAATAAATAAATAAATAACATACACTTTCAACTTGGGAAATACAAGCCCGCAGGACCCCGCTTAAGGACCCCTGTCATTTGCCATTTGCCATTTCATTTTGCCTTGCTGCCATTTTTCTCGCACAGGGCGGAACTTTTTCTGTTATTGCATTTGTTGCTGTCTTTGCTGCTGTCGGACTTCAGATACTTTGTGCTTGTAACTTATGGATACGACATCAGCAGCAGCAGGAGCAGCAGGAGCAGCAGGAGCAGCGCCAACAAGGTGTGTAAATTGCCAGGCAAGCAATGGGGGAACGCCCACCTTGAAAGCTGTGGTGTAATTTGTATCTAATCTTGCCTCATGTTTATATAAAAGCAACGACGACCCGGAACGAGCAGAAACTACAGCAGCAGCAGCAGCAGCAGCAAAAACACATTCAAGGAGCAAACTCATCCTGCTACAAGTTGAAACTATGTACACGAAAATGTAGTATACCTATACATATATATATATATATATATATATATATATCGTTTATTTATGTGAAGGGGCGGGGTTTTCTGTCTCTTTTACTCAGACTTGTCTCTGCTGGTTTTTGGATTTTTAATAAAATTGCACAATTTGCAAATAAAGATAGATACTTTACGATGATGGCAGATAGCAAAAAGAACGCGGGGCGAACTTAACTTGGCTGACTGAATGGAAAGCAAGCGTTGCCAGATTGAAGCCAATATTTACAGCCAGAGGGCGTAGAAGCCAAAACTATTTAAGAACTTTGTCTAAACAACTTAAAAAAGAATTTAAATTAATTAATTAAAGATTGATGAAGACTTAAAGATACTTTAAAGAAAATATGAGCTTGAACATAATTTCAAGTCTTTTCTAAATTCTTAAAGAGTATCTTCAATTGATCTCTCCTCAGTCGCAATCTTCAACGTGACTTGGCGACTTTTGTCTATCTGGCAACGCTGAATTGCCAACCCCCAAAGTTGAAAGGTAAAAGCCGCGTTCCTCGCAAGATGTGCGGCCATGTTCTGGCTTATTTATTGATGAAATCAACTACAAATTGACACGAAAGTCCCAGGACATGTCCTGGCGCGGGCAGGAGCTTAATTCGACCCAAGTGATCAATTCGCCTACATGGCAAACTTTGGCTGCATATGCAGATGAATGTCGTTGCCGTTGATTGGCCCTTGGTATGGAAAGGCCATTATATGTATTAGTGATAGTTTTAATCAGACTCGAGTACTTAGTGTAATTACAGGGGGTTCCATAATTGCCTATTGAGGCCTCAATTGGAAGAACATTAATTGAACGCGACGCGACCGCCCGCACTTCTAATTACAGCAGGAGGGAAACTTGCAGTCGGGTATAAGCGACTAAGCAATTTAATGTGACATCACTCGGATGGAAGCTTGACTTAAGAAGAGATCAAATTATGGAACTCTGACTTCATTAGCAATAATAAAACCACTCTTGGTTGTTAATCGAATTAAGCTTACGAGTCCCTACGAAGGAGGTCCTTTATTTGTCATAACCCGTTTTAGTAAATGACCCTTGCCGACAACTGGCAGCTAGTGAGAGTTGTCTGACTACCTGTGCCAAGGGAAAAGGATTCGAGCACCTGATGTGTCCAGCCGTGAAGGGGTTAGGGTTAAAAAAAGAAAGTCGCTTCCTTGCGAGCGTAAAATTCGTGTAGTAAAAACACAAAATGTTTACGGTTAAAAATTCGCATCTTTTTATGATAGGCGGCCTAAATGGATTCTAAACTGCTGCCAAACAGGCAGCTGAGACGAACAGACAGAGTCGGAGTCGCAGGAGTCAGAGTCCTTCCACAGTTTTCAATAGAATTGGAACTGCGTCGCGGTTGCCGCTTGTCGCTTGCCGGTTGTCGGTTGTCAGGTTGCAGACAGGGACAAAGGGTTGCAATTGTTGCAATTCCATGGGACAGGATCATAAAAAAACGCAGCGAGGACATGGCCGTAAATCTCAGGCAGTTCAACCGAAAAGTGAAAGTGACAAGCGGCAAATGGCAAATGGCGAATGGCGAATGGCGAAAAGTGAATTCTTCTCAGAGTCGAAGCCTCTTTCCCGCCCAGTTTGTTTGTTTTCATTGCTGCCAAGGAGCCAGCCCCGTTCCTCAGGTGTTGGATTCCTTTCTCAAGGGTTGGATTCTTTGGTCCCTTCTGCCATTTCCATTTCCATTTCCATTTCGCTCAAATGCTCGCTTTAATCCATGTTATGGCAGCATTTGCTGTAACTCCCATGGAAATTGGACAGCTCCTCCCCGATTTTCTTTTACTTTCTATGAATAACCGCAACTGCAGCGAAAACGCAAACAATGAATTTGCCTCTTTAAATTGCCCATTTTTAAATTACGCATTTTTATTATGTCGCTTACTCGAGTAGCATAATCCATTTTGTATTCTTTTTATAGGGTTTATTTTCTTTTTTTTTTCTTGTTTGAGTAGAAGAAAAGGGGCGAGCACGTTAATAATCTCCTTTAACAAACAAGAGAATTACCACAACAAAATACTTAAAAATGGTTTACCAAGACTGGAATTTAATGTCGTAGTAAGAAAATTATAAATTTGAAAAAAAGAAAAATAAACGAAGTTAATGCTGAATGCGAGTACTTAAAGCAACATAAAGATGCAATTACAATTACAAAAAATGAGCTAAATATGTTTGTCATTTGTTAAAAGCTATAACTAAATATCCATATTTTTAATAGAGTAATACAAGCAAATATAATATTAATAAAAACAAAGCATTTATAATTATATTTAGACCACAGAATACTATAGATTTTTATAATAGTATCTTTAAATTTGAAATTTGTTTTTAATTATTATATTTTTTAATACATGGATAGTGTTTTTTTGTATTCGTGTTTCGATTTAAAATTGACAAACATTTTATTGTATTTTCGATAAACCTTCTGTTTTAAAATTTTTTTATTTCTTTATTTATTGACTAAAATAACAATTACTTCAACAAGAAGTTGTGGTGATATTTCTGACATGTTTTAAGTTGATTAATACAGAAATAAACGAATTCAATGATATAAAATTGGTCAAGTCAAAACCAAAATTAAATCACCAACAAGCTGTTTATTACCTGGCGAAACTGAAAGATATCTTATTAAAACACATTTAAAAAAGAATCAACGCCCTTTTACATAATGAAAAATGTTATTGGTTCTTTTCCTAATTCCAAGCCTTTTTCTTCGTTTTTGCAAATGGTTTTCATAACAATTTAATATATAAATCCCTAAATTCCTTTCAATAATCTGTTTAGTTTCCCTTTAAGTTTCCTCTTCTATCCAATCAATATATTTTTTTGGGACAACAACTTGTCCTTAAAGACCATGACGTAAGTTGTCTTTTCTTTTAGAGTTTGGAATCGGCAAGTTTTTCATATATTTTTGTTGCCAGTTCCAAGAGCAAAACTCGTTTTGATAAAACCCGATTCCACTTGAATTCATAAAAGCAAAATGGACAAAGGAATTATAAATATTTTTATTTAAATACGAATTTAACGACTGCAACGGAACTATTTTTATTTAATAGACTCAAACACAAACAAAGATAGGGAAGTATAATAACTTATTTATGATTTGAATACCACCAAAAACATTTTATAAATATTTGCGAATTTGGCGTCTTCAAAGCGAAGATCTTCTCAATTTTTAGTTAAGTTTTTGTTGCAGTTGAAGCTGGTATCAAATTTTAAATGTTTAACATGATTAAAAGAAGAGTAATACAAAATAATCAATACATATCTAAAATAATTTATATATTCGTCTGCATAAATGTTTGGTAAGTTGGTAAAAGTTGTATTTGTTATTAAGCAACATGGAATGTTAAACAAAAGTGGATCAAAGCATTTGAATTTTAGATTAAATGATCATTATGGTAAAAAGTGAGTCCGATGATTGATTTAGTATAACTACCAAAGTGCCGCGTGGAGATAAGATTTCCTCATGTTAATATAAAAAAGAGCTGTGCATAATTTAAAAGCAAAAGCCAATTGCCGGAGATTGCCATTGACGGAACATGTGTTAAATCGGGATCGTAAAATTTAAATTTCCAGCGACGAGTTGGAGTCAGTTGAGAATAGATATTTAAATAAAACAAAACACCAAGCGATCAGCCAACCAGAGAGCTGGCCGCATAAACCAATCTATTATTTACTTATTTACTTATTCGAGTTTCCACCGAGCTGTCGAGCTGTGAAAAATGGGCAAAGATAAGACGTGGGTCAGCCAAAGGGATTGGGATTGGGATTGGGACTCAGACTGGGTCTGTTGATAGAATACGAGCTAGAAATATTAAAAGAATTGTAAACGTAAACAGACATGACAGCAACGCATTTCAAAATATTGAAAACATATTTTCTATCGGAATGTCTATTCGTGATTTGGCCACTTGAGTGTCAAGTGCCAAGAGCTGCAATTGGAAGTGTCTTTGTCTTTGCCTTTGAAAGCCAATGGACACAATAAAAGATGTAAAACAAAAAATGGAAAATGAAAAATGGTGCTATATGAGCAGCATATATCAGTATCAGTGTCAGTATCGGATATAATGTCTGCTGGGCGGAGCTGTTCCTTGGAGGAGCTGTCCGAGCTGCCTGATAAATGCAGCAAGTTTGCGCTTTGAATTTCAATAGCAATCGCATCGCGATCTCTGTCTTAAAAGAAAAAAGAATCTAGTCCCATTCGACATCGTTCGACGATGAACTAATAACAAGAGTCAAGTGCGGACTAATGGAGGGGGAGGAGTGGAAGGGGGAGTGGAAGGGGAGTGGAATTGGGATGGGGGCTGGGGTTTGTGCGTGTCGCCCATTTTAATGCGTTTCTTCGACAGGCCATGAAAATATGCCTGGTGATTTTTAAAATGCTTTAATTGAGAACCCCAAGCCCCAGTCGCAATCGAGTCTGGGCAGCAGACAAAATGTCTGTTTTTTTTTGGTTTTTCGTTTTTCTTTTTTCGTTCTTGAGATGCAAAAGTGGGCAGCCCAATTGAAATTCTCCAAGCATTCAATTCACTTAAACATATTTCAACTCTTGTCTCTTACCAGCGGCTGTTTTGTACATTGTTCGAAATGGAAAATCGCTGCACGAATTACAAGAAAAAAAAAACAGCGACGGGAAATCTTTAAGGATAAATATAAACTGGAAATATTTTGCTTATTAATAATTTATTTAATATTTTATAAAACAGAAGAATAACGAAATTTAACAATATATATTGTTATTGTATTGTATTGTATTAAAACATATAATATTATTGTTATTGTATACATTATATGTTTTAAGCATTTAAAAAATATTTTTCTGGTTTTTTGACAAATAAGAAATTTATAAACAAAAATGCTTTATAAAGGAATTAGAATAATTAAATAATTGTATACATTTTGTATTCCATAAAAGACATTTTATGAAAAAAAGTATTCCCGAAGAGTTTAAGAGTTAGTTAATTAGTTAGTTATATGTAAAAATCAGAGAAATAATAAATAAATATCATTGGCATAGATTTCATATAGTTCCATGATTTAATTTCATTTAGGCTGACAAAAGTTTGAGTTTGTTATTTTTTTACATATGAATGCAACTTATAGAAATTAATTTTGGGATATACTATTTTTAAGGACACAAAGCTTGAATATAAAGCACAAATATATATAAGAAATGAAAGATAAAGTGCAATTATTATTTGTTGTGATCAAAAATTAAATTGCACATTTAAGCCAAATTAACTGCGGTTTGCAAAAGGGCATAAAAGTGCACTTGGAGAAGCTTAAACGACGACTTTTGAGTGCACGCAAATACAAATGAAAGCAATTAATTAAACAAGCCGAACACGTTAAGTCAGATTTCGCGATATTGTTTATGTATATATTTATATATAATTAGCTAACGTGCTGAATAATAAAAAGGCCAAAACGGCGCGACCTGAGTCAGGTACAAAAATACATTCGGGATATGGCAAAGTGCAGCTTTTAAAAAGTACTCGAATGAGATTTCTCCAGCTCCTCCCTTCTCCAGCAAGGTAGATGTGGAAGCTTATATAAATTTTTAAAAATTCGATAAAGGAGAAAAGCCACGTTAACATCCGCTTATTTAAGATTGCCTCAGATGGGCGTGGTTGAAAGGACTTAAATTGATTTAAAGTTCTGCTTAAATCGGGCTCCCTTTCAAGTTACGCAAATGGTATGCAAATTGGGGCCGTGGTCGCTCGTTGCGCGTTTTATTGCGAATATTAAATGAAATTAATGAAATTTTCTGCACCATAATCCTTTGCAAAACGCATAAATTTGCTCATTAGGCGTGGCTGTGTGTGTGTGTGTGTGCAAAATTCGTGTGTATTCAATGTAAATGATATGTATATATAGAGAGCCAGCTCCAGTCTATATACGAATATGTATTCATATTGATTTTTGTTTCGCCGGCATCGCGTGGGGATGTTGGTCCATGGCCAGGACCAGTCCCCTAAGTATTTACATAACCAAAGTTTCCCTGCCAATCCTACTATGTACACATATATGTGTATTGTTATGCTTATGTATATTTATATTTCCCAACTAAGCTTTTTTTATGTGCACAACGCCCAAAACACAAAGCTTTGTGTTTGCTTTTTCGAAAATGGAAAAGAAGCCGGCAGTAAAATACAATGTGCGAAAAAGAGGGAAATTTATTGCTTTTGGGTTATACTAAATTAAACTATGTAATTGTTAATTATTGTTATTATTATTACTATAGCTTATACACTAGTGTCTCTTTTCATATTTATTAATAATAAATATTTTCTCTGGATTGAGCTGAGAAAAATGTCCAATTTGAGCAGCAGTTAGTTGCTTTAGCTAATACCCAAACCACATTTAAAGGCGCCCTCTGTTGCATAATATATGCATACACAGCTTTGCTGCTTTGCCGCCAGGGAGCGTCTAGTGTGTGTGCCCTATGCACGCACACATGCACACCACAAGTTATGCATGTGTGCGTGCCAGCGAGTGAGTGAAACCGCTATAGGAAAGAGACGACTGCACTGCGCACGAAATCAACATGGCTGCCGCACATACACGCGCACAACCATCGAACTGTGCGTGTGTGCGTTAGGTAAATTTATCTTGCGTTTTATTTTGTGCGTTCCTACGCGTTCAATTCATCCCCCCTTCCCCCGGCAAACACATTTCAGACACATGCGCAAACGCACGCGTCGCAGTCGTTTGGCAGCAGCTGCTTATCCGCTTGCAAAAACAAGGGATTTTCAGTTTGAGTGCAGCTAAAACTTGCCTGCAAACTTCGACTGCAATTTTGAACAACAACAGAAGAGAAAAGGAAAAAGAAAATGGTGCATAGCTTGCAGTTTACCGATAAGCCGGCAAACCCCTTAAGCTTGTGTCTAACACAATGAATTAGCTCAACTTCTATGCACAGCACATTTTGCAGACTCGACGGAACGGGTGCTCATTAAATCGCTGGATCCCCAGAACAACTTCATATGGAATGCGTGGCGCGTTCTTGAAAATGCTGTCGAAAATTGTCAAATAAATCTTTCATATTTATATAAATGGCGCTGATACTCAAGCAACCAAGCAGCCCCAGGTAAACACATATCTATCTACTGGCTCTAGTCGTCGCTTGGCAATATGCAAATTAATAAGCCACCGCCTAGCCGCGTAGTCTCTTTCTCTGTCCAGATAAGCGTCCGCCGCAAACGTGTTTCCGCATAAATTATTAATCGCCAGCCAGCCGGCAATGACAAGGCGAACCCAATGCCAGCAGTCAGTATGGCAACTGTTTCAACTATGGTGACTGCTGTGCGTCATGTCTGCTTTACTCGACAAAGCAAATGGGAACCTGGTCGACAGGAGAGGCCAATGAGGTAAAAGCCTGAGTTAGTTCCTGCGGCTTAAAATAGCATTAGTCTTAAGCTTGTCATCGCCATTTGAATATACTGGGAATCAACTGCGGAAAACAACAGTTTTATATATCAATTTAATTAATTAAATATTTCCTCAGTATGTGCGAATTGGATATTAGCTTGTTCTTTAATTTTTGCTCAGTTTGTTTAGCAAAATACTTTTACTATTAGTGTAATGATTTCTTCAGTTTGCTTAAATATAACTTAAACAAACATAAATTTACATATATATGTAAGCAAATTGCAGTGTACCATTAATGATATAACTCGCGATTTAAGAAAGGATGTTAAGCTTATTATGGCAACTTAGTAAATAAGAGTTTACCTACTTATAAAAATAGTATTATAAAAAATGTTTCATTATTATAACGGTTTCACGATAAAAATCAACAATGGGGAGTACGCTACTAGGAGATACCGTGCAACCAAGGTCAATTGCATTAATTAAATCATGTGTCAAATATTTCTAAGTTATTTAATCTATACGTATAAAACTTAAAGGATTTAGCCGGATCTCAAACTAAATGCTAATATCTTCCGATATCGATCTTATAGGGGGAGACCTCAAAACAAATATATAATGATTTTATTTTGCGAATATTGCATAAAAATACATATTCATAGAAACAGAAAAACAGACTGATAATTAGGCGAGCACAACAACATAGCTGGATGGACTCACCTTATCACGATTGCTCTTAAATAAATAAAACATACATTTTGGCAAGTTATTATTATTATCATAACACCCTTTACCTATTTGATATGAGTGCAGGGTATAAGCAGCATCGAAGTTCAGTCATCCCAGTTTCATTCAAAAACAAGTAAGAACGAATGATGCGGGCCTTTACGACTGCACAATACGCTTTTATAGTGTTAGACCAATCAAAACAAGATTATTTCGTTAAGTATCAAAAAGAAGATTCAGGCGTATATTTGAATTGGGTTGTTCTACAATTCCAGCTATGTGATTGATGGTATGGACTACAAATCCACTGAGTTATGGAACAACTAAGGAGAGATATTGCAAATTGAGTGAAATCAATAAGTGAAGTAATTCCGCATATAAGAGAAATATAAGAAATTATTAAAGTTTAAGAATTAGTAAACCGAAAATATTGTTAAAGTATTATTTCAATATTGAAATAATCTCTTATTACTTGCTTAATGCAAAATAAACAAACGTAAAATAAATATTAAGTAATTTGCATGAGTAAAAAAGGAGGCCTCCTTTCAATACTAATATTCCATTATTGGTTATTTATTTATTATTCCCACCGAATGGGCGTGACCAAAATCTTTGTTTGTGTAGGTTGTAAGTAATCTGCTGGAAGAAAGTTTATAATGGATGTATTCAATATATATTTACACTCTATTTTGCTTTGGCTGCATTAGCGGTGCACAAAACCAATATACTCAATTCCCTTGTGGGAACGAGTGCATACCCTGCAGAGACTTCAACTATTGAAGCGGGGGAATCGCGGAGTACTTCGGGTTGGTTCAACTCTCGCGCCTCTTTTTAACGACTGACGTGGACAGACCGACAGACAGACAGATGGACAGTTGGACAGACCGATTAACTGGTCTGTTGGTTGGTGGGTCTATGGCCGGGCAGCTTCCGTCAAATGTTTTGAGCGGTACTTAACGTCTTCGGTTGTCGGTCGTCGCTTAATGGCAGCCAT
Organism: Drosophila lacertosa; assembly: GCA_004143845.1. Taxonomy (NCBI): domain Eukaryota; kingdom Metazoa; phylum Arthropoda; class Insecta; order Diptera; family Drosophilidae; genus Drosophila; species Drosophila lacertosa. Next base: position 44,912 of record SCDZ01000206.1, on the reverse strand, counting down.
AATAATGCTTTATTTTACTATCACATGTGGCTTTCCTTCTTCTTCTCTCTCTCTCTCTCTCTCTTATATCCGTTGCATCTCTTTCTGTTTTCTATGTACACAGCTTTGTGGTGTGTCTGGCGAGCGTCTGCCGCTGACTGTAAAATTTTAATATCCCCTCGTTTCGGTGCGTGCTCAGCTGTTGTTGCTGTTGTTGCTGTTGTTGTTGTTGCCCCCGCAAACAACAACAAAATCAATTGCCTGGCAATCTTTGCAACACCTTTATGGGCATTTTATGTGCTACACTTTTCACCTTGACATTGACAATTTGACTGGCGCTGGCGCTGGCGGCAGCCTTAATGACCATGTCCACAACGACCGCAACCTGCCTCAACGTGTTCCACATCGAAAGTGCCATAAAACACTGCCAAGTGGCTGAGAGAATGCGCGTCTCTGGGAAAGCTCTAACAGGGGGCAGGGGCAGGGGCAGGGGGAAGCGAGCATAATCCATCATAAACATTTTTATGGTCGCTCGCATTTGGCCCACTGCCCCTCCATTTGCAGCTCCATTCCATGCGGCGTCGACGGCGTCGTCGTCGGCTGGCTTTGTTATTCTTGTTACTGGCGGCAGTAAAATTCGTTAAACGCTCAACAAATTGTTTATTATGGCAATTTGGCAATAAATGCGGCTATTAGTTTGTTTTAGGTGTTGCCACCGCACTTTTCTTCTGCCCCCTCCTCGCACCCGCACCCGAACCCGCCCTCGCCTCTTTCTCTGACTCTTCGCACACATTTTGCATAAAACTGAGCTCGCACAAATTTCTGTTTACGATTCCAATTGAAACGTGTCAGAATTTTATGCAATTGTTTAAACTTATTTGGGCCTCCACTTATATAAAAAAAAAATGGAAAGGGCAGAATACCCATTAAAAATTTGTAGCTGAATGATTGATGGGCTGCGTTCAATTGATCAGTTTGACAGTAATTGTTTTTGTTTAATCAAAAGGCTGTTTAATAAATAGTCTCCTTTTATATGTTTAAGGTTATTCAGTAATTTCTGAATACCTATATCGCGGGCTGTAAATTGGAAATTAGGATAGTAGTCTTAAGAGTTTCCATTCCCGTTTACAAAGGGAAAACAGATTGAGTCAATTTAATTTATAATCTAACAAGCTAAACAAAAATGTTTGAGAATAGTTATAAACAAAGTTAATAAAAAGATTTGTGTTTAGTTTGAGATACAAAAATCTACCTAAAATCGTTCTGATTTTAAATATAAACATGATCCCTGCGGATTCGAACTTGTTAAAGAATCAGAGAGAAGCTAAACGATTTTCGCATACGCTCGAAGAGCTTCATTCGTACGGAACCCATCGAGAGGAAGTTGGAAATGTTGTCATTTGTATATGGATTCAATAAATGAAGTCACATGCCGGGGCATTAAGATACACACACGCGTACACACACACAGTTTGACCTGGGTGTCGCCGAATGAGATGACCAGGCACACAGATACACAGATACACGCTTAAGCTTCCACACACGCACACAGCTTTTTATCTGCCTGTCGCCTGGTTCATAACTTATATTACTGCCCCATTCGAGCCGTGCCAGCAACTGATTCACAGCTAACTGATTCTCCGTCCAGCCCAATGGCTTTGACCTACTTTTCCGCTCGTTGTGAGATCTCTCTGTGTGTGTGTGTGTGTGTGTGTGCGTGTGTGTGTGTGGCCATGTGGATAAATAGATGTACGAAATTTATCTGTGTGCCGAGTCTTTATGAAGCAGAACAGAAATATAATTGCGTCGTCGAAATTCTTGACTTAATTTCATAATTAATTCTATTGGCTCTGATTGGACTTAATGAAAACGTTTTGCAGCGACAGCGTCACAAATATTTGAGCATGCAAAATTTATTAAAGTAACTGTAAATACTTTATACAATATTATTATATTCATCAATTCTGCACAAATCTATTGAAAAACTTGTTTGAAATTTTGAAAATATAAATATGTTTAGTTCTTTGACAAAATGTTCTAAAACAAAAATATCTGTGCCTGTAATTGTTACATTTGTCCAATTAAAATTTGTTGGAACATTTTTAAACAATAAACATATTGAGAAGGGGATGAAAGGTTTATTATCGTAGTTAAAACACAGTTAAAAATAATTCATATTTTTTATGCCACCCCTAACTCGCCTACATCATCAGAATGCTTTTTTAAACGTTTAAAATTTTAATATAATCTTGATCTAAGCTAAAAGTTATATTCATCATTCTTATTGTAACATTTCTGGCATTGCTTTAAAAAGTTTAAATGTCAATAACAAATAATACAGTTTAAATGATCATTCTTATAACTTTTAAATTTGTGCGCATATCTTATTTCTATCATAAAAGGATTTTGATAATGTTCCATTCAAAAAATAAGAAAGAAAACATTAATGCGACCAAAGTTTATTCAATCAATAACCTGTCTTTGTGGATGATGAAACCAGTTTCACCGTGGACCAAGTTCAAGCTCAGCCATAATTTTATAGGATTGCAGCTCTGGCCAAAAGCTAAGCAAAGTTTTCTAGCTTAGTTTGTGATTGTTTGAGTGTAACTTAATATGTTATTTAATGTTTGCATAACGATTAAATTATTTGCTCCGAGTTGTTTCCGTATTGCTTTAAGACCGAACCGAAAACAACTTGAAATATATTTCGTTCAATTTGGGTTGCCCTTGCGTCATTATCCCAAAAGGTCTTATCGCAGGGGCTCTCCCATGATATCTGTTCAGGTTTTTTCTGTTGTTGTGTATGTCGGCCCCTTTTCCCCTTTTCCCCCACCTCCTCCTCCTTCTTCTCCTCCTCGTCTCTGCGTGTCTTCATAAAACTTATTTAAATTCAATTCGAATGTTACATTTTGTGAGCCCCTGTCGAACGTTCGAATCTATTTGGGCTCGAATTCGTATTCGTATTCGTGTTTACCTTTTGCAGTACTCATGATTCTGTTTGTTTTGTGTTCTTGTTGTTCTTGTTGTTGTTGTTGTTTCTGCTGTGTGCTTTGTTAACTTCCATTCTTATCCAAAATGGCTGCAATATTTGTACACACATTTTTCTTACATTTCTTTTTCATGTTCGATCTTTGTTCTTGTTGTTGTCGCTTTCTGGGTTTCATGTTTTTGTGCTGAGCCCCAAACGAATCGAAACGTGATTCATGCTTACTGTTGTTGCCATTGTTTCATTTTTCCTTTTCTTCACACACTCATTTGTGATATGAAAAGGGGTATATTGGGTTTGTGTGAAGTTCGTCTTGTTGCTTAAAGCATAAAATTAAAGTTGAGCTTATTTTGTATACTTATGCGCTGAGAGAGTATCTCGCTATCGTCAACACTCGACCTGAACATTTCCTACTTGTTGTTGTTGTTGGTTCTGTCATTTATATTGATAGGGTGTATTTTATTTTATGGTGTTGGGTGTGTGTGTGTGCGGGTGTGTGTGTGTGTGTGTGCGTAGCATTCTTTTACAGCAGTCGACATTATGTAAAAGCTGTCTTCAATATCAAAAAAGTCGCTGGTTATGGTTTCTGTCTGATTGTTGGCAATTTTCATAAGCACACTAAATAAAATTCATGCGATTTTGCTTATTATTTACCTTTGCTCTTTGTTAAATAAGAGTCTTGTGTGTATTGATGTATTGAATTGAATTATGGGCGCATTTCAGACAGTACTTCATTAAATAAATGCTATGCTCAACTGCTTTAAAGTTCCCTAACTTCATTTGTTTTTGCACGGTTCACAAATTACATTATCATATCTTAACACGGAAAAGAACTCATTGCATTGCATTACGCCCAGATAATGGAATCATCATCTTCGTCATCATCATTAAATGCAAATGCAGCTGGTGCTTGACTAAATAAGTCCATTAGGAATCCGAAAATGGAACTGGCACGCACCCTCTTCTCTAAGCGCTGGACAATGGAATCCTTTTTCCGCTCAATGCTCCGTTATCACGAAAGTACGAACTTAAATTATTCACATTTTTTTAAGCAAAAAACAAAAAAAGCACAAGTGAATTCGTTCAGGATGAGATTTTAAGTCCGCAGCAAATTAATGTAGATAACTAAAATTACGTTCGCCTCGCAAGTGCGAACAGTCTTATCCTGGCTTATAAATTAAAAAGCCTTAAACCAGCTGCGCGGAAAGCCCATTGTAAAGGAGGCTAAAAGGAACTCAACTTCATTTACCATACTCACTAATTGAGAGAGATTTTGTCTAGGGCCAAGCTAAAGAAAAGTTAAAGGCTTTTCTATGACACCTGTGAATTAAATCACATTTTAAAATAATGAAAATATAATTAGTATTTTTATTATTATTTAATTATTATTATTGACGAAAATTGTATCTAGTTTTGTAAGTACTATATATATTTTTAAATTAACATATTTTTAGCTTTATCTGAATATTTTTGTTATATTCTAAATTTAAATTCGAAAATCGTCTAATTATACTTTTATATAATTATTAATAACGATAGTCAAACCATAGGAGTTTTCAATTTACTTGTGCTGTTTAAGTCGAACTATATTGAAATAAGTAATCAAGAATTATAGGATATATACAAAAAAACTTAGTTTGGCTTATTTTGCTTACCAGGAATATACACGCAGACCTATCGGGGTCGGAGATATGTAAATCGTTGTGAATTGACAATTACATATCTAATGGGTAAACAAGCAATTTGGGCTATACCCAATAATCTGGTTATCATTATCAATCCTTGGTTGTAATTTAAATTCTAAAAGCAATTTTGTCTTATTTTGCTATTGAACAAGCTCCTTAGAAAATCCATACTTTATATTTAAAAGGGATTTTGGAAATAATTAGACCATCTTTATATATGTTCGTATAATTCAGTTAATTATGTTTCAGTCTGATGTATTTTTGTTAAACAAACCCATATACATGTATAACAAGTAAGAAGGCTGTAGTAGGGAGTGCCCGACTAGGATATACTTTTAGCTCAGACACAAATATTTTACCCGCCTGAACTTCGTTAGCTGATTAAAGCAAAGAACGAAAATTGGAAATATTTTATTATTACAATATCCTAAAAAACCGTATCTAACTATCAATTTTATACAAAATTAATGAAATGAAATATAAATAAAATAAAAAAATTGTTATATTACAAACTGTTAGACAAAACCGCAATAGCCCTTTTGCACACTATTAACAGGTTCAGGGTATAAGAACTACAATGACAATGAAAATCAGGCGAGGCGAAATTGAAACGAATTTGGCAACACAATCAGACACCGAAAATGAGCTAAATTTAAGCAACAGCAACAAAGATGCTTAGATGAAAAGGAAAAAAAAATATAGTAAGAGAAATGAGAAGAAAAAGCCAGACAAATTTTATATAAATAATTCATTGTTGTAACGTGCGAAGCTCGTCGGGACCATTTCAGTTAATTAATGAAACGCAACCCGAACCAAAAACAAAAACAAACCCAAAACCAAAACCAAAAGGAAACACCCAAAGACGCAATTGACGCTAAACGGGCTGAGGGGAACGAAATGAGATGAGATGGGAGCTCCTGGTGGAGCTGTGCGAAAATTAATAACAGACGCACAGCGCAGACTGCGCTTCAAATTTGAACAAATGGCGCAGCAAGACACCTCGTGGGGGAGGGGAGGAAAGAGTTTTGGGTTGAGACAAGGTGGGATGCAGGGCAAAGTGCAAATAATGACGAAGACGTCATCGTGTTATGTTTTTTTTGTTTCTCTGTGCTCTGGTGGTTGCAACTGTTTCCACCACCAACACACACACACACACAGTCAAAGGTGTGAGTTGGTTGTTCTGTGTGTACGTGTGCAGATGAGTTTTTGGGTGGTTGCTGGGCGAACTCATATATTCAAATTTTCTATGAAGCGCATCGGCAGCAACAGAGGACGAGAGGGAGGCTGGGGCATGGCATTAGCCAAGTTTTAGGCTAAAATGAAATTTGCATTTAGAGCCATGAGGAACGCGAGCGGAGGAGATGACAACAAAAAAGTGCACTTAACCATAACTCACGCTCGTGACATCGCAAAAGTATTCCATTAGTTTTGCCCCACCTCAATCTCCAGCTTCAGCTTCAGCTTCAGCTCCAGCTTAAGCTTATACACCAAATTTGCCGCTAAGAAATAATCGATGCTATATTATCGTCATCATCAGCATCGATAAACGGGAATGAGAATGAGAATCGCACCGATGGGTTGGATGGGGGAATTGGAGGGAATGGGTATTTAAGTGCTTGTTGCCCGCCAGCCAGATAATATTCCGATGTGCTGCTTATTTATGAGCCAATCCGACACCAAGATGCGGGAGGCTATTTGGCTCGGTGGCTAATAAACTCATCGGTTGCCAAATTTATTGCTTGTCAACATTTTGCGCGACGCGAGACTTTTGGCAAATGAGACTACCAAAATTTCATGGGTTTTTAAACTGATTTTTACTTTCATTTAAAACTCAATTAATAATACACTTTAACTTTTGGGCTCTTCTTTCTTTTGAATACCATTTTTTCTCTCTGTGTATCATATACTGGTTTTCATGTTTATTTTTGGGCTTTGCTAGCTGCTACCCACATATAAATGTCAATTAAACGGACAAAAATAAACACAAAACAGCTGCCCAAATCGAGTCACCCTGTGCCCGTAGCCCAGTTCAGTTCGGGCCGAAAGAGAGCAAAATCGTTCTCTTTGGCAGACAACCTGACTTTTTTCTCTTGAAAACCACACAATTCTGGGGTTGGCTTCTGTTACAGCCAGTCAAATATGTGTGTAGTGAATATGAACTTATATAAAAACTTATATTATTGCTCAGACTGAACTTTACACACAATTCAGTTGATTTGATAAATAGCTGAAAGCGTAATTTAACACATTTTAACTGCATAAAACAACAATTAACAATAAAAATGAGAATTTTGAATCAGAATAAAATATGTTATAATGTTTATAGTATCCATAAAGTCAAGTCGACAGTCCGATTAGAGAAACTTATGACATCGAACTTGGATTATAAATTTATGTTAACTAAAACAAATAAATTGCAAGCTAATCAAAATTATAATAGAAAATATATAATATTGATTGATTTTTTAAGTAAACATTTGTTGCTACTCCGGTTTCTTAAGCCTATTTTGGGAAACGAAATGCCAAAATTTATTATAAATAAACAACTTACATACAGATTTATCTTCCCTTATAATTCAAAATATACAGAATTTAAATAAAAGTTAAAGAATGATCTATAAACACTGGGTTTAAAAAAATTGTAATACGGCATTACTGCGCATGGTAAAGGGTCTCTCCTAGTTGGCTATTTTCAGTAAGTCCAATTTAAAAAAACGACAGTTGCCAAAAGTAAGCCCAATGCAATACCCGACTAAAATCATGTATCAATATGCATAAGGTTTTTACAAATCATATTCTTAATATATTTTTATATCATTTTTGCGTCTGGTTTAATAATAAATTTATTGCTGTATCGTTAGCTCGCTTAATGATAGATATAGTATGTCTGTCCATATAATGTTTGTTATATTTTTAAATAACATATTCCTCAATTATTCACTTCAATTAGGTACATCGAGCAGAGGAAACCCATTTCTAATCTTTCTCCTTCGCATTTCCCCCCAAAGTGTCGAGTGTTAAGTTGAGCTGCGTGTTACTTTTATAGTCTTAAGCAATTTTCCAATTCAATTATTCGCAATGGCATCCGAAGTAAAAGAAATGCAAAGAGTACGAATTCAAAATGCACAAGCTGAGCAAATCCAGACGCATTCACAGCTCAACTCGCACCTAAGTATGCACCCCCTTCGTATCCTGCATTATGCCTTCTCTGCAGTACGTGCAATTGGCCGAAGAATTTGTTTCTGCTCCTTGGCCCCACCCGCTTTGGCTTTCATATATTTGATTACTTTTTTTGGTAAACTAAACAAAACGTCTTAAAACTGAAATCCTTGCAATCAAAATTCTTTAGCCCAGCGCAGAAGGTGCGGATAGTTCTTTAACATGTACTCCAGCTACGTGGACAAAGCCCTTGGCGAGTGCGTTGGCCACGCCAGACCCGTCGAAGGAGGAGGAGGAGACCTTAACTGCAATCCGCTTATGCCCCAGCCCCAAGAGAATCGAATGAGAGCACTGCAGAAGGGCATAACCGACCGTTCAATACTTGTTTAGCTGGAAAACTGAGGGCGATATATTTATCTATAGAGATAAATAGCTTGTAGCTAGAATAGTTCATATAGACAGTCAGATGGACAGTAAGACGAACATCGCAATAAGCCGATATACTCTGTTTAGTTTCTTAACTAGTGTAAAAAGCAAAAAAAGCTCAATTGAACGTAATTCGACTCAATCGAGCTGAGACTGCAGCCGAACTGAGAATGGAGAACGGAGCTCTCAGTTCTCAACTGGAGACGCTGGAAACGTGTTCAATTTGCGCTCATGAATGTTTCAGCATGTAGTTATTGGATTTAGTTTCGGCACTTGCTACTAAGCATTTTTGTCGTATACTTTAGATATATTTCTTTGGTCTGCCTCGTTGGCTGGCGAAGCGTGCACAAAATTGGCAAATAAGCTAAGAACAAGAAGAAGAAGACTGCTGAAATATGGAGGCAGCTTATAAAAACTACAAGTGCAAGGCAGTCAAATGTAAGTTAAGCCAAGCGATATTGAACTCTGAAAATAATTGCAAAAGTTGAAGAGTTGCTTTAACTAAAAAATTCCATTTATTGTTTGTTGTTTTTATTAAAGAAAAAATCTCAGCTTTTATTTGAGGGAATATAAATACCAAAGATTAGGAAATATTGCCAAATTTAAATTTTATTTGGATATATATCCATAACTGAAGCATACTCTGTTTAAAGTGGTTACAAGAGAGTTTGTTGTGTTCTAACAATAAGCAATAGGGATGCAGTGATATCGAAGACAATAAAACTAAGAGCCTTAAAATTTGCATTTAATTCTTTTGCGTAGATGAAGTTGAACTCTCCCTATTAAATATTTCATTAAAAATTATTACTAATTTTGATTTTTCTTATAAATAAAAGGTGAGAATTTCACAATCGTCTATAGTATTATAAATTATATAATATGTTTCCACATTTCTTTACCATTTTCTTTCAGTCAAAACACATTTGGAGCATTTGTCTGTTGGTTCCTTTAATGTGCCAAAGTGCTTAAAGTATTCTTAAGCAAATTGGGTTATTCGGAGCTCCAGTGAAAATGTTGACAGCCGTGGCAATGGCTTGGTGACTGAATGCGCTATAAAAAAGCAACATAAAATCCAAGCAGACGACCTTGAGAAGCAGTAAAAATTTTTAATGGCTCTCACTTTTTACGGGCAACTCTCGCAGACCGTAAAAGACCGTGCTCAACTAGAAGGCGGCACTGCAAAGCCAAAGCCAAAGTCAAAGAAAGGCAGGTCAAATCATTCAGAGAGACTCACTTTGGTGATCGGACGCTAGCCGCAATTTCTCAATGGCCCACTGTGCGGCCATAATGCGTAGATTTAAACTGGTACCAAAATGGCCAAGATGGTCACACACACGTGCGTGCATGTGTGTGTGTGTGTGTGTGTGTGTTGTCAGCCTAGGTATCTTTTGCAGTTATTAAGGCGCAAACAACAAAAACTTCCCTGCCTACCCCTGTCCTTGACCGGTTTTCTACTTTCACTCGATGTTCGCGTTCATTTGAATACCCTAAAACCATTGCTTAAAAGGGTATATATGGCAAAGTGGAATTGGTTGTTACAGGCCGAGGAACGTGCAAATACAAGACAATAGATTCTGCTTCTAATGAGAATATTTTAGACTTTATGACAGCCTCAGATACCAAATTTGGTTCGTATGTAAAGAATGTTTTGACTATGAAAAAATCGTTTATTGCTTATTTTTAGCCTATAGAAAATTAATGCAAATTTGGCATTGGTTTATGTGATTATTTATAGCATCATGATCTAAGTTTAGTTCTTCGCGATTTTATATTCGAAAGCGGGACATAAAATACTAGACTTAGGGTAACGCTTAGTCGTGCACTCCTTATAAGAGCCTTCATCCTTGTTGTTGTGTTATTGTTGGCCTTTAGGCGGTGTTGTTGTTTTCGTTTTTATTTATTTTTTACGGCCGATTCGCAGTTAAGCAGACAGACAAGCTGCATTGACATTGAGCTCATCACTCACAATAGCTTTGAAGAAGATCAACCCTTGCTTAAGGCCACGCTGCTATGAGTCTCAACCCTTTGCAGGACATGGAGGAAAACTAACGATAATTGCGCGCAGGTTGTGCCTAATTTGCTTTCAAGGTCCGCTGCTGTTTTTGCAACGACTCGAAACTCATAAATATTACCAGATCCACGCACATAAACTCAGCTCATATTTTTCGTACAGCAATGTGGCAAAAAACCGAGAGACCCTCACTTTTTCATCTCTTACACTTTTAAGAAGTGAAAATAATTACAGGCAAGGCAATCAGCTTAATGCGAGTCAAGGATGAGAAGGAAGCTCAAATAGATGCTAAGGAGTAAGGAAATGTTAAGTTACAGCTGCTTATATTTAAACTTCAATTAATGTTTGTTTAAGGAATAAACAGCAAAGAAATATATAGTATATAAATATGAATGAATTGTCTATACAAATAGTTTATTTAAGGTGCTTTTCTTATCATTGATAACTATAATTTTCATAATAGTTTTCATGGTTACCCCACAGCAAAATTTCCCTAAACTCTGCTGCACTAGCCAACTCCTAGAGTCTTTAGTTGGGATGGGTTTTGTCTGCTGATAAGGATGCTTGTTGGGGACAAAGGGACAAGAACGCTGAAACTTTTAATGAGAAATGTCGCAAGTGCATGCGGTTCCAATTTTCTCGTCGCATTTGTTTTTCTTGTGTCCCAACGGCGCTTGGCGTAGTCGACAATTTTCGTTACGAGCGAGCATCTTGCCAAAATGAGAAAACTTCTGCCAGCTGCAACATGTCAACTGTCGACTGTTGCGGCACTCCGAGCCGAGTCGAGCCCGAATGGTGGCTAAGAAGGAATGCGGCTCATAAAGCTTGCCAGGCAAGGGTCATAAGTTGCCGAAAGTAAATCTGTTTCAAGTGCCGAATTGGCTGCCGGCTGTTGGCTGTTGTTTCTCCTCTTCCAACGGACGTGGCCAACGGCGAAGGTGTCGGTGTCGGTGTCGCTGTCCGATGGAGCTCCCAGGCCACCTGTCTGGACCGAGCTAAAGAATATTCTCTCCCATTATTTGCAAAGCATTTTGCAACGCAACAATTCTGAACAGGGCCACCCATCTTCTCTGGCTGGGTATTCACCCACGTTGGAGCTGGCTTTTAGTTTATTTCTGCATAAGGCAACGATGCGGAAGAACGTATTCGTTCCACTTTGCACAAGCTCTAGCTAGGTGAATTTGCTGGTTGGCTTCTGTTGGATTTGCAATGCTAATTCACTTAAAAATGCATGCACTGAAAGAAATAGTAGATCTCATCGACAGGGACTCTTCCCGAAAGCACAACAACTTGGAAACTTCAACAGAGTTAAAACAAAAAACAAACTTTTCATGTGTTTTTTGCTCGCATAAAAGTCTGAGCTTAAAAGAACTCAATTGGTTTGAGCTCTGCATATTAAGTATAAAATATTAAGTATGTCTTAGAATGCGCTCTAAAAAAGTATTGAGACTTTGGAAGTAAATCAAAAACAATTCCTTTGGGGTTCAGTTTACGGTTTGCATAAGTCTCTCAATGATTCAATTCCCGAACCAAAAAATCCACACCAATTAACCAAAGTTTTGGTTTGAGCTTTCGATAGTCGCATTATTTTAAGTTTTTAATAAAACTTGCTTATTATTATCTGGTTTTCTTAGTTTTCGATAAAAGAGTAAGACAAATATTACATCTTGAGTATATAAATGTATTTAATCTAATATTTTGGCTTGGCTTTATTAATTAATTTATTTATTTGGGGGTCTTAATTTAAATCTGTGATCTAAAAAACTTGTTTATGAAAATAAATTTTTGCCCAAATATTTAAATCAACATATTTCCAATTAATTTTATAATATATCAAAGCCAATCTAAAAAACCAAAACCAAAGTGCAGAGGTTTGAACCGTATATTTGTAATTGTAGCCAAGAATGATAGTTAAATATCCAATATATTATTATTGAAGATTACATTTTCAAATTAATGTTGAATTCTTTAGCGATTTCTTGCAGTGCTCAGAAAATGTTTACAACTGTGTAGCTAGTAGACATAGGTGGACAACTATCAGAGTTTCAATTCGACAGCTTAGTTGTAGAAGCCACGTGGAATTTGGCAAGCGGTTTCAATAGATGCATGGCCCAAAGCACAGGGCACATAGCACGTGCGGTGGATGCGGGGGAACACACCTAGATGTACATATGAAATAAATGAAGGCAAACAAAACAGGCAACAGCCCAACCTCAATAAGCTAAACGAAAATAACTCCACTTGCCTTAGGCGTTGTCTGTTTGCTTTCATATTTTGATGATTGTCGCAGGGACTGGGCCACAAATATAAATGGGATCTGGGACTGGGCAGGGCAGTGGCATGGAAACGGCGAAAACAAGGCATGTCGACGGGCCACAAGCTTATGGCCCATTTGCTTAAAGCTACCTTGAAACTAGAAACTTACTTAGATTCTATATTTATACCCTAATTCTTTTGAAGACGAGTATAAATGAGTAAAAACATTTTGTTTAACTGCATTTATCTTTGTGTTTAGGGTATCTTTTAGTCTGGCAGGCTTATGTGTTGTTGTTTTTTTTTTGATTTGGTTTGCCAAAAGTGTTGGCCAATATTTTGGCAAAGTTTTTTTATGGCCCCAACAGATTTGACTCGTTGTCAGTGACATTCTGTGAGTTTCATTCACCTAACGTTTAATGAAATTCGCCATCTCCTCGTAGTTTGAGTGACAAAACTTTCGTCCAGATCCAGTTGGACGTTGTCACTTGTCTAATTACTTCGAGCTTCGTGTGTGGCAGCTGGCAGCAACGGATGAAAGCAAACTTTGATTTATCGGGCCGTAAATCTTGGGCACAGTATGTCCACAAAGTGCACACAGTGTGTTTGGGGTTGGGGGACAGGCCGTTTCCGTTCGCCAATTCCATTGTGGAAGCTTATAAATAAGCTGGCGTTTCGTTTGGCCTGTCTCAGCTCAGCTCAACCAGGGCATTAGTATAAATCGAATATTTAATGGGCTCACCTGCATGCGACATGGCCGGGGCCAGGCTTGCTGGCACAGTCGGATATCGCCGGTTCCCCAATAAATTTGCGTGCATTATGAGCACAAAATAAGTTAAGAACTTTATTCCTAAATTAAACGTGAAATGAAATAACGTGACTAAAATATTAATCTTGGCCCACAGGACTCGCAGTCGCAGTCGCTGTCGCTGCATTTGCATAAATTTCTAGCCTGAACTCGCCTTCATATGTATGTATATATAAATACGTATATATTCATATGTATATATATAAGTACAAAGCGAACAAACACTCAATAGTGCTGCAAAGTTCTCTTTCAGTTCTGCTTTTCTGCTTGTTTTTCGCTGGTATCCGCCCATCGTTGGGAAATGGGAAATATGCATGCATATAAAGATGCGAGTTTTATGCAATGCTTGAATTAAAATAATTTGCATAGCTGCAAGTCAAGTTTTGTTTATCTTAAATGCTTTGACAAATTATCTTCAGAGTTGCATTTGCGTCTTCAGAGCGGTCGCCAATGAAAACGATAAATAAAATTTAGCTAATTCTAGCTAATTTTTCGATTTTGAATGTGAATGTTATTAAAGTCCACCACAACCTAAAGAGTTAAATAAATCATCGTCAAGACAATTAAATTGATAATTGAAACAATTGTTGTTTTCAATTAGCAATGTTTCCGAATGTACTGAACTCGGGTTTGATTCTAATTATTATTTGGCGCTTTGAGGCCAAAGACCCAAAGACCCAAAGACCCCACAAGTTGTAATTAGCAGTCGGTAACTAATTGTCCACTCAATTGAAGACTATTGGGTGAACATTTGAAGGTTTCTTACGTATCAAAAACAAATTGTACGTTTTAGTAAATCAATTCAGAGCGAAACGAAGTGCCGTCGGCAAAATCAATAATTTTATGAGTTTAATTAAATAAAACAATAGTTAAAACTTGATAGAAAAGAGTCTGTCTAGCATTTATATCCATGTAAGTTGGCAAGAATTTGATTCAATCTTATCCGGAACCCGGATACGTCAAAAATGAGTATCCAAAAGAGCTGCGGCTTGGCTCGGCAATTGTAAATGATGCAGTGCCAGAACGGGTGCCTGTCTGGGCCCGTTCCCGGGCCAACGCGAACAGTTTCCATGGCAACGAAAAAACACAAATAATGGAAGTCACGCGCCTTGGTCAATGGCCGCGGGAGCGACAAGGAAAGGGAAGGTCGCTTGGATGGAGAGAGCTGGTTTTGTCTCGTTATGTGCTGGTATTAGTGCGTGCATTGGTGTGCGTGTGCGACGCTGCCGTCGCAGCGCAGGCAGCGCACAGTGACTGGCCGGGTGAGTTTTTGCCACGCCTGAAGCTGAAACGAGTCGAGCGCATGTGCGGGAAAAGGACGCACTGCGCTGCTCGACGTACAGATAAATTCAACATGGCCGCCAGCCAGATAAACTTGACTGCCAGCGTCGGCTCGCCCTGTCAGCGCCGTCGCAGCAGCGACCTCTAGCGGAGATAAAAGCAGCAGTTACTAGACCGTCTGCATCTACTATTCATGGCACTCTCGAGGCACATGCAAAGCAGCCATTGCCGTTTCAGGATACAGTTGCTCACAGCCAGCGGCTTAGTTGCCAACTTTTGCCGCTAGGCTTCATTTCTAATGTTTCATGCTCAGCTATGAAAGGTAATAGATGGCAGAGGGAATGGAAACTACTACGGATTTTGACTTGCCACGTTGCTACCACGGGCAGCGATAGACTTCATAAAAATTATTGCTGAGCTATGCAGACCACTTTTTAAAAGCGCAAATACTGTATAGGTCATGCATGAAAATAGCTTACAATTAAACTACCCAATACTATTTCAACTTGTTATTTATTAAGTAAGATCTGAAAATAACTAATCAACAAGACAAGTTATTGTTTATAAATAAGGGTTTTCTTATCGCGTTAATGTATTTAATAAACTTAAGTATTTTAATAAATAGTAATGCTATAAACACAAATTTGACGACATAACCAGACTGCTCTTTGACCCATTGGGATTTTTTTTTTATAGACCTTTGCTTAAACTCACATAAAAATTTGTCAGAAATTAAAACTTTATATAAACAATTATGTAACTAAATTTTCTTAAGATATGATATTAGTAATTATATGATGGTTTATAAACCGCATTATTCGCAAAAGAGGGTTGTAAAATTAATGTCGCAGGGGCAAAAGTGAATGTAAGTTAAACAGTTGTGCAGTCTATTAGCAGAGAGGCTCCAAATTGAATAAAATGATGATTGCATAAAGTAAAAAATACATTTATTCTTGTAAATATATAATTATTCCCCGATATTTGGACATTATGTAAGCGCACTAACGTAAAGTAGTTTGGTAACAAATGGGTTATCAAACTCATTAGACCCTCTCCTACTAAAAGCTTATTTTTATATACATATATGCATAAGCAGACATATGTATAAATAATGACTACTGGACTTAGCCGTGTGCAGCAATAAATTTACAAACTGAAACTAGTATTCAAACTATTTGTATTTCCTTTATGAAAAACTAATAAATATATAATTTACATATATTATGCGGATGTACATTAAAATAAATAATAATTATAATAATAACAATAAAATAATAAATCAAATATCCACATAAATATAAATATTAAAATAAATATTACTATAAATAATTTCTAAGGGGTATATATAAGCATCAATGCATTCAATATTTGTAAAAGTATACTAGCAAACATATTTTAAAAAAATGAAAGAAAATAAGTAAAAAAAAATAATTAAAACAAATATAATAAAGTTGTAATATTCTAAATTTAAAAGTCATTTAAGCTCCCCACAAAATATCAACGAAAAATAAAAATTTTATTAATGCTAAGTTATTATAAAAATGAATAGTCAAATAGCTTTATGTTAATAAGAATTTGATTATCAGAACAACGCCAAAAACTGCCGACTTAAATTAGAAAGAAAATAAAAATAGACGATAATTGATATACTGCAACAATCCTTTAAAGAAAATGACGTGTTTGATTTGCAGAATTGAAGCCTAATGCAGCTAACAAGCACTCGTTAGAAGCATCTTTAATAAACACATTCAAGGGATGATTTTTCGTAGGCAACACCTTGGGGCTCCTCTGTCGGGTGTTGGGGATGACACAGTTAATTTGTAATCAGTGGTGTTAACAATGCGACGCATAAATTTCTATTGACCTCTATACACTCTTGAGAGTCGCGGTGCGTCCAGGGGCCCAACCAGCTCCAGGTCCACCTCCAGCCCTACTCCGAGCACAATCAGAGCGCGGAGCCAACTCCTGCTCTGCTCTGCAGTGAGTGAATTATGCAAGTGGCGCGATAAAAGCAAAGCCCGGCAAACTAAATTTATTGGATGCCATGCACTCATTAGCATCCAAATGCGGAGAACGCCAACTCGAAGAGCAGGGAAGGAGAACGCGAACGCGAACGCGAACGAACTCATTAATGGCCACGGACCCAGGCAAAGACCCCTCCCTGCCCCCTCCCCATTCCAAGCAAGCTGTCAATTGACAGCCCGGTCAATGGGCGGGCCGTGGCGCTGAATAAATAACAAAGTGACAACCACAAAAAACAACCGCGCCGGTGATGGGACAAAGCTTGAACCTGATGCAGAGGCTGCGACAGAGTAAGAGGAAAGGGGGGGGGGGGGCGGGGGAGGGGTGGCGGCAACTGTAATAGCAAGACAAGAAAATGTCCAATAATTGAGCTCACAAATCACAGGACAGAGCAGGAGGCGCAGGCGGAGGCACATGTGGAATCAGCCTTGGCACGAACCGAGCAAATTGGGATTCTTTAAATTTATACACATATTTTTCTTGACAGCAGCCAGTGGAGCCACTCAACCACTCCTCGCTACTCCACTGCGACTCGGGGCGGCGCCCAAAGAACCAAAGAACCCCAAAGAAACGACCGAGGCAAATCTGCAAGGCAGCCGCCAACAGGCGCCTTCGATAGCTTCAGTTGGCTCTGTCTGGTTGGCCATATAGCTTTTTTTTTTTAGCCAGCTGGCTGTGGCTATGGATGTGGATGTGTGGGCATGGCGTAGCATATTGATGAACCACGGCAAATTGGGTCCACGGTGGAAACAGGTCTGTGGGCCCAGTACCGTGGGACAAATAAGCAAGAAAACCAGGAAAAAAATATATGCATATAATATTAGTCTAACATATAATTTGGTCTAATTATTCAACTGATTGTTTTTTTTTATTTTAAAAATATAAATCACAGGTGAGTTAAAAAAACATAAATCACGTTTAAGTGCTTGTTGAAATAATGTTTTTGCTAGGCTCGACGGAATGAAAGATAATTACTGCAAATACAATTTACGGCCTTTAACTAATTTATATTGAAACGGATTCTGGCATTACTAACTTGTAAAATATTTTTGAATAGTAGATTTATGTTTATATATATAAACGGTGTATATTGCAATGTCTACTATATATATTTAATACTTAAACTTAATTTGGATAATTATCGCTATATAAACACAATAGAGAATAAAACCATTGTGGTTTAATTTGAGAATAAGTTAAAGAAATGAGCAAAAGACAACTTGCATTATATTTTCAAGAATCTTTTACAACAGCCCTATTGTGATTGAAAGGTATGAAATATATAAACTAAAACAAACAGATATGGAAATAAATCAGAATAAAAGAGCTGATGGGGTTTTAAAAAAACTTTCATCATGCCATAAATTTTGACTTTAAAATACGCTTTGAATGCTATTTCATTCATTCCCATTTGATAATTCTTGCAAAAGATATTGAGATTTATTATTTTTCAAGGCATTCAGTAAAATAAATATGGACATTTTTTTTTTTTTTTTTGATATTCCAACATTTTAAAAAAAACCAAGGTTACAGAATTGCTTTAAGGATTATTTAGAAATTAGAAATTTAAAACTTAAAAAAAGTTGTGCATTGATAAAGTTATATCGAAAGAGCAAAAAAAAATTATGTATATTTTCAATTCTTAATAATTTGAATTGAATAATGTTTGTCTCAAAATTTCAAATCAGATCTAATGAGATTTAAAAATGCTTTGGTGACCTGATTGTTACCTAGCTTAAGACCATTTGTAGAATTTCGCTTTAAGAGTACAATTAAATTAAGTTTTAATCGTCGCTTTTCCACTGTGCAATCTTGTTCATGACTCGCACAACTTTTTCTATCCGTTAGACTCGAGAGCGAATTGTAAAAAACAGCATAAAGAAAATGAAAGAAAATAAAAGAAACGAAAACAGCAGCGAGCACTAAGAATCATGTTGCCAGGCATCCAGGCTTCATCTACATTTGTCTCGACTGAAGTTTGTAGTTTGTAGTTGCAGCTTTGCAATCTGCCATCATTTCACATAAATCCCCCATGATAAAATCCACGATTGCTCCCCAAAGTTCGTCCTCCCGCTCTCTCTAAGCCACGCAATTTTGAGTTACGCCCGGACGAGCACGAGGAACGCCGTTGGGATAGGGGATGATAGTGGATGCTTCTAGTTTGCTGCCCTTGCCATCGACTTGAGAATTATACGTTATATAAATTTTTTAAAATATTGCGCTGCCCTGACGAGCCACCAAGTTTTGGCCATCAAGCAACGTCAAGTTGGCTTATTCCGCAATTGCCAATTGAATGCATTTCATTTTGAATATCTCACCGCCAGCTTGGCCAGTTCAATGCTCAGCTCGTCTCCAATCTAATCTCGCCGCATTAAAATGCAAGAGTTGCAACCTAATTGGGTCCTTAACACCGAGAGCATCGTTCATATTTGATGGTCAGCGAGGAGAGGACCTTAAAGATAAACCTTAAGCAATCAATTTTGCTGCTGGGGCGAACACAAATTCATAGTTTTTATTTGCGCATGTAACTTGAGTCGAAAAAAAGACGTAGAAAATAGTTTTCATATTTGTTGTTGTTGTTGCTGGCCACCTAAAAATAAAATACAGCTTTTGTTTGCTTGTCTCTTTGTCAGTGCATTAAATATGCAAATAAATGTGTGTGTGCCCTATGGTGAGTCAGAGGTAAATGGCAACTCAAAACGAAGGGAGTGACCGACTAGGAGATACCCTGAACACAATTATTTCTTATCTACACACTCTTTTCTTAAATAAAGTAAAAGGCTTTCATAGCTATCGATAATAACAGCTATGGACTTATTCTAACCCCAACAATAATTCTTTAATTTTGTAATCTTGATTATATATACACTTTATGGTCCTACCTCTGTGCGCGACAAACACTTGCACAAAACCATTATACCTCCTTTTCCCCTATATGACGCATAATTACATTTCATTCGTTAAATTAAATTCCTCAACATCAGCAAGATAATATGCTACAATAACAACAACAGGGAACATGGTCAGATTTTTGAACCAACCCCGACCCTGTCCCTTATCCTGTCGGAGAGTCCTGCGCTGAAATGCTGCGTCGATGTGGGGTGTTCCTGGGTTGGTTTTTGGCCAGGCCATGGCTGAGTTGAGGCTGCCTGGCCGCCTTTTTCAATGGCCGCCGCTTTGCCTGGTGGCCTCTCGCTCGCACACACGGCGCGAGCGAAAAGGATGCACAGAGTGTGTGTGGCATGTGAGAAAATAGATATAGATAGCCATAGATGGAGAGAGAGAAAGGTCGTGGCAGGGGAACAGGGTGCCGATGCTTCTGTTTGAATTACGAATTCAATTTAAGTGCCTAGCTAAGGTCAGCTTAACACAACTTGGGCTCCACTTGCCGCAAATAAATCGAATGGCTGCGAAATTCCAGCTGAATATGCCGACTTTAATCTCCTAATATTTCATTTATTTTTAGGCCCTCCTTCAAATCCACAGCATGCAAATGAGCCAGGGGAATGGGCAAAGGCGCTCCAATTGGCAATACCTTCTGCCGCTTAATAAACTTCATCTCATTGGGCACTGGAGCCTGGACGCTGTAACCCTTCGCCCCAGGCACGTCTCCAACTGCGCATCCCTAATGTAATTAGAGCTCGCTCCAAGTACACTCCTGAGGCAAATGCAAATTTCGCCGAGAAATTAGTCAAATTAATTCAATTCAGCTTTTGCAATTGGCGGCGCTGATTAAAATTTTAAATGAGCAACGAAAACAACATGAAATTTGTAATACTTCAACCAAGGAAACTTCTGTGGTATATATTTACTCACTAAAGAATCTACAGATATGTTTTCTTTACTTATGTTAGGAATAAATTTAACTATAGATCAACTTATTTTTTGTCTATGCCCAGACACACTTTGTTTTAAAGTTACCAATAAAAGTACATGTATAACCTATGTTAGTACATATAGAGCTTATAGCTTATAGCTAATGTAAATGCTTCTAAACTACGTTGTTTAAGTAAAGTACAGACATTGCACACACACACACACACACACTACACACACATACGGTGCAGACGTAATTTCGTTATTTATTCAAAATATCATCAACACGGCAGCAGCTAGTTTCCTCTCCTAACTCCCCTCCCCCTACCCCGTCATCCACCCTCAACTCCCACAGGTTAATTTCGGCTGCTGCCAAAGATACAAAAAATATAAACAGACATCAGTTTGTGTATGTGTTGTGTGTGTGTGTGTGCGTGTGTGAACATGTGTGTTCGTACATATTTATACGAGTTGGACGCTGTTCAGCGTCGATTCGTCTAAACAAAAACGATTTCGAAATTTGTAAACAAAAACCAATTTGGGTAATTTTAGATGCCTTTGAACTGTAAAATTGCAAAAAAAGAAAATTGCTTAATATAACCAAAGGGTTGCAGGCTGTGGGGGCCACAAGAGAAATCAATCATAGATTTGTTTAATATTGAAAAAGAAAATGCAACCTGGAAAAGCATTGGAATTTGAATTGTAAAGTATTTTTGACTTGGAGATACCCTGTATACAAGAGATATTTGATTTAATTGGCGTGTCTTTGTCATCTTTATCCTATAAACAATACTATGCTTTATGCATATATTTAAAGAATATTTATATAAATAATATATGTATACAATTTTTATTCATACTTTATAGATTTTTTCTCTCCTCTTCTCTTTAGTCAATTGCAACCATTTTTACAACTTTTCTATACTTATGTTAAATGAATATAGTACATTTTAGATGTCAATCTGTTTCTCAGACTTTTTAAATTTCATATATTCGTTGTTTGGACTTAAAACGGAGGGTCTTTGCAAAGTTTTCACTTCAATTTTAACATATGTTAAAGTTATGGGGTTTTATTATATGAAATCCAAAGAATGGGTTGTTAGGCACCTGAGTTCTTGAATTAAACATTGTTCCAAAAAAATTTTAGCTGCAAGTTTTTTTTTTGTAAACTTTATTTTAACAACAAAATACTATAGCTTTCATTTAAATCTTCGTTCTTTCAATTCAATTAAGTATAAAAATATACAATATAATATTTAGGTTTCTTTTTTTATTCCAAAAAGTATATATAAAAGTATATATATATAATTCCTTTAATTAAGATGCTATTAAATTACACATGAGTATTTTGTATTAAGGTACACCCGACTCTCTTTGTTTTCATTTGTCTAAAAGTTGCAACTGAAAATTCATATATTTTTAAACATTTTAGTTTGTAAATGTTTCAGATCTGCACTTTATTTTCTTCAGAGCTTCCTTTAGGAAAGTCCCCTCGAATAGAAGAGCAAGCTTTTATAATTTATCATCATTAAAATTAAGCAAAACAAATTCCCTTAAATTTCTTTTCATGGCACGGAGCTAAAGCAAAATAAATATTCAGCGTTGAAATTTTGCACAATACTCAAATTAAACCAAACAATTAAAAAATATGTAAGATTGTTGCCGTCTGGGTAAATATTGTACAATATTGCGATAAAAGTGTCTTCCATCTGTTTGTGACATACATTTTTAACCAATTTAAAAGCTTTATACTCTTATTAATAAGACAAGAAAAGGTAAACTGTTAAGTTAAATGTAAGTTTTATGGATAAACTGTAAAACACGGCTGAATTGTAATCAATGTGAAACGGAGTCATTTAGAGCTCTCACTTCGGTCGGGTTGAGTTAATTGCTATTTACAATAGAAGTGTAACAATATGCACGGAGAGAAAAGCTGTGGTATATTTAATTTTAGTTCTATTTGCACAGGGATGGGGGGAAAGAGAGAACGGAAAAACGTTTAATTAAAAGCACTAGGACTGGCAAATTGCGACCACAAATGAAAAGACCAATTGAAGTGGGTGTGGATAAGGCTTAATGAAACAACAACAACAACAACAACAACAACAACAACCAGAACAAAGAACAACAGGAAAATCGCAATCGCAAACAAACGAGGTATTTATGTAGCAGCCAAAGACGTTTACCTTCAGCTCCATCAGTTCGGGCCCAAGTCGAGACTGACGTCTAAATTTGTGAGTGGGCCGAAGGGGAAAGCTTACATAATTGACTGCCGGAATAATATACTTCCGTGCACTTGCGTGTTTATTAAATTTTCTAGACCTGTGTGTTTGATTCAGCCTCGACTTTTGGCGTGCCGAGTGCGAGTGCGGAGTGTGACAAGAGCGTTGTGGTAATGAGGGGGGCTGACATATATATATGTATATATAAAGCAACCACATGTAATTACATGTATCGCTCATTATTTGGCTCAGCTTGAAATTCGTGACTGGCTTTGGTCCGAATCAAGTTAAACACAATGGCACAAAATGGAAGACTGAGAACTTTGTTACTTAGTTACTGGTTATAAGTAGAAGATATATTTCAACAGAAACTTAAAATATTTCCATTTGTTCTTAAGCATAAAGGAAAAAGGAAAATCAACAAAAAATCTGCACATTTCAAATATCTTAAAATAAACATGCTCACATTTACTTCGCTTTTGTGCTGATTGTACTCCATTGTTCTACTCGTATTGCCTTAACTCCAAGCTGGAGCTGGCAAGGGCCAGGGGAAAGGGAAAGGGAATAGGAAAGGGAACGATATTGAACCGAAGGCGCTGCGAGTCACGTTCGTCAGCCAACCCATTTACTTAGCTAAGCGATGGGGGCCTTACCTGCCGCCATCGTTATACCCCGCCCTAAAAGCATTCGCACAGTTGGCAGGAGCAACCACCTCGATACGAGCCAAAGATTGGCAGGAGTTGGGTTGGTCTGTTGGCTGGCCATCCCCGTTAGATGAAAATCTTTGAGTTAGCCCAGCTCACAGCATACGTGTTACACGTTTCTGTGCTTATCGTCGGAATATGGAAATTTCGCCATTTATTTGATCAACTTTTGCCTTTTTCATATCGATGGGGCGTGTTCGCCCGGGCAAATATATGAAAAGTAAATGGCAAAAGGTTCAAAAAAAAAAAAAGAAGTCGAAGCCCAACTATTTCATATGCCACACGCATTGCCATTGCTACGGGGATTGCAATTTAGCAAAAATCATGCTGGCAAATAAAAAAAAAATGGGAAACCTTGCCAGGAAAGCTTTTTTGCGCCTAAGTTTTGCTCTGGGTCGTATCTGCTAAATGCAGCTGCTCCACAACTGCGCACAAATTGATAGTTCAGCTGTTGCCATTTATTGTTACCTTTATTTTATAAATTTATACAAAAACTCACCCATAACAGCTGTCGTCTTCACGTTTCTCTCTTCGGGGGGCCGCCTGTAAAAAAAGAATCCACCTGAAATCAAGTGGAGAGCGGCTAAGTTAATTAAAATGCTTAAGTTTATAATAAGTTTACAATTTTATTGTTAACTATATATTTTACAAATTTAATGGTATATAAAACATTTATTGATCAACCCCATTTGGAAGTGTCTGACTAGGAAATCGCCAGCAGTTCAAAGCTTTTCTATACACTCACAAATAATTTTCTCTTCTTTTTCAATAAGTTCTGATTTGGACATAGGCTATAGAATAATTTATTTGAATTCATTTATTAGTTTGGATAGAACGATTACGATAAGTATGGTTCTATAATCCAATAGAGACGAAAGATTTTTTTAATAATAGTAAGGATTCCATTTGGATCCATTTCATAGGAATTCATATAAATAACTAAAACAAAACAAATAACAGAACACAAACAAATATACAAGACAAAAGTTGGAACTTTACTTTCCTTTATCTCCTAGCCCTTATTTGGTTGATCATTTTACAAGAATAAATATTTTTATATATTAGATAAATTTAAAAAAAAAAATTGATTAATTTATTGGTTTACTCATTTAAAGAGGAATATTAGTATATCATTCTATACGAGTTCATATATCTATACAAAAGAAAAACGAAACCAAAAGTTTCTATTTAACATTTTTAGCAAACTAATATTAATATTAAGATTGGTTGAATACAAATAATACTAATCAAATTAAACAATAACGTTAAGAAGCACAATCTTATAATTTGTAAGATAATTATTCATTTGCAAATAAATATAACATATATATACATACATATAAATTTGTTTGGTTTATTGCCCAAGAATATTCAGCAGGCGTCAGCTTTAGTTCTGGTTTTTTAAAAACGCATAAGCCCTGAAGAGAAGAGAATTGGGCCAAAAACCACTTGAAGGAAATTTACGAGAATTGATCGCATCATTAGTTTGCACATGTGAATTTTATTAAATACTGGAAATGCGCAATTTTCACAGTCATTTACATGTGTGAAGCACAAATTCTCGTTTATGTAATGTATTCGAGACGAAAATGTCTCAGAAATAACCCTTTGATTCAATTACCTCGCATGGTCGCCATTTAAATATATGTATATACATATTTATATACACAAGGCAAAGAAGACCCGGGCGGATTTATGCCGGAACACGCTTCTCATTATTATTTCACGCTTATCGTTTTATTTCAATTTTCCACAACCATGCGCTTCTCTCTGTTTGGGCCAGGCGTAAAGTGCTCTTTCTTGTTTGCGAAAAGCAGAAAATACAATACAATAAATTTATAGTTGGCCCCGCCAAAACACAAGAGAACATATTTTTATTGATGTGGGCAAAAATGTACTAAAAGTGCGCCGCTGATGCATTCCATATCCCATTGGGTCCAGTTGGGTGACCCACTCTCCGGTCCCTTGCCCCGCCCTCTCCCTGTCCCTATCCCTGTCCTGCCCTGAAGTGCGCTCCATTACTCGCCGCTTATTCGATTATGTCGTCGCGACGTTACGACGGCCACACTTGTCCTTGTTCCTCTGGTCTCACACACTCACTCTCCTTTTATCGCGAGGTCGTGTGTCCCTTCACCTTCACCCGTTGCGGATCTTACAAATAATCAGCCCGCAGTAGCCTTCCTTCCTCGCCGTTAAGTGGTCGCTTGTTTGTCTGTTTATTTTGTTTATAACACCACACAACCACCCAAACACCCAACCACCCAGGCCTAGTGCATGGCAAACAGGAGCAGCAGAAGACTTCCAAGGCATTCATTCGTCCATCCATGTTGCTCCCACTCCATTCCTCTCGAACGACGTCATGTTAGTATGTATATTTCCCCCGGACAGCTTGTTGCCAAACTTTTCAGATGTGCTATTTTTATACCCTTAACCCATTGAGAATGCGAAGAAAGGGTATTATGATTTTTTTGCAAGTGCAAGTAAAGAGCAGATGAAAGCATCCGTCTTGAGTTGAACACACAGATCTCGCAAATTACTAAAACTAGGAAATATAATATATAGATATAGATATAGAGTAACCCAACTTATTTCAGTATATTCTTTAAAAACGACCCCACACTAAATAGATTTGGAATTTCTCCTCATGCTTTTAGCTCCGAAGTTAATCAACAATTTATGGTGTAAGAGAAATAAAGTGTTTGTAATGACAGCTGGGATATTAGGGTACCTGCAAGTCAGTCACTTACTCGACTACAGTCTTTTTACTTAGTAGTTGTTTACAAGCAAACATGCCTCACATTTCCCAATGGAATATGCTTGAATGCATAAATTGTTGTGAAGAGTTTCCTAGTTTGGTCAAAAAGGAGCCCAACTCGAGTCTGATGATTGAGTCGACTGTCTATTCTTGTTAAGAACTCCCGCTACTGTTCCAGCATTCCTTTCGCATCTGTGTCTGGCTACCAAAATTAGTAACATTATCATAATTGGGCAGCTACGGATATGACAAACATTTTGGCATCGACCCGAAGAAACATTTATTCGGTTCGTGGGCGATATGGAAATACCATAAAAACTATGAAGCGCCTTCGTCTTCGTTTTCGCCTTCGTCAAGACCGCCAAACTTTTTCTCATTAATAATTTCCATTTCCAGAAGATAAGACGCCAAAAAAATAAGTTGCCCCATCTCCTTTCCCCGTCGTCGCGTTGATTTGTTGAATTCTTTTCTTGTTCAGACTTATTTATGAATAATGCTATCGCAATGGGGTCACGCCTTGGGGCCAAGACCGAAAATTCAACATAAGAAGATCCCGTAAGTATTGGCCCCGCTATCGGGCCGTCTAGCGATGGCCACCAAATGGAAACTTTAATTTTATTGACTATCATTCAGATTTATTTATATTACTTAATTACTTAAACTTTAAGTTAGACATATAAAACCATATGCTAATAATATGAGAATATATATATTTGGAGAGAGTATCTATTATTATGCACTGAAATCTATTGGATATTGGTATAAAGAGTATAGTGTATGTAACTGAGAGAAGATAGTATCCTCAACCCCATCAATTATATATATATTTTTAGATTTATATTTGGTCAGCATCAATAGCATCAGAGACTCTTCACAGACGTAAAAATTGTTTGGTTTGTTTTGTGTAGACCAAATGCAAATCAAGTTTTCTATAAAAATTGTGGCTTTTGGTTCATTAACCGAATTTATATGTTATACCAAGAATAAGGAGTTAGTTATGTATTTTGTGAAGAATTTAAAGTGAGCAACATTTTTGGTAAAAAACACGTAACTGGAGGAAATATTAAACATTTTTAGATACAACCAACTAGAAAAGCTATAGTATGTAAATAAATTTGGATGCCTTTCCAAATCTTGAATATGTTTACAGATAATGCTTTGAGCTTAGAATTTTTTTTTATTTTATTTTTAATAGCTGTGTGTTTTAAAGAAAAGAGCGTCTGCTTATATTTTGTTAAATGCATGAATTAAAGACTGCTGAAATATTTTTGTAACGACAGCTCGCTGATAGCTAAAATGTGTAACACATTTGATGCGTATTTAATTGAGTTTAATTTAAACTATTTTCGTTAAGAAGAAGGACTTATTTTGTATCCTGATTGTGTAAAAGATGCATGAATAACGCTTGAGATTAAAATTATTTCAAGTTGAAGTATGAGTAATATATACTTCATTGAAATGTAAAAAAGTATAAGAAATTATAAAACGATACGAAAAAATCATCGAAAATTTTCATAAAAAAATGATGAATTATTTTTGATTCTATTAACAAGTGTAATTGAGTATAAAGTTTTTAATATTTAATGTAAAACACCCACTACAATAAATATGTTTAGTTTTATATTTGAGATAATTGGACACTATTTTAAAAATAACCAAAGTTTGAAGATTCAACTATGTTTATCCTGGCTCTATTTAAATAATCACCAATCTTGATTAAATAGCAAAAACATTAAACTTATGTCTGAGTTCAGTTTTATACCGAGTTTCAGTTTGAGCATTCGACAACAAAATATTCCACAGCATTATTTCGATTCACAAAAGAATTAGAATTTATTTATCTGTGATTCTCAGATAACAAACGTAGCAACAAAGTTGACATTTCGTTGCAGGTCCATTTCCAGTTGTTTATCACAAGTCACCCGCTGTGGAAAATAGAACTTTCCTGCGGTGCACAGCAGCTGCCGAAAAGGGTTCAGGATTTGTCTGCCTCTGAGTGTGCGCCGCTCCAAATGCAATTACCAAAAAAAGATGGAAAACCGAGGAGTTTTCGTCAAAAAAAATAAACAAAACAAAAATGAAGCGTCTCTAATGTTCCAGGAACCATGACGTCGGATGGAAAAGTGAAAGTACAAGAACCGCGCGTAGCCGCCTTTTTATGACAGCCATAAAAAGTGCAATTTTCTAGCTGCAGTTTTTGTCGGTTCTCTGTCGACTCAATTGGTTTGCAGTGAATGGGTTAAACGAGTGTCCGCTGTGGGTCGGAATCTGGGCCATCTAGCCTCATCTAGAGGACCACATGCTGCTGGACAGTGCAAATATTTGCCTTCGTCAGCTGCAGCTGTGTCGCTGTCGAGTCTTTGTTGACTGCCGTCTGCTGCCAAATGGATTTTATACACCAATTGCCTAAGAGTTCGCCATCAGCTCCATCAATTGCAGTTGCAAATGGAAAATGTTATGGAAACCAAATGCGATTCCTCGTCGCGGTTCAACGAACTCAACTTAGCAGATGCCCATCGTCAGCCAACTTTATCCTTAGTATTTATTTAATTCCAAATTAAACTGCTTCTCCTCAGATTGGCCACTTGGCCCGAGGCAATGGCTCAACGCTTTACGTAAATGCATAAATTGCAACTTCGCCAAAGCCGCTTAAATAACCCAATCGACCGATCGACGGATCGACCGATCGACCAATCGAGGCGAGGAACTGGTTTCGGGTATAAAATTAAAAAACTTATTTAAGTCATCAAATCGCCGCACCCGTCTTTTGTTGCGGCATGAATATGCATTCTTTGGCTAAGCTGAAGACTCTAAGTTAAGTCCTTAAAGAATGTATTTAATTTAATGTAATAAGAAGCAGCTTTGAATAATGCCTGTCACAAGCGTTGCTTTGGCAAGAGACTAACTATATCATGCAAGAATGCTCTTGGCGGAAGTGCCCGACTAGGAGATACTCTTAACACAGCTCTCTTTATTTACTCGCTGCACTTGCCAGTTACTATGAAATATTAAATTAATAAGAATATTATACATATTTATGAAATTTTCGGAAGGTAAAAAGTTAGCATAAGTATTCAAGCAATAGGGCAATACTAATACTACTATTTAATTGTTATTTTTTCTATGCAGTTTGGAGTAGATATGTCGAGGATGCCTTTTGAAAATAGAGTGCAACATGGTGAAATATATATGACAAATAATCAGATGGCTGCGGACCAAGAATATTAATATATTGTATAATTAAATAAAATGCCTCCATTCGCGTAAAATTCACCTTGTCTTATCTGCTTGATGTGTTTAAGAGTAGAAAACGTATATTAAATATTGAATTGCTTAGCGGCATTCAATTTCTAAAATTATATGGGCAAAGTAAGTAACATGTTTTTAAGGCATTTTTAGTAGATGCATTAGGAGTTTAGTCAATACCTGCGTTTCGATATTAAATATTTAATGCTGAAGTTAGAAAAACTCTCTACTAGCTTAAAAACTGCATCCATTTTTAGGTGCGCACTGCGCATGTTCAATTTTATACAGTTCCGCAATTCAATCATTTTTAAAAAAAAAAAAACATGTTTTGAGAAAAGTGTTTTGTGCGATTTTCTTCAATTCTGCATGAGAAATGAGTGCAATGAAATGTGTTTGTGTTTGTGTTTGTGGCGAGGCAAACGGTACCAGAATAAATCCCAGCTGAGTTATTTTGCAGCGCGATCCGAAGGTATGCATAAGCTGGGCGAGTGAGCGAGACGACAATAGTGAACTGCATCCCGGGCAATGGGAGCAACGGCAATGGCCAACAACAACTATGGCCGACAGCTGAGGCTGAGCTGAGAATGCCTCATTTTGTTTGATGCAGCGCTCATTCCCTGACATTCGTCCTTTCTGTGCAGCTGCGAGTCCTGCGGCTCAAATATAACTTTGCATTCATTTAAGGATTGGATAAAGGCAGTAGGCTAGTCCGATTTAGGTAACTAAGGCAACTCAAAAATCAGATTTTAAAGCAATAAAATAAAGCAATTAAGCAATAAATTTGATTTACTGCTTGTTACTTTATATTATTCATTAATCTTAATGAACGAAATAGCGGCATTTATTGTCAAAATTAACAATAATAGCGAATTCACTCAACACCAGCATGGTAATAAATCCAGTCCATTAAATACAAAAATATATCTGTTGCTTTGTTTTATGGTTTTTTAAATGACTGTGAAAATCAAGGCAGTTTAATGGTACTTAGATAAAAGACGAATCTAATCAAATAAATAAATGGTAACTCTTAATAAAATAATGTCATAATTAGATTTATTTTGATTTGAATAAAATCTTACTATTTTTTATTGCCCGCTCTCGCAGTTTTAAGTTTAATTTTTGTGTGAAGGATAACAAATAAAGGCGAGCATGGCTGAGGAATCAGAACTAGGCAGTTGGTAGTTGACTTTGAGCTTCCGCTCGACTGATTTCTCTCTTTTATTATCTGGCCCTTGCAAATTGGTGCGTGCTTTGCTTACATTTGAAAACTCAGTCCGAGCAGCGATTGTGTGGGCGTTCTGGCTGGTTGGGTTCCTACGTTGACACGTCTGAGAACTCAAACGATTGGCACTGACAGAGGAATCTGTTGTGACTTTCAGTACTATTACTATATATTTATTATACCCTGAGCCCAGTGAAAATGTCTAAAAGGGGGTATTATGGTTTTGTGCGAATGTTTGTAACAGGCATTAATTTATATACATATTTACTTGATAAGAACAACTAGTTTAGTCCTTTTAGGCCAAGTCCGCTCATGTGTTATAGTTATTTTGATATCTACGATAATTGTTAAGGCAAACTTTTGTACTCTTTTAAACCCAACAAAGGTTTTCTGATATTTTTCTCAACTTCATTAACAACGTTATAACTAATTGATTTCTATGTAAATTGTAAAGAAATGCATTCAAAAAGAAAATACTTTGGCTTTGATTTAAACATAGATTTCGATGCTCCTTTAAGGAACTAAAAATAATAACAATAATATTGTTTTTTAAGTAAGTTATTCAGTTTGTATATTAATTATTTGATTCCGTTTAGAGCGCTGCTTGCGAATTGTGTTTGTGTTTAAGGGGACTCTGATAAAAAACTTTTAATGCCATTTGCTTTCGAGGGAATCTTCTAGTTGAGCAATCCCGTCTTACTGGATTCTTTTTTTCTCGTTCCCAAATGGAATTCGTACGGACGTGACTTCGGCGTTTTTGCCCTTCGATGTTGCCTGTTTTGACGGCTCTGCACACAAAATTATGATGCGAAACGAAAATGCGAACGAGTCGGGAATGAATGAGAAGTTAGAGTACAAAGATATCGAATAAACAGCAAGTAGTATATACTAGCTGTCTAGTTAGGTGCAGAGGTATGTAAGAGTACAAACACACACATACACATATACATATATACACATAGCTACATATGTTCTGTTTAAATGAAGTACGTGTCCCAGGGTAAAGGCATGGGATTGAGGGGGGAAAGGAAGGGTCAGGAGGGTATGAAATGGAAGGAGCAGAAATTGGCAGCGCAATATCAACAACAACAACAACAATAACAGCTCGACAATGGAACATGCCCATGATGATAATGGAATGCTGATGATAGTTTTGCTGTTGCTTTTGTTGTTGCCAATGGCCGAAAAGGAAACTGAGCAAAAATAAAATCGAAAAGGAAAAAACAACAACAGCAGCAGAACTAATAAGAAGGTCTGCACATAAAGGTGTTCGACCAGGGGATACCCTGTAGACAGACTTAACAACATTTTTCCTTCTGATACAATCTACAGGATATGTTCAAGGAACCGCAGTTAACTTAATAAAAAAACACTTGTTTAACTTGTGCCTCCTTCTGGTTGTAACCTATATGCCCATTCCATGTAAATTTATTTCCATACAGGGTACGCGTATCTCGAGTGAAAATTGTAGGCAAAACGCTCGCTGGCAACGAAATGGAAACTAAAGAAAATCGCTTTTAGACATTTTTTAGATACACACGCGTTTCCATTCCACAACATACACAAATACATGTGTACATATGTACATACATATATCTATGTATATATGTATGCGGCGGGTCGCGTCAAATATATCTTAAGTTTCCCATTTCTCGTTTGCTTTGCTTTCTTCAACTTTGAGTCTCGTAAAAATATTTAATTTTATCAAAGCGAATAAGAAAATAGAGAATGCAGCGAGCATAACAAAAAAAAAAAAAAAATTCACGGCAGACTTCAAAAGCTTTTAACTTAATTAAACAATTTGGCTGTTGTTCTTTTCGTTCCTTTCAGCTTGAAAATGAAAATAAATTCATTTTGCAGAAAACGCACTTGAAAAGACAAGTCACAAGGACTTAAACTAACAGAAAAATTATAATTAAGAGAACCTTTTAAAAAGTTCAAGTTAACTAACCGAATGGGGATCTGAAGGCTCAGTGCTTGATGAACATGTTAGCCTGGTCTGTGATTTTAAATGGTATGCTAATAAGATTCACAACACACGCCGAACATAATAAAAGGCCTCCCAGTCAACCCATGTTGACAGCACAAATGAAATATGGCCGCAGCGGAAATGCTAAATGGAAATCCATTCTGGCCATGCACTTATCCACATGTGTTGTGGGTGTAGACCTGGAGTGGGGTGTGTGTGTGTGTTGTGTATTGTGTGTGTGCACCGGAAAATATCAATCAGCGGACATTCTTCATTTTTGTTTACTCACTTCACCTGGCTGGGGCCCAAGCTTGATTGAAGCCATTAACATGGCCGACGTCAGTTCCCTGTCGCTGTTGCTTCTGTTTCCATGTTTATTTACTTTTGAAATCACAGACTTTGTGGAAGTTGAAGTCGGAGCAGAAACTGTCGTCAAGTGCTTCAACTTCAAGTGTGAGATGCGTTCTCAAATAAACATTCTCCCTGCTAACTGGGTTCACTCGGTTCTGGCCCAGTGCCAATGCCAATTAACCACGTCTGGTCGGATTCGATTCTCGAGTGGAGTTAATCAATTGCAGTTCGCATTCAAATTGAACGCGTGCAAATTGCAATTGGAGTCGCTCCACGCGGGCTCTGTGAGTCCATTAATTGTTGCATATTATTCACAATACTTAATTTAGCATGCCTTTTATTAAGTCAAAAGACTTCTATCGACAAGTTGAATGCTATCTGATTGAGACCGTTAACCAATTAGCTGTCAAGGGTGGCAAATTAAATAAACAAATAATATTCAACTTAAATATATTTTAAAATACTTTTCGAGTGCTTTTAGCTCATGTTAACATATTGTAAATGTTTACATTAGGCTTGACTTGCAATATAAAGTAAGAATTTCATAGTTAATAAGAAACTAAAACATTTGTTCGACCTTATAGAGAACATATATTTCTGATCAAGGCCAACAGATGCTTATTTGATCAGACTATTTTATCATAGGCAACTTAATTTAATAAATATTAACAAATGATGATATATAAAAATAAAATGGAAATACATTTTTTTTTAAATTAAAATATTTTTAAGTATGTTAGAACAATTAAACAATAGTAAGACTATTAATAATGATTACAAAATTTGAAGACAACAAAATTTCATCACTGCAGAGATTTAAACTCAGGACCTACTGCTAACTAAATTTATTGTTAGCGGCACTTAAAAAACACGTTTAGTTACTCAATCCTAATATTGAGTTAACTTGCAATTAAAGCGGAGAAGAATAAATATGTTGACTTATGCAAAAAAAAAAAAATATTCGAGTAATATTTGTAAATTGTACAGAATGGAGCTGGCATAGCCAAAAAGTTTGTTACAATACTTAGAAGAGAGAAATGTTCATGAGTTTAGCTTGAAAGCTAAAGTTGAACCCATAAAAACTTAACACCTGAATTAACTTGGGAGAGACAAATATATATAAAATATCTAGTCTCTAGCTTAAATAGAGGCCAAAACAAATACCAGGCGAACTTAGCACAAAATCCATAAACTCTTCTCATTATTTGAAGTAGTATAAATTATGTTTACTTTTTTGTTTATTTCGCCCACTGTGCTGAATGCAATGAAGACAACAAATGACAAAACAGCAACAATTGACATTGTGATTTACAGCAATAAAAATTATTCAAGAACGCAACACAATACAGGGAGGAGGATGACTGGGGAAGGGTGAGGGGAAGAGAGAGGGAGAGGGAGAGGAGGAACAGACAGACATATTTGCCTGCCCGCACAAATGGTCCGCCCCAAACCCACCCGGACGCACCTGTGTTGTGGAGACCGCAGGCGACGCCGCGTCGCATTGTCATAAAAAATAAAACGAAATTGTCATCATTTTTATGACCCGCTGCTGTTCTCGACTTGGACTTGGACTTGAAGTTAAAGTTGGAGTTGGACTTGGAGTTGGACTTGGGCGAGATGGGCTCGTGCTGGAATCGTTGCTTAAAAAGCAACAGGAATGGAAAGCGAGTGCGTTTTCCAGGTGAAGCTACAGCTACTGGAATTCAATAATTTTAATGAGCTGTCAAAATTATCATAAAACAATTAAATGCACTTCTCACTTATGCGCGTAGACGAACAACTGAAGTCCCGTTTGCACCGTTTCCCAACCAACAACAACAACAACAACAACTGGTTCTCGTGGAGTGCAATGACAATGGCCAACACTCCCTTGCCCCATTCCCTTTTCCCGTGTTCAGTTTGGCTTCTCCCACTGACACTAATTGGCTGCTTTATAGCCCAGTTAAATCGTAAAACTCAAATTTTATGCTTTGTCACTGAAACGATTATGACGTCCGTTAAGGGAACAGAACGAACGAACGAACAGTCGAGATCCGAGCCGAGTCCCGCCTCCGATCTGCCTAGCCGTCCTGGCCAACAGCGTGTCAGCAGCTAACGGTAGCTTAGCTGCGATTTATGTCTTTACTCGCAAATTTACAGTTTGATTTTGAGCTTAAGTCGCGTTCTGTTCTGTTTATTTATCGCACTTGGCACGCACTTAAATTGGAGGGCTAAAAACGAAATGCTTTCAATTGTGAGGTGCTAAGAGATTTATTTAACTATTTAACAATTTTATTGACTGTGAATTAAATATATTATAAAATATATATTAAAAAAATTATGTAATGAAATTCATATAAATATTCATATTCATTTTGCAAGATATATACGCAAAGCGGAAACCACAGCGAATAAAAGCTTACAAGCATTTAAAAAAATTCAAATATATTTTATAGCGTTAATTAACATTAACATTACTCAAAGGATTTTAAATAATTTATATTGAAAGACTTCATTTCATAAGCATTTATTGTTTTTTAATCTTGTTAAATTGCTGTTTTCTTTTGGGAAACGTACTTAAATTAATTGACTAATAAAAAACGAAGCTTGCACTTGATTGCAGTTAAACATTTATTGGTCTTATATCTTTTGATATTAATATTCAAAAATTCAAACGGCAACTAGTAAAGATATTTATATATTTAAATACTATACAAGTATAATTAAAAAAAAAAGTTGCACAAATTTATAAACAATCCGTTATTCGGCACGTGCAGCTGTGACGAATGAGATACTGTTCGGACAAGGAAGGCAAATGGCAATTCCCGCGCCTTATCACAAATTATGAGCATCGAAAATGCGCAACAATCTACCCCGTGCCCTTTTCCCATTCCCTTATTGAGTGCATACAAATGCTGAAAAATAATTGTGAAGAAATATTCTGGATTTCGTTTTTGGGAAATTCTTCTAGATTTAGTCAAGACTTGAACCCGTGCTAGGCAGAATCCAATTAGACGCACTGTGAATTGAATTCGTCTTCAGGCAGCTGATGCTCTTTACTCTCATTGCTATAAGCATTGTTAGCTGTTGATGAATGTGGCTGCTGCTGTTGCTGTTGTTGTTGTCGTTGTCGTTGTTGTTGCAATTGCGCCAATCATTCTTATCAGCATTGCCAGCAGCAGCGAGCGCATTGTTGCTGCGGAACAAAGCGAGCAGCAGTGCAAAATTGGATTGGCAGCTAACATAGTTGCCAAGTGGGTGGAAAGCGCATTATATTTTCCTACGCAACAAAAGTCCTGCGAGGCAGAGGGCGACGAAAGCGAAGCGAAGCGAACCGAAAAGAATGCAATGAATGCGCTCAAATCGTAAAAAAAAAGGAAATTGCATCTACCCAAAGCTCAGAAACTTGCGCAAGAATTTGAGATTCTCATAAATTCTAACAAGATTTCAAGCTGCGCCGCGGCCACCCATCGGAATAGCGGTTGCATTGGCCAACGTGCCACATGCCAACGGGCGGGTGGGGTGGGTTTTGTGTAGTCGCAGTCAGACCAACTGCGTCCAATAAGCAAATGTCGGCGCACTCGCCGAAGAGCGCAGCGCACGAAAACAAAACAAGACGACACAAACAAACGCGATGCTAAGAGAGCCGTTAGAGCGGGAACAGGTGCAACTGTTCTGAAGAGAACCTGTTCAAGAGAGCGGTGGAGCCGGCAAAGAGTACCGCACCAATACCAATGCAAGTTAAGAGCGCGCAGTTAAAGAGCGCGTGCACGCACACTAGCACAACTGCTTAGCAAAGAGAGCGCGCACTAACACATGCGCAGGGCCTGCTTTGAATGTGTTAGTGAGCGAGTGCTGAGCAGCGTTAAACGCGTGCATATAAACAACAAATATTCCAAACAAATTGGTTGATCAATACAACGTAATATATGTAAATATAAATAATTCAAAATACTTATTGTATGTTCTCTTTAATTATAAGAAGAAGAAAAACTAATTGGGATTAGATAGAAAAAGAAATCTTGTTAGAATTAAAACTGAACTTAGCTAAGACAACAACACAATGGTTCTTGTATTC
The DNA here is from genome assembly GCA_004143845.1 of Drosophila lacertosa. Classification (NCBI taxonomy): domain Eukaryota; kingdom Metazoa; phylum Arthropoda; class Insecta; order Diptera; family Drosophilidae; genus Drosophila; species Drosophila lacertosa. The sequence continues at coordinate 7,960 of SCDZ01000206.1, read as the reverse complement.
GCTTGCAACCCTCTAGCGGCACAATGCACACATTTGTGTCTCCTTCGCACTTGCACACACTACGACCGATCATTTCAACCCCCGCCAGATGGTACTGACTCACTGCGCAGAGCAGTGTGCAGTTATTGTCTAACTGTTCGCTTTCATTCCTTCACTTACCTCGTGTCGCTGCCGCTGCCGCTGCTGCTGTCTCAGCCTCCATCCATACCCGGGCGGGCGAGGTTGCCGTCCGGGCACAACGCAGGCGCACTCGTTTGGCTATCGCCGCGAACGCCGCGACGTAGCTGCAGCACTGCTGCGGCCAGGCAGAAAATCGTCGCGCAAGCAGCAACAACGTTCGCCTGCTGCGCCGCTGTTTCCGATATTTCAGTCACGTCACAGAACTTCACAACAGCCGCCGCCGCAGGTGAGTGTCGGTAGCTGGTCAGGCCAGCAGCATGGCCGCTGCATGGCGGCTCTCTCTCACATCCAAGATGGCTGCCGCTACCGTTGCCATGACAACGCACTCTCCTCTTCCATTTGCTTGCGCCGGCGCTCTCACCGCTCACGGTTCACAGCTCGCTCTCATTTTTTTTTTCGTACGCGTTGTTGATTCGTCCAAATAGGTTTTATCCGACGGCATTTTGTCGAGTTTAACTAAAAGAAATATTGCATTGCATTTTTAAAAATACGAACGAATACTACAATTTTAACAAACTTTTAAGCAATTAAATACTTAAAGATATTTATAAAATGTTAAGTAAATACACAAACAAAAAAAAGGTAGAAACTGCTTAAAACAAACAATTTATTTCAATATATGAATTGCATTTTCTATGTTAGAGTTGCTTAACGTATTGTACGGCTTAAATCTAAGAATATAAAGTACATGCATTCTTGAATAGGACGATGACTTTGTGGAGTTTTTCCAGCCCGTCTTTATGCATTTTTGTATGTAATTATAGGAGATATTGCTAAATTACTATGTACTGTCGACCAGCTTATTAACACTAATAGCCTTTAGTATGAAAAAGGCATTTTAAACCAAACTCTGAAATAAGAGGCACTAAAACTAATCAAAAACATTGTATAAACATTGAAGTAATGTATCATCAGCTCCCAAGGTAACTAAAGGTAGAAATGTTATATGTTTTATGACCTTTACAGCATCCTGAATATAATTTTAATTATATTTAAGAAAGTATTAAATCTGTATAGGGTATTGGTAAATTTAATTAGTTTGTGTTTAATTCTTCTTAATAATACATCAGGTATTTTCAAGTTATTATTCCTCAGTTGGGAACTTAGTTTTCTTAAAGAAACTCTCCTTAAGAATCATTGATTTTGATAAATTCTATAATATATTTAAATTAATATTAAACAATAATTATAGCTTTATATGATGTCGAACTCTGTATAAACATTTCTTTTAGTTGTCTCCAAAGAATATAGAATCCATAAACGCCACAAATTAACATTAATCTTCAAGTTCTAATCAAGTAAATTGTTGAATATTAAAATCTTATAATTATTATTTTTAGCTCAATAAATTATTTATCAATGCCCAAAATAAAATGATGTTTTTGTAAATATTCTGCTACTACTTTAAAATATGTATAACTAATTTAAAGCTGCTTTCGCTCTCTTGTAAAGATATATAAAATTAAATGTAATAGCGTTTTTGTTATTGTAAAGATAAATAAATAAAAATGTTATTATTTTTTATTTTATAAATATAAATAAATAAAAAGCTATAAAGGTCGAAAATTACTTTTTAGTAAAAGGAATTTTAGCTGGTGGTAAGTTAAAATATGTATTAATATTTTAATAAATAAAACGTTAAAAAACAGACTTTACCCAATAACGAAAGCAAAAATTGCAATTGATTTGAATGAAATTTTTAAAAGGGACGCATTAATGTCTATGACTTATTTTAAATTTAAAAATGGTCATGCGTATTCTTATTTTAGTTCGCTATTAACATTGTATATTCTATGGAATTCTGAAATCTAATATTGGGCAATATACAAAAATATCCACATAAAAGGAACAATGTTTGGGAACAATGCCAATGAAAACTTCCAATTCGATTTCCATTTGGCATACTAACACAATCCCCACAACACAAACTGAATGCCTAATATATTCGAACGCTTTTGATGCTGACGAACAAAGAAACAAAAACGTCTCATTGACATCTGACAATAAAAATAAATAAAATACCGTTTGCCCGGGCACCACCTACGAAAAAGCCACTTCTCCCCCAAGCGGGGAGCAGGGAAGCTCTCCTCCCTTAAAATATATATATATATATATATATATATATATATATATATATGCACACCGGTTGCGGCCATACGCGCTCAACGAGGAGCGGCTACATATAAATGCCATCACTTAGGCAAAGCCAGAGCATTCAGGGCTGGGAGCATTATCGGAGGAAGGCGTTGCGTCTTTTAATACAATTTAATGCCCCATCGAGCCAGCTCCTGGACTGCCAGGAGTCGAAGCGGCACAGCAACAATTGAACCTGATAACATCGCGGCCCCGTTAGAGGCCCCCGCACAGGATTCGCAGGAAGCCAAACAAAGCCCATGCGAAGGCGGAGGCAGGAATAGTATTTCCGGCGCATGGGTCGTGGCGTATTTTATTGGAAATCGTTTATCTCAGCTGCGATTGCTTGGGCCAGCACCAAAAACGTGCCCATAGTCAACTTGGTAGGCACAGTGGAACAAACTAAACACTTGTGGAGATATGGAATCATGTTTCTCTTATACTTAACTTACACACTAAAGCAACGGTAACAAAATAATATTGTGCAAATTTGAATGAACTTCTGCCCACTGTACATAAACTTTGTTGGGGTCACCTCTAGCCGCTCTGTTGTGATGCTGTTTAACTCACAAAACGACGGAATTAGTTTTCCGTTTCGTTGGAATTTCACTTGCTCGCCATTAATCCGTGCCCATCTTCGCATGCCAATGTGACACTCGCCCCCCTTCCCCCTCCTATAACCCCTCCCCCTTCCATAGAACAGCAAGTGATGGCCTTAGAGCTTTTCGGGATTTTCTACTTCATTGCTGTGTATTATCGGTGGTAGATGGGGTTAGCCTCGTGTTGAATTGCACTAATTTAGTTTCATCGCGTTGTCGCGTGAGTGTCGCTGCCTTGTTTTATGATGATGAGTTCGGAGTTCAAGCATGTTCAGCATAAATACAGAAACAGAAATGCAACCCAATATGAAACAAGGACAGAGGCCATTTAAACAGCAGCGAGCTTAGATTTCATGGTGTGAGCTGTGGAAGGGCTATCAGTTGTCAGAAGACTGGCACGGTAATTATATTTCATATTGCTCTCAAGGCTTTCATAATCGTGTGTATTGTAAAAAGCAAAAGCAAAAGCAAAAGGGGCAATTCACATGAAACAAGATGAAAAGATGAAAACAAGAGCAGTCTGATAAAAATTTTAGTGCTGGCTAGTGACCTTCGAGATTCAAATGTTAGATTTCATGCCCACACATTCATAACTAGAGCGACCTCTCTAATGCTCAAAGGATTCCAATAAAAACTATTTATGACCAGAACCAACAATCTCGAGGCCGTTCACGCTGCGTATTTGGTGCGCAGCCTTCCAGCCGCGTAACTCGCTCAGTTCAACGACAACAACAACAACAACAACACCAAGCCCATTAGCCAGACTCAGTTTTTTTCTTTTGTTTGTTGTACACATATAATAATCATAATGTGTTTGTGTTTTAAAGAACTTCTATCTATACATTTAAAAAAGATATATATGTATCTGAATGTACATATGTATTTGTATCTTTGTTTGCGTCTCTTTAAAATTGCTCGTTTTTGCCTCGTTTTAAGTCCTACTAATCCAACGGGAACAACATTCGAGCCACGCCCATTACATGCTGCCAGGATGGTAAGAAATACTATTTTATGCTTGCCTTGCCCCCTTCCCCGATCCCTTCAGCTCCAGCCAAATGGCGACGTTGCCTTGCCATGCAACTTGGTTAATATCGAGCCGAAGGCGAGGTTCTGGGTTCTTCTAAGTTTTCTTACTGCTGATTTTATGCACGCGCTGCACTCAAAGAAAAAACCTACCAAATATGAAAGTAAATACATTTGAAAAATTTAAAGTCTCCCCGATTTCGTTCAGTGCGTTTGTATTTTGAGCCAAAAGCTTGGAAAAAAGGAAAAAGAATATAATATCTGCTGCTCATTGACATAAAACTTGCAAAATAAGTTTCACATGTTTCACAGCAAACACAGGTAAGCGAGTTAGCGAGAAGGAAATTCCGCTCCACCTTCGCCTTAGCCGCTGTTTTATATGCGCTCAAATCGGGAACCGCCCACGTGAAAAGCCAGCGCGCTAGGTAAATGAAAAGTTGGCTCGTAAGCCGCCATTGCTGACTTGCAGGGCCATGAAAGGGGAGCACGAACGAAATGTACTCCAATTTAATCAAGAATTCTATTCTGCAAATGACTTACACAAAAACACGAAGCGACGTTAAGTTTAGGAGGGAAGCAAGAAAAAATGGATGAGGGGTGAAAACTGTTTTCTCATTTCGCATGGCCAGGCTGAAAGTTCAAGCAGAGATGGGGGTTAAAAGGTTTTTTTAAAATGGCAATTGATGGCGAACTAGCCACGAAGGTGACTGTTTTACTAAAAGACTACAGCTTTGAACTAACTAATAAATAAGAATTATATTTATTTATTTATACAAAGTGTAAAGCAGCTTATAACGGACTTTAACACCTCGTAGATTCTGATCAGCATAAACTACAGTCTTAACTTTCGTACTCTTCCAGAATAAGCAAAAGTTCATTAAGAAACCACTCAGAAGTTTTCTTTCTCTGTATTCTCTTTTTAAATGCCGTTACTATATGCATGTGATTCCCAAAATAGACCGAAAACACTTTTCCATCAATAACAAGACGAAAAAAACCGAAGCATATCATAGAAAATTGTTAAATTATGCCGACCCCCAAAAAAAAAACGTCGAACTCTTGAATTTTTCTATTATAGAAATGCATAAATTGATATTCGAGTCAAGAGAGAAACTGTACAAATATTTGAAATGTCCGACGAAGTAAAGAAAAAAAAAAAGAAACGATGACGACTCCGGACTGTGTTTTGAGCTGGGGATGGGGACTACAGCTGCAGATGGAGCTGGAGAATGGAGCTGGAGAATGAAGATGGATGGCTGGCGTTGTTATTGAAATAAATTATTATAAATAAATACGCAAGCCGAATTTATGAAGTCGTTGGCTATGATGGCATGTTGTTTTCTGTTTTTCTGTTTTTCTGTCCGCCCCAGACAGAGAGCAGCCTGCCATTATTATTGTTTGTGTGCTAAAAGCGAGGAGTGTGCCGTTAAAACAAACAGCTTATTTTGCCAATGACATTTGCGACGGCACAAACAAGGTTGCCCGAGCAGAATTTGTTTATCTTGCGCTTGTCAATAGCATGTTCTTCTTGTCCATATCCATGTCCGTCTGCTCTCCGCTCGTTTGGCTGCCTGTTTATTTGTTTGCATTCCCCATTCCCCATTCTCCATTCAGCTTGTAAACATTCCGCTGCCAATTGAATTCGTTTCAATTTATTTACTACACACCACGCGGAGGGAATATTGTTTGTGCCAGGCGGCCAATAACAACATGGAGCCACGTTTTATGGCAGCCCATCCACAGTTCAATTAGAAAACATTCGGTTCAGTGAAAATTCTTTACAGAAGATTCTTTCTGATATTTGTCATTTGAACTTTGTGCAGAAAACAACCCAAAAAGGTGAATTAATTATGGGCTGACTAGCAGGATCCAGCTTATTTATTGCTTGCTTCCTTTGGCGGCTGGTTAATTTATTGCCGGGTCTGCCAAGCGATTCAAATAGTTTGAAACTTTCCAACTTGAAGGATTCTTAAAAGTTTACGACACGAGCAAAAGTGCGCACATGCAAATACAGAGAGCTAAACGCGTGAATCCCTTTCACACAATAAGATCCTGTGTGGAGCAGCAATTAAAGGCCTCTTAAGTGCTTCTGCCTGCACCCCAAAGGATTCCGACAGTTTAATCTGTGTTTATAAAGTTCAACTGAGTTAAGGGGGAAAAGACCACCCAGAAGTCGATTAACATTGTTTACGTTGTTTTAATGATTGCCAGTATCAAATTATATATTAGGACTAACAGCCTAGTGTGTGAAAGAAATTTTTGTCTGAGTAAGTTATTTTTAAAAGTTAGTTCACCTAGTTGGACTGTATTTAATCAAATGTTATATTTTCTTTACTTCACTTCAGACACATTTTCTCTTCGAATTCTTTCAGTGCAATTTTCCATGGATTCGCCCTTTTTAGCAGCATCTTCAACTTGTTTCTTTCTTTGCCACGGTTCCTTGGCACTCGGAATGGGTTTGCTCAATAACGCGAAACGAAGCGAAATTTCGTTTAGCTCCAGCAGCGCGGACAGCGATCTTTGCTTTTTACGACAACTGTTTCTCCTTGTCCTCCTTCTCGTCCTTGTCAGCGCGGCTACAAAAACTTGAAATGCAAGCAGCGCGAAATTGCAGCACAGCCAGAAGCTGAGTTTGCTTTGGGCCAGAGGCGCCAGTTGGCTAAGCGCATATATAAAAGTTTAGTTGAATTAAGGTTGGGCACCAATGAAATCATTTTGCAGCTGCCCTTACTTTGGAAGAAAAGCTAGAGAAAAAGGTAACTAGATACTCTATATATATGCTAAAGATTAGTTTATATATACTGACTGTATTTGAGTGATAGGAAAATTAGATAAGCTGCCCTGATCTTAGGATATCACAATCGAGTGTAAGGAAGAAGATAAAATAATTGAAAGCATGAGCATGATATAAGACTTAGATGGGAACGTGGCATTGTCGTGACTCGTTGACTTATTACTTTTCGTCCTGCTGCTCTTCTTCCTACCCTGCAATCCCCACTCCCAGGCGCTGTCAACTGCCAACTGCCAACTGGCAACTTCCAACTGGCAACTGGCAAATGAAGTCGTAAAAAGATTGGCCAAAAGTTTTTGTGTGCTGCGCGTAGAAGTACATGCATATAAAAATGGCAAAGTTGGGATTAGTTTCATCAAGGATAAGCCAAATGGCTGGACTCTGTGGCTCTGACTCTGCGCATATATAAACAAGGCGGGTTTGGCTGGACAGGATTTGGAACTTGGTTGGGTGGCCATTCCGCTATTCCGCCATTTTAGCCAGAAACTTTTTATGCAGTTGACTGTTGGACAAATACTTATGTACACTTACATATATGTATATATTTACTTATCTCTATGTGTGTACATACATACATACATGTGTGACCAACAACATGTGCAGTTATGTATATAGGGCAAACTTTTTTTGTATACCAACAACAACAACAAGAACCTTGGCATATTACACGTAGCAACAAGAAAATCGTATACGTGTGTGCTCTTCTTCTTTTTTTTTCCAGCATCCCCCACAACAACCGTGTGTGTGTGTTTGTGTATTACCTTTATGGGGCGCACCACCTCGGGAAAAATGACATCTAAGCACGTTTGCAGGATCTGCATAATTTATGTTTGCATGCGGACGCCCGCCCGGCAAGGCTCGCTTGCTCGGCTTTTGCTGCCGGGGATTACCCTAGAAAATTAGATTTTCAGTTTCATGGACGCGGACAGCGGCAGCAGCTCGTATAAAAACGACAACGGCACGACCTGGCCGCCATCTTCATAACGGTGCAACTGAGGTGTACGAGGGAGGGGCCGTCTGAAGGGAGGGCGGACTGTGGGGGCTATACGCTCAAATGAATTTATATATTTGTGTGTGCTCGTTTTATGACTAATATCTCGGAATATATCTCAGGGCATGCCAAACGAGAGCGACGCTCGACAGCCGCACTATCAACCAAGCCCCCCCCCCCCCCCCCCCCCCCCCCCCCCCCCCCCCCCCCCCCCCCCCCCCCCCCCCCCCCCATCTTATTCCC
>SCDZ01000205.1:0-103405 GCA_004143845.1 Drosophila lacertosa | reverse complement strand
CATGATTTTTGACAGAAAATTGGACCCCCTCAAAAATACTTTTAAAGTAGATTTTTATACTAATTTTGGTACCCGCAATCGATTAAAAATAAAATGAGACGATTCTATATTTTTCAAAAAAAATTTTTTCGAAAATTCACAAGGGGGGAGTACATCCTTTTTTTGCCAAAAAAGTTGAAAAAATAAAACCAAACAAATTAAGAAATTTTAGATGTAGAATCAAAAAAGAGGGAAAACGTTGATCAAAATGGTATCAAACATAAAAATCGGCTTAGTTTTGGCAAAGTTATTGGGGTTCAATGTTTGTGAGATCAACTTTATAGGTAACTAAAGGAACTTTACTTGTCAAATTTTTTCCCAATTTTGGCATGATTTTTGACAGAAAATTGGACTCCCTCAGAAATACTTTTAAAGTAGATTTAAAAGATTACAAAGCTTTTATTGTTTATTTATTATTATTATTATTTATTCAAATTTAAGCTCGCTTTAGAATACACATTGTTGTTGGCTTCTCAAGTGCATATAGATGGCCATTTGGAGTATTTGCGGCTTTTTGGCATTGGTTTATGTTTATATTTGCAATCGATGTGCATTACAAAGTTCTAAATTGCAAAACTGTAAGCCACAAAAATGAACAAAGCCGAACGTTGAACAAAAGAATTAGTAGAACCAATTTTGTTGTCAAGGCTGCGGTGGGCGGATGAGTGGCTTTTGTTTAATACCAGAATTATAGTTTTTCATATGAATTTTTAAAAAGTTTGTACATTATTTTATAATTAAAAAATTATGAATCTATTTAACTACGACCACTTTACAGCTGCAAATTATTAGTGGAATGTTTTTGTAGTATGATTTTTGCTCTAGGTCAGTGCCCACACTATTCAAATAGAGAGAAAGAGAGGAAACAGTTTTAGGCATACACAAACATAAAGTAAACGAACATATGTATTTGTTTAATCTTAAACTAGACGCTCTGAGTAAATACAGAGGCAACATGTTGATCTGAGTATTTTTAAAAGTCTTGGTAAACAAATATAGTACAGTTTTTACATTTAAATTCAAATATATTTTATATTTATTCTTTAATATTCCATTGAAATATTTAAGACATTAACTCATTGAAAAGTCGAAGAAAAGAGCTTTCTTATCGACAAGCCCTCAAAAATGTATATACTATATATATATATATATTTTTCGTCTCTTAAACTGAAGGTCGTCTGACGTTGCTCAACAAATTTTGGTAATTGTTGTGTATTTATGTATTCAGTCTTGCAGTACTATGTTTTAAAAAAAGAACTAAAAACACCTCAAAAGTCACGTCAAACGTGCGAACACTTGAAAGTTTGCGAATAATTAAGTCAGTACCTTGAATAACACACCGCGCTCAGATATAAGCAAGCATCAGCGAAAATGAAATAAAATAAGAGTGTAAATATTAGAAATAAAGTTGAGGCCAAAACCTGTTTTGGACTTTCGAATTGGCGTCATATTCATATGTACAGACAGCGCAGATATATTAACATATACTTATAAATGTTGTTACTCTGAGGAAAAAGTCGCTAACGCGGTCATTAATCTCTTACCGGTTCCGGTTTGAACTGTTCGTGGGTTGCCTTTGAAAGATATATAAACTTGTTTTCTTCATGCATGTGTAGGCTCTAATTTAATAATTCATAAGCTTGATTTAAAAAGCTTGCACAAATGCAGTTTACAAAGTGCTCAAAATTGTGCTAAAGAAATTACTCAATCGGTTCAGTTTATGGCTAACAAATAAAACTGATTGAATTGTAATCTTGATTGTCATATCTATTTTTATAGTTTTAAAACTATGCAGTTAGGCAAAGCAAAACATTTTCTAAGCCATAAACAGATCCATAAATGTATACGAGCAGCCCAACAATTAAATAAAGCTATTGTGCATTTCAAAAGCTGAGTAATTGGCAATCATTAATAAGCAGCATACTGAAATTTTTTTTAGAATTTACATAAGTTAACAATGCAACAAGTTAGCATACAAGGAAACCCTCAATAGTGTTCGAGCTGCTCGAATTTAATTATAGACGTGTTAATTACATCAATCGACCGCAATCCCGTTCTAAAGTCTTAAAGGCAGCTCATCTGCGACCGCGTGACAAAACGGCTCGTGTGTTGTTTTCAGTTAGTTACTAAAGATAAATCTTAGAATGCATTTTGTATATTAGTCAAGCGATCGCTGATCGGAACTGAAGCTCGCGGTTGGCATGTGCGAATGCCCGTTCTCCAATTGTAACGACGACGTCTGTCAAATTGTCATTCAGGTCTGTCAACCTTGAGATATATTAAATTAGAAAAAGCCGCAATTAAAATTGTATTAGCACTCGGCGCTTTTGAACGCTTTGAGCTTTAGCGGCAAAACTTGACGGACCGGGGACGGCGATTAAAAAAAGAGCTAAGGCACAGGTAAAGGTCTTTCTATAAATTAAATTGATAACAGCTCTTAGCATACGATTATTAAAACAGACAGCCGGATAACTAAATCAAATATGTATTTCATGCAGTTTTGCTTAAATAGTCGAAGACGCCGCAGCTGCTAGGCCGCGTGATAAGAGCCAGCGTTGCTGATAAGGGCCGTTGATAAGAGTACGCACACACTTAGTAAGAGGTCAGCGAGTCTTTAATCTGTTCCACTACACACAATCACTTACCCAATTTGCCCATGAGGTCCTCTAAAACATAATCCACAGCCATTTTTTTATAGAAGGGCTTTTCGCGGCACTAAAAAAACAATTTTTGTTTCAGGTGGGAATTCTTTCCTTTATAATTAACTGATTCAAATTCTAAAAATTAGCATTTTCCGTACAATTGTACTTTATGGTATGCAGTTGACGTCGAGCTTAGACAAAAATGTCACAACAGTGCCACTGGGACAACTGGCACTTGAGAATCGGAATGAAGTTCCAGACCGTTAAACTTGCGCTGGAGATTGGCAAGCGCCGCCGAACGGGCAAAAAGCTGAATGCGAACTGAATGGGCTTCCAGAGTGCAAAATGATTCGAGTCGCTACAAAATAACACTCGCATACAGATACTACAAAAGCCAACAAACACACACACATTCACTCATGATAACGTCGCGCTCGCGCTGACATGTGGAAGAGCTTCTCTATCGAGAGTGGATCGCGGTGTTTGTGCATGTGCTGAATTTGTTGGCAACAGCAAGTTTGTTGTCGTTGTCGTTGTTTGGCTCCAATACTGTGACATAATTCTTTACCGATAAGCTTAGGTATCAATAGAGATCATCACATGTGTGTTTCCATGCAGCTTGTGTGGATCATAAGATTAGATTGGGTAGAAAATAGAAAATACGGGTCAATCAATTCATCAATCAATTCATTTTTTATGATCCACATTTTTCGTCTATCTTTAAAAGTCTATTCAAATTTTTAAATTGTGATAGACATCAACCTTGATTGATATAGATATAGCTTTAGATAGATAGATACACATTTTGCTAATTATAGAATTTATACTTTTTAAAATTATATACATTCCATTTTTTCTATTTAACAACTATAAGCTATTGTATTCTTGAAAGAGAAATTCATTGCTTTTTTAAGATATTTTATTTTCAAATTTAAATAAAAACTATTTCCTTCCTGCGATATCACAATAAGAAAAAAATAGAAAATTCTTTCACTTGATATTATTTTTATCCAGATCTTTGATCAATGCATTATCAAAATAATCTCAGTAGCCTGTTGTAAACGTTGTTAAAAAATACTATAAAAAAAATTCAGCATTGTAGACTACATACATATGTATAACAAATATTTTAACAAAATTTTAACGTCCTAAGTTGTTCTTTTATATTTAGTTTTTTAATTGTAAATTGCTGCAAAATGTGTGAATCATCTATATCAGACCCGATGTCCTTTTTATACTTGGACATGCTATCAAACATTTTAATAGACGAAGTCGTAGAAATCGGAAAAGAATTTGATAATAAAATGAATTTTATACGCGAACAAGAACGAAGGTGTTTGGAAAATGCGCAACACGTGAGAATTTAACCTTATAAAATTGAGAAAGTAAAACAATGAATCACCTGCAGCTCATATCAATCGATCAGTTTATAAAAACGATGAACGAATGTATCTTTAAGACCGAACTGGAACTCGAGGAAAACGAAAATAATTTGCTGGAAGCGGAAAAATTCATATCTCGCTATGAAGCATCCTATATAGATTTCTCGAAGGGTCCTGAACTTATTCGTCTACGACCAAGCAACTATCTTGTGTTTTTGAAGCTACTTTTGTCGGCGGATCGCTCAGCAGCTCAGTGCAACAACCTCAGGAAAGAGCTCGACTTGTATAACAATGAGGCTTCTAAACGTTTGGAGTCCTCCAAATTGGTAAATTTTAAAAGGCAGTTCTTCGAACTACATTAAACGTATGTCATTATAGATCAGCAAGATTATGGATTGCCATATACAGGCGCTTAACTCACTGGAAAAGCAGTTGGATCAAATGCAAAGCTTGGCCAATAACGTGACTAAGAGCTATGATGATATAACCGCAAAACTAAAGATAAGCAGCCTGAGCACCAAGTGCACATGCGAAATGGCTAAAATAATCAATAATGTATGCCTGCGTTAATCCTGAATACAGCCTATCACTGTACATTTTTAATTTGTTTGGCCAACAACCTTTGATATAATGAATATGATACATATGTATGTAGGTATTTAAATGCAACGCAAGTTTTACTTTTCTCTTAATATTAGGATTAGGATGATGTTTGGTCTTTCTATTCACACTATGTTAGTTAGAATCACGGAAGAAGAGCACATCATCGGCTATGATGCTCGTGCTTGTCTTTTGATTGCCCTGCTGATCTGTGATCTCGCCGTAGGTAATTTTTCCCTGAATCATGGTGCGTTGCCCCTTCTTCAAGTACTCCAGCACAGTGTCACGCAAATTGGGCTTGAAGACAACCACGCGATGCCAGTCGGTGCGTTGCGCCCAGTCTCCATTTTCATATCTGCACGGTAAATAAGTAAAAAGCTGACTCTAGAATTTCATATTAATTTCAACATACTTGTAATTGGTGTGTGTGGCCACGGAGAATGTGACCACCGGATGCTCCTGTGAACCGCGCAGCTGCGGATCAGCACCTACGCGTCCAAGTATAGTCACAGTATTGACAGCTACATTGTAAATAAAACAAATGTATGAATTTATATATTGATGTATACCTCCCTTTTATAACACGCACTTTTTTCAATTTTGGCGGGCGCTGCAGCCGTCGTACTGGCGGCACCTCGTGCCGGCAAATTCCAGAGTCCATTAAGAACGGGCTTAAGCTATAAATACAAAAAATGATGCACATATGATAATATTGTTTGTAGTTGTTATAGAAACAATTAACTTACAATACGTTTGCTTTGTTGCATCATGTTTTCGGCGTGTTTTATATAGCGTCGATGCGATTTTAAGTTGTGTAAACAGCTGTTCGTGCGTGACGCAGCCAACATAACCCAATGTTTGTGGCGCGCTCTGTTGTAATTTTCTAAAAGCTTCAATCAATCGATAACTTTTTCACTTTAAAGTCAACATGTTAATTACTTAAGCATTTTGGTCATTATTGACATTAATTATAATAAGGAGAAGACATTAAAATTAGTTTTGCTAATATCAAGGCTTTTTGTAAGCTTCAAACCTTCTACTTGCAGTTGTACCAGTTATGAAACGGCATATATATTTCTGCCACTAGTGTACCTAACTAGTCTGATTAGCTACTCGTGAATGAGAAAGTTAGGTTGTGGTTTTCTCTATTGAGTTTTTTGGTAACTTCATACTAAGCAGAAGCTACTTGCTTTCACACTCATGCTGCATATTTTTATATATATTGTGACTAAGGCGCGCTCTACTGGTTGTTTTCAAAGAAATTTGTTGTTTAAGGCAAGCAAAAGCTGCTTGCTGTGGACTTTTTGCTTAGTACACTTAACAGGCGATAGGGTTGATTTTTATGTTTCAAAAAATGGTAATTGAGTTTATGTTCAACAGCCCAAAATGGAACACACATATCTAGAGTGCCGTTTATAGAACGACTAAACCACCGAAGTGACCGAAAATTGTATTACTTCAAGCAAGCATGATTGTCAAACGATTCGTAAACTTATCAAGCCAAAAGCTTTTGGCTATGTTTCCAATTAACGCTAATTATAATTGTCCCAAGTTTTGTACAGATTTAAAGTTTACCTGTATTCTTAAAATCTAAAGTAACGCTTTAATTTGGTGTATTAAGAATATTATTTTATATAGATTGAAAAAAATTACACAAACAAAGTGTGCTTAAAGTATTAAATTAAGCTAATTACAACTAGTAACGTCACTTCGCAAACATTTAAACGAACGCTAGTCGTTACAATGCGGAACAGGATGTGCGATCGCCGAATGTCTTCGCTTATTGCCGAAGCTTCGTTTACGAGCCGCCATTACGTGACTCCATTTTGTTTTTAAAACAATTTATAAGCTTTCAATGCCCATGAGATGTCAGCATAGATTTCGACCAGATAAACAAAACATATTGCGAGCAGCTACAGTCAGCCTGAAAGAAAACAGAAGAATAAAATCACTAGTTTTATATATTTTCCTTTCAGTTGTATTAATGCAACAGCAGCATCAGCCTGCAATAAGACACAAGAGCAATAACAACAACCAAAACAGCAACAGCAACAGCAGCGGCAACAACAGCAACAACAACCTCTCTACAACTCTACGACTTTGCATTCAAATTCAGGCGATGACGACAGCCAACCGACGAAGACGGGCTGGCGGGCTGGCGGGCAGGCGGGCTGGCGGCGTCGTCGATGTCGGTGTCGGTGCCGGGCTGGTGCCCAAAGAATATTGCCAGCCCTAACTCCAGTCAGAGTCTTGAAGCTATTTCAATTGTGCGTCACAAAAGCCATTTCGTAGGGTACTACGGCAGTTGCAGATAACTCGGCTATAAACCGAGTGCAAGCGATGTTAAACTTGTTATTCGAAAGGGTTTTACTGCTGCAATTTGTTAGTTTAGTAATTTCGAATAATATTTAAAATTATAGATGTTAAATTTTGTATACTAATTACCCCAAAAAAATATTACAGCTACTTTGTAAAAACTATCTAGTTTTTAAATATCTTAAATATTCTTTGTGTTCCCAATTGCAAACACATTAAATTTTATTTTATATTATTGTAATAGAGTAAGTTTTCAAGCTCTTTAAGTTCCCAACCTATAGCTAAACTCCAGTTAGATACTTCGTAAAGATTTAAGATGATTCCCAGATCGAGATCGGTTAACTTACTCAGTTTTTGTGGAAAACTGAATGATCTTGACTATCATATAATCAGATTATTGTCTTTCGTGCCCTATACAATTGTTGTCTCCCATTATATAATTCGCTTTTCCCCATTTCTTCCTATATATTGTAGCGCATACTTCTCCCCAGTGTAGCCCCAATCTATGGCATTATTCATGCTGTCGTTTTCGAGTGCTGTCGTCGTCGTCGTCGTCGGTCGGTCGCTTCGACTCGCCTCGTTCGCCTCGTTTGCCTCGCCTCGCCACTGCCGTTGTTTCCAGCGCGCGTGTAGCTGGGCATTTGTGTGTGTGCATATATGTATGTGTGTTCGTGTGTGTGTATGTATATCTGTGTGGGTTGCGTATCTGTATCTGCTGTGTGTATGAGGCTACAGCAATGGCTATGGCTGTGGCTCCGGCTGTTCGCTGTTGCGATACTAACGAACGAACGTCCCAAATGTCGACGTTGCTTTTGCTGTTGTTGCTTTTTGTATATTTTCAGTTTGTATACCGAAGAGCGCGGCACGGCGCTTGAGGAGGGAGCTGGCTGGTGCTGGTTGTTGGTTGCTGGTTGCTGGTTGCTGCTGCTGCTGCTGAAGTGGTTGCTGCTGGCTGGGCTGCTCGAGGACGTCCGTTCGTTGGTTCGTTCGTTTCGTTTTCGTCTGTTGGTTCGTTTGTGCGTTTGCGTGCCAAACCAACAGCAACAGCAACAGCAAACGCAAAGGCAACGAAAACTCATATTCATTTTATAGTGAAACTCAACTCAACGCAGCTTAAGCTTAATGTACAGCAGCAACAGCAACAGCAACATTCCGCCAACTGGCAGCTTGAATGTTGTTGCTGTTACTGCTTGGTTCGTTGCTTCAATTGCTTCGCCTTCGCCTGCGCGAAGGTTTTTGAAAAACGCGCGCAGCTGTTACAGCGATTGAGTAACAAAAGCTTCAGGAACAAACCATTTAAACTAAAGCATTATTCTCTTGTTTTGCCAGACCCATTAGCATCGTAGAGCTTAAGCATTTCTCAAAACATAAGCCCAAAACTCTTTGAAGTCCCAATGTAGCAAAACCCTTAAAGACCAACAAAAACCCTTTGAACCCATAGATCTATGGCAACATAAAAAAACTGCATTCAAAATCAAAGAGACTTGTGCCTGCATCTTAATCTGAAGCTGACTGCGCACATTTTACCAAATTTAACAGAGCAACAGAAACAGAAACTGAAACTCAACCAAACGAATGTTCGCATTAAAGTTTATTTCGAAACCAACTCACTGGCAGCAGCAGCAGCAGCGGCAGCAAAAAAAAGCCCCAACAGCAACGCAAATGAAAAACGCCAGCGAACAACGAACGAGCCAGCAGCCAACGAGCGCACAGAAAGCAGCACACAACAACAGCAACAGCAACAACAAAAACAACAATAAAGAAAAAAAAAAGAAGAAGTAAAAAAATCAAGTAAAATTACGACAAGCAAAGAGGCAGCGGCAGAGCGCGGCGACGGCGGCAGCGACAGCGGCAGCAGCGACGTTGAAAGAAAACAAGAAACTTCGTCGCAGCAGCAACGAATGTGGGGAGCAGGGCGTCAGAATAGCGGCGAGAGTGGAAGCGAAGGCGGGTGGGAGAGAGAGAGAGGAAAGCAGCCGCACAAAGTGTGTGACTGTTTGAGTGCCTGTCTGTATATGTGCCTGTGCGTGTGTGTATGTGTGTGTGTGTGCGGTGGGGCGAAGGTGAAGCATGCGATGGCGTTGGCTGGTATAACGTCAGGCAAGACGACGACGAAAACGACGACAACGATGAAAAAAACCCAGCAACGAACGAACCAGCGCCAGCAAAAATTTATAATAAAAGCACCAGCAACAACAACACGAAAACCAACAACGACAGCAGCAACAACGTTGAAGGCAACAACGTTGGCGATGCTTGCAACTGCGACCAGTGCCAGCAACGTGCCATGCCATGCCAACCAACCAACCAACCAGTCAACTATCCAACAACCAACACAGGCACTAGCTAAGGCTCTTAAGTCGATGCTATAGAACTGCCTTCGTTTAGAGAAGCAGCACAGCTTATATACCCTTTGTCCTTGTCGAAGGAAATTTTAAAAAACACAAGTCAGATTTAAATGTAGCTATAATGTGTTCAAGCTGGAATCTTTTACTTTATCATTATTTAGGTCTATAAGAAATTTGCCGGAAAATGACAATAATTGTTGTTGAAAAATGGCACATAACAAATAATTGGTTTAATTATTTAAGCATTTTGATTATATAGTTTTTTAGGTGGCCAACATTTTCAAACATAAGACTTCCATAGAATACTAAGACTAAAAAACAATAAACGGTTTAGGTTTAATACAGGAGTAAAATTTATGTGTTCTTTTAGTTTGTACTTATTCTAATAGAACAGTATTTTATTTTTAAGAAACTATAAGAACAAAATCAAAAATTTAATTTAAGAAACTATAAGAACAGAATCCGTTTATCTCGAAACGATCATTTTATCAGATTTGTATTATCATATTTTTTTTTTTAAAGAAAGTTTCTAATCATTTTTTGAGTGATAATTTTAAATTTTGTTTACAGATAAACTAAATTGTATTTTAAGGAAACAAGTATCCTTAAAGCCTTTATGTGTGTTGCAAACATAGCCATTAATTGACTCTTCGCAAGGGTATATAAAATGAAAGAGCAAGCGCCGTCAGAGTCAGAGTGGTTGTATTCGTATTCGTATTCGTATTCAGAGTCGTCGTCATCGTCAATGCGAACTCTGAGCACACACAGAGAACGCAGTACCGACAGTGACCGAACATTAAAGTTGAAGTAAAGTTGGAATTTGTGCCTGGGCCCCCGCTCCGTCTTGCCATCCATGTCCGCCTTTTGTAATCAGAATAAACGAATATTCGCTTAAGCGCTGCACAGTGGTGCCAAATACAATTGCAATGGGAATTGGGGATTAACAAATGACGCAAACTTTTACTAAAGGTTTTCGTTTGTATTACACATAAATTGGTTCCTAAAAGGATATAAATGGATATGAAAGTCAAAGAGTCCAAATCAGTATGGTTTTAGTTGGACTTAAGATGATACAATATACAATATATTTGTTTATAAGAAAATATAGTAATTACTTATTGGTAATAATAGGTATTCTAAAATAGGTATAGTTTATTTAATATAATATTATAGGGTTTATCTTTTGCATCCTGCTTATCAGTTAGGGCCACTGTTCTCTCCAATCATTCAACCTTACCAAACAGCAGGCCAAAACGCAAATGTCAAGACGAACGAACGCAGCTCTGTCGACGATGGAAACGCCAAGGAGTGGGCGGCAACCCAAGTGCTGGAGCGCGACCAGGAGTCGAGTGCGAGACCTAAAATATTCGCTGCAGCCCCCCAAAAGCGCCCCACACCACATTCGAGTACGATAAAGGAAATGCCACACCACTGTGACAATACATTTGCTAGAGCTGGCCCCCAAAGCCAGGGCTCACCGTAGCCGTGGCTGGTCGTCCTCGGACGTGGTTGTCGTCTTCGTTCTAAGCGGAGCACACTGTGCTGGAGCCCTGCGTCAGAACCTGCAACTCGACAACGACAACAACAAAAGCAACAACAACAACAGAAGCAACAACAACGTTGTCGATTGTCGGTCCGCTCTTATTCATTCGATTTTGTGCCGCGACGCGACGGCTGCTTCATGTGCCTTAGTGCCGACCCAACACTGGCACCAGCACCATCCAGCAACAGCAACAGCACCAGACAGTGCCACTGCCACCAACTCTGTGCCCAGAGCTCTGACTCCGCTGTTTGAATATTGTTGCCTTTGCCTTTACTTTGCTTCGTTCCCATTTACAGCGTCAGCTCTGAAACTCTTGGGCTTGGGGCTCTGGTTCGGGCTTGGGCTCGGGCTTGGGCTCTGGCACTGTGGCTGCGGCTAGTGCCGTCTGCTGCTGGCTGGTTTGTTGGTTCTGGTTCTCAAGCGAGCACATGGCTAACGACGACAACGACGTTGACGTCGACGACGACGACGACGACGACCAGTTGCCATTTGCGCAACGCAGCCAAGAAAACGAAAAAAAAACAGAAAAAAACCCAACGGCAACATCGATCGATGTGTGTGTACAAAAATAGTAGTAGCCTTAGTCTTAGCCGGTCACATGACTAAGTGGGTGGGTGGTAGGGGAATAATTAGCATATTTGGGCTAAGAATATATGTATATCTAGAGCACATGAAGGATAAAAGTACAAACATAATGTATAAATCGAAACCTGGGCTTGGGGTAAAATAAATATATAAATGGGATTCTGGTGATCAGGTAATGACGTAATGGGGATCCCCACTTAAACTCTATTTAAAAGATTTCCTATTTATTTTAAGCAAAAAGAAAAACCATTTAAGTTATCTATAAATTTTTAATTTTTGTTAATTAAAAGTATTAATAACTCTTTTGTATTGATAAGATAATAATAATAAAATAATATAAGATTCAAAGTTAATTTATCTCGAGTAATATTTAAAAAGTGTTGCTATATTTTGTTAAAAATGCATATTACTACTATAAAAACGCACATTATAACTATTAAAATACAAACAAATAATTGAAAATTAAAGTATATTTTGATTTGTTAAAAGTTTAAAAAATAGCAGTTAATATTTAACATTTAAAAACAAACCACAGTGTTTAAAGATCATGTTAAAAGCAATTATAGACATTTAATACTGCTGTTATTTTTTAACCTATTTAAGCGTTTAGCTTCCAAAAATAGGACACAGTCTAAGCCCAATTCAAGTGAGTCGTATTCCCACAGTTTTGAAAACTCTTGAGGCGTACGTGCGTCCCATTTAACTGAGCGATTGAATGGGGCCCCTCGATTTCTGTTGAAACAATGCCAAGTCGACGGCGCACAAGTTTTGGGACCTTCCCAGCGGCTTCGGCTTCGGCTTCGGCTTCAATCGCTGTGTGTCATCAAAACAAACAACAACAGCGCAAAAATGCTTTTTCGAGCATTGGCAACTGATAAAACCTGAAAACCGAATGCGTCATGCGCCCCAAAAAATAATAAAATAAAAATGAACTTGGAACGATGTTATTTTGCATTTGGTTTTTACTTCAGCTTTTTGGGTTATGCGAGTAACAGCGTGGGCAGAAAGTTATCGATTGTGCTCAGAGCAACGCTGGCGGCTTAATTTGAAAACATCGCTGGTGCCTGGCCACATTTCAAGGATATCGTTTGCAACGGCCCCAGCCTGACCCGACGAGCTAGAACACAGCCAATGCGCCGCCGTCGATGTCGCAGTTATCCTTCAGCCAGGGCCTGAGCCAGCAGCTGGGACCAATTTCGAGCCATTGGCGCCTGCAGCCACGCTGGCCAATTCGGCGCACTTTGAGACAACAGGACACGCACAAGCACACGCAGACACACACACACACATAAGAACACACACGCGGCCATAGTCTAACACATGGCCAGATCCACAAGCAAAAACCTCATTCATTTAGTTCGCAGAGCTCGCAGAGCGACAGCAACAATAGTTTGTTTCAGGGGCGTGGGGCTGGGTCTCTTTACCGGCTGTCCTGGCTGTTAGGCAGCCTCAGCTCATGGCCCAATGCATAAAAATCCAAGGGAAGCGACAGACGCATAAAGGGTGCCACAGCTAAATAAAAGCTGCTCGCTACTCGAGCACACCAACGGAACACCCTCTAAAACGGCACACATTTCAGGCCGTGCTCGCCTGTCAGTCGGTCGGTCGCTCACTTTGCCATTCAACGGGGGCCAACGTGAGGCGTCTGAACGCGAGCGGGGCGCGGGCGCGGGCGCGGATTACATTCGTTTAGGGTGAACAGTGCCGCACTCGCAGTCGCGCCCGTCCGCCCGCTCGCCTGACAGCCAGCAACCACCCAATCTAGCAGCCACCCAACCACCCACTCGTTCGTCCTCGTTCTCGTCCTCGCCGTTGTCGTTTGTTTGTCACAATAGGGCAAAAGTTTCACTGTAACCGTTATGCGACCCACAGACACCACCGCCCCAGCTCCGAGTGTAACCCAAATGTCTGCCAACCAAGCCAGTTACCACCCATTCACCCAACCACCCACCACACGATCTGCCAGCCAGCAACGTTGTCGGCATCGGCAAAACGAACATCAACACAGCAACAAACAAACTGAAAGCCAGAAACTAGTAAACTAAATGATACACTTAAATCATAGGTTAAATCTATATGTATATTTATATGTATTTAGTTGACAGTAAATATATTTAAAACTTAATTTGTTTACTATTTAATATGTTTTTTATATTTAAAAATTAAATTTAAAATAAATAATTCTTGAGTAATTAATGTACATTTGTTAAAAATTGTTAAATCCATTTTTGTAATATTTTAATTTAGCTTAATATATTGTAATTCTGTTATACACTAAAAAGCAAATCAAAAATCCTCTAAACGAACTTCAAATAAATATCCTAGTATGATCTAAATTTTCGATCAGTAGATATTGTTTTCTATTTAATATTTAACTGAACCCCTTTTATAATAATTAATATTGTATTTTCCAACAATTAACCCTTAAATGCAACAAACTTAAATAGAATTCGTCTATGTCTGCTTAACTCATTTCATGGCTGTAGGGTATAAAAACTTGCTCTGAAATACGATGGACTATACATACAGCTATAGTAAACACACACACACACACACACACACACATAACATATACACTGAAAGCATTAAGCTTTCATGCTTGAGTGTGTGTGTGTGTTTGTATGTACGAAACTTTTATTGTCAGCACAAACAGACACACGCACACACACACACATATATGGTCTATGTTGGCTCCATGCTCGAGCGAAGGATAAAATGCTGCAAATTCACGGCAACAACAATAATAAAAACAACAACAATAACAACAACAACAGCAGCAACATCGACAACGGGGCACACGGTACGTATACGTATCCATCAGATAGAAAAGGCATCGAGCAGCATGCTGAAATAATGAAGCAGCAAGGACTCGACTCGAGTCGACTCGAGTCGAGCAAGGCAGCCAGGATAGCTGGCAAGCCTTGGAAGGCAGGCAGGCAGGCAGGCTGGCAGGCAGTCGACTTGGCTTTGGCTTGGCTCGGCCTGGCATGGTCTCTGGGCCAGAATGAAAACGAAAATGGAAAATGTGTTTGGCTGTGGATGGGCACAGGCAGACAGCAATGGAGATGAAGCGCAGGCAGCGGAGACAGAGCGGCAAAGGCAGAAGCTGTTTGGGGCTGAAAGGACCGTCGCCGACAAGGATATTGCGCACGAGGACAGGATGGCTGCCTGGCTGACTCGTGGTGTTGATGATGATTACAGAGATGCTCAGATAGAAGCTAAAGTCAGGCAAAAGCAGCTAGAGCTATCCAAACAGGCGAAATGCGAATGCGAATCGAGCAAAAAGCATTTGCTTGCTTCGTTCCTTTCGATGTGGAAATGCTGTGTTGTTGTTGTTGCTGTTGCTATTATTATTGTTTTTGTTGTTGCGCAAAGTCTAACACGCCAAGAATGTACAACGTTGTTTTTGTTGCTTTTGCTTTTGCTGTTGTAATGTGTTTCTCCTCACCCAGCCTCACCCCCGTTCACCTTGTTATTCAACAAACAGCAGCAGAGGAGCAGCAGAAGCAGAAGCAATAGCATCAGCATCAGCAGCAGCAGCAGCAGCAACGGCAGAAGCAGCAACGGCAACAGCAACGGCAGCTTCTAGTCAAGACTCTGTGTTCGAGTAGCTGAAAGGTCTGCTTGAGCCTTGGTCGGCTTGTGGATGTGGGTAGGCGTGGGTTTCGTCATGAGATTGAATGCTGGGGGGTTGGGTTGGGGTTGAATTGCGGGTTAGAGAAGAACCAAAGAACCCGAAAATATATTTCACTAGAAATGTTTATTAAATTTCTGGCATTTAAGCCTGGTGTTGTGTTTTTGAAACTAGAAATCCACTGCATGGGCCAAAGACAAAGACAAAGGATTCTAGTTTGCCAGCTCAGTGTGCCATCACAATTAAAGATGTTTCGGCATTAATGATTGAATGCCTTCAAATTGTTAATAGGCAAACGCCCGGCAGCATATTTTGTATGGGTTAATTCAAGTTTGAATTGCAATTAAAACACATCTAATTCGTTATTATTTGAATTAAAATGAATTTTTGGCCAAAAATGAGTTCATTGGACACGGTTTCAATTAGTATTAAGTAAATTAAAGCTTATTAAGCATTTTCAATTATTTTCTTTCAATTTCCTAGATAGAAAAATCGGTTGCCTTATTGGAATATTTAAGAGTAAGAACAGATTTAACAAATGGTTTTTAACCAATTATAATTTCAATGCATTATTTTTTTTATACACTTGACCTTTTGGGCGGCTTTTGAAAGGTAAAGGATTTAAAACAAATGGAAATAATATTAAACGTAATTTTAAAATGTAAGTTAACTTAGGAAAGGAACATCCTCTTAGTCCATTGGATATGACTGAAATTACTATTAAATAAATTAAAACATCTTCAATGGTTTTTTTCATAGCAGTTTAACACTGAAAAATTTAAGGACAGGAATAGATTATATTAATAAGCTTTATTAATTTCCATGCAATGCATCTTTATAAACGTAAAGGATTTAATTGAAATGTAATAATATTAAGGTAAGTTAACTAAGTTAATGTTTTGGAAGTTACATAAAATTAACATACAAATAAGCAATTAACATATAAATTGCTACTGGCCATTAGGATGTTCGTTAAGGACATTGCAAAATTTCACCCCTTCATATAATATTAATATAGTGCGAATAACAACAAAGTTTTTAATTTAATACAAATAAATAAAAAGAAATGTGGTAAAATCTTGCTTATAGAAAACGTTTTTAGCTATTTATAAATAACAGTAATAGTTAAATATGCCTACTGCACTTCCTTGGACATCACAAGTGCGTTTAACACTTAATCAAGTGTGATTATTATTTATTACTTTGTAAAACACTTGAAATTTAAAGACATATGACTTTCAAAGAAAGTCCACTCCTTGATTTCATATCCTTGCCCTTCGCCACACAATATTCACTCCACACATTCGATATCATTGCGCTGTGCTTTGTTGCTGTTGGGGAACTTAACATGACCCACTAATTGGTTTTGCATTGGCACTAAACGGCGACTTGACCTGCTGAAAGTTTCAGGCGAGCCGAGCAGGTGATGGGATGACACCTCATAAGGCAGGTCCTCCGCACACGGAGTGCCGTCCCCCATGGCCATTTCCCGCTGTGTAAGGTCAGCTCGGAAAACCGCAGGCTGTGTGTGTGTGAGTGTGAGTGTGTGTGTGGGCAATTTCGGTGAGTGAGCCTCAGTGCCCGCTTTGAGGATGTGGAAATGGAGATGTGGAGCATGTCGGCGTCTGGTGCGTGTGTGACCCAAATACATACACACACACACATACACGTACACGTACAGAGTAACGTACATTGAATGGCTCTGTTCATTCAGACAAACCAAAACACTTGGCTGCAAATTTCGCCAGCCACATGTCAAAGTGCGTGGAGGAGTTATGCAAATGTACGAACTGCAGGAGAATACAAAGCAGGAGCGACCAACAGGATAGGTGTCGTTGTTGTTGTTGCCATTATTGTTGCTGTTGCTGTTGCTGTTGCTATTGCCGCTATTGTTGTCTGGAGTGTCGCGTCTGCCAACGGCAACCGCAACAATGCAACGCAGACTGTGGATGGCAACTCCTGTGGGGCGGGCGCGTTAATAAGCGCCTGGGCAACTGGGCAACAAGGCGTGAATCCTTCAGGACGTCACGGCGACGTTTGCCGCGAAGCGAAAGTTTTCCTCTGCCAGCAATTTTGATTTTTATATAAGTGTGTGTGTGTGTTTCTGTGTGTGTTCTTTTTTTTATGTTGTTCGCCGTGAAAAGTGAAAAACTTTACAACCCCTTCGACTGCGGCGCGAACGATGCCAACGCCAGCAGCAAAGCAGCGCCGACGTTAGCATCGACTTCGCTGTCAGCGTCAACGTGGGCATCGGCATCGGCATCGGCATCGTATTTTCAATTTATGGTTTTTGTATGCACAGAGCAGGAGACGTGGCACACACATGAAGCCGCAGCCGGAGCCGTAGACAGAGCCCAATGCCAATGCACCCCGTTGTGGATTGTGTTTAGAGGGATGCGTCGCGGGGCATGCAACAGCACGTGGCGTGGGTGGGATGGGGTTGGATGGTTGGACGGCTGTGCTGACTGAGTGACTGGTTGCCCGCCCGCCCGTCCAACCGCCCATCCGCCCGACTGCCTGTCTGGCTGGCTGGCTGCTGCTGCGTCGTCTGTTGCTTCGTGCGTTTGCTTTTAATACATTTTTGCCAGCTGCTAAACTGAATTTTCTATATCTGAGCCCCCAGTTGAGAGCCTCCCCCCAAACTAGACAGCCCGCACCCAGCACAGCCCCACACCCCCAACCAGCAGCTGTGGAGCTGTGAACTCGCATCGCATGTGAATTATGACAGACTTTGTTGTTGCCGCAGCAACCGCGAATGCTGCTGCTGCTGCTGCTGCTGCTACTGCTACTGCTGACGTCGCAGTCTCTGTCGCTGTCGCTGTCGCAGTCGCAGTCGCAGTCGACGTTTGTTTTGCATTTTTCATGCTGCCTGCGAAGGCAGCAGACAAGCGGCGACCTTGAACAATTTATTGTTGTTGCTGTTGCTGTTGTTGGCCGCTTTTTATTTATTTATGGTATTTTGCTGTTGCTTGTGGACCCTTGTAATGTATGCATGCCAGGCAGGCACTCAAAGCCGGCAAACCTGCCATTCAAAGCCATCCACAACATAAAGCATCCACCGAAAGCAGTCACTCAAACAGCCACCAATACACCAATACACCAATCCATCTATCATTAGTCAATGCTGCTGCTGCTGCTGCTGCTGTTGCTGCTGCTGTCGTCATCATCCTCAGTCGCCAGCGAAAGTGTTACGTTCAATGCTCCCGTCGCGACGACGCTTCGACGTTGGCGCTTTCCCAAAAACAGTCGCCGCGCGGTAACAAGTGGTTCTCCCTCTTTTATTTTTTTTGTTTAGTCTACCCCTGCCCCAAAGCCCCACTCAACCCTATGCCCAATGGCTTGCTTGCGGTTAATCTGTTTATACATTACAACAACAAAACAAGCAAAAAAAAGAAACAAGAAAAGAAAAACGAAAAAGGGAATGTGAATAAAAAAAGTCAAGTCAGCTGTTTGGGGACTGTCGTTTTTATTGCTGGAGCGCGGTTTGGGCTGCTCTTTTAATTAGGCGTGAAAAACTCTCAATGAATGTTGATGCCGCCTCAAGTGAATATTGTAGGTGTATGTGTGTGTGTGTGTGTGTGAGTGCGAGTGTGAATGAATGTTAATAAGTAAATGAGTGAGTTGGCCAAATGAAGGTCAGTTTTATGCGCTGTGCAAAGGCAACAACATCGCAGGAGCATCCCCAACAACTTCATTGCTCATAACTTGCTGAATGAATGTTGTTTCGAGAGCGAATCTTAAATCGGCCTGTCAACAGCTATCGCGAGTTCCTCGACAGTTGTGACGAGCGGCGTCCTCGGTGAATTCGCTACGGCTCGGATTTGGGAACGTCACAGGATGCATCACTTCGATTGACACAGCATGAAATTTGGTTGATTTACAGCTTTTAACCAGTTGCTTACGTAGTAAACGCCCAAAAGTACTGTAATTTTAATAACTTTTACACTTACTTTTAATTAAAGCTTGCTCTTATAATCGTTTTCCCATGTTGTAGTCCGCCAATATTACAAAAAGCTATTCAAGCAATCCTATATATAGCCTTTGAGTGCTAGCCCAAAATTCATTACTTTAACTCCAACTGGGTCAACGGGAAAAACTTGCATATGACTGTTTAGATTCTCCTCTAGAAGACTTAAAGCTATTTT
Source organism: Drosophila lacertosa (assembly GCA_004143845.1). Classification (NCBI taxonomy): domain Eukaryota; kingdom Metazoa; phylum Arthropoda; class Insecta; order Diptera; family Drosophilidae; genus Drosophila; species Drosophila lacertosa. The sequence goes on along the minus strand of SCDZ01000205.1, from coordinate 84,171 downwards.
GATAGCCAATTTAGAAGGAATACGATATTGACTTAAAGTATAAACTAAAATCTTTTAAACTAGCTGTCTGTTGATTGTTTAGTTGCCCACTTAGACAAGAATAAGGGCAATCAATATTTATACATGTCAGGACATGAGCTCCAATTCAACTGCCAGTTGTATTCAATAAAAATATTGACTAAATTTCCTTACAACTAAGGAATAATTTAGAGAGCTTTCAAAGCTACTTTTTATCTTATTTGCAAGTTTTGCATTTGATAAATATCGACTTTTTTACTCTTGTTTAAAGTTTTCCCAGGACAATCGATTGAATCATGCTCTAAGGTAAATAATACTTTAATACTGGAGATCTTACAATAACCTTTAATTACTCAAAAACTTTCAACTAGGTGTCTTTTTAGTGGTTTGGACTTAGTCTCCCAACTCGGAAAGATTGACAGCAGCACTACGATATCAAATTCTCTGCGTATATCCCCCAGACTCAGCTCAGCTGGGACCCAGACCACAAACTGGCGTCCAAATTCTCGATTGCAAGGGTCAATATTTCATATGCACATGTAGCTGTATCTGAAGTTGTATATGAATATGTATATGTATTCGTATCTGTATTTGCATTTACGTCAACACACGTTAGTACTGGCCGTCGTAGTACTACGCTACGTATACGTAACATGCAACTATTTAGTTTCATCGAGAGTCGCCACTGCGACTGCCGTCCCCCATTGGCATACCTCCCCTCCCCCTACCATCCTGCTGCCCTCGACACCAAGTTACCCCCACTAGCCAACTCCTGCTGCCGCACTTGCCCCTTTCGCACTCTTGACCATTGGGTAAACTACACAACACATGGCATTCTACTTAGTTGGCGCCGAGCTGAGTTCAAAGCACAGACGACGCAGCTGATAGAGTTGATTTTCGTCGTTGTGCCCCCCATTTCCAACTCAACGCTCGGGCAATCAGTGCTGGCCGGAGCTCTGACAGTAGCCTCAGCCATAAGTGCGCTGCCAGCTAAAACATGGTATCTGGCATAAGGATTGTGGATGGTCTAGATGCTTCTTGAACAGGGTCGCCGCTAGGGCTAGCATTCCTAATGTAATATTATTGGAGTGCTTTGTTGCATAGTTGTTGCCATGACAACATGCGTACAAATCTACACTTCAAAAAAAGACGTCTATGAAAATGAGGAACAATGGTTATTCAAATATTCTTCAAAGTAAACATAATTTAAGAAAAAATTAATAATAATACTTTTTAAAAACGATGAGATCGGTTGTATGATCTAATTATATCATATTGATATATATTAATATAATCATACATACGTTATCATTAATAGTAATAAATCTACTCATCTCCTGTTCTCCTTAATACTCCCCGGAATATATGCTAATAATAGAAAGTGAGGACCAATGGTCATATAATATAATAATAATATATAATATATAATATAATATATAATATAATATAATTTAAAAATATACAAAGCTTAAGAGTTTCTATGTTTTAAAAGTTCTTTGTAACGATTAGATCGGATGTAAAATCTAATTATATAATCTTAATATATTCATATGCTTATATTATACAAACATTATTCATAATTCTAATAAATATACATTTCTCCCGTTCTCCTTATTATACCTCGAACAATATATTAATAGAAATTTAATTTAAATATCCACAAAACTTTACAGGATTTTGCTAAAAATAGCCCGTAGTGTATTTCCGTTTTGTATTTAATATTATGTATTATACATGTGTCCTTAAGCTTGGATCTTTAAATTCAACTTAAGCTTAAAAATACAGTCCCAAGTTTTGGTAAGGAAATAAGCTGTGGCCCACTATTTCAATTCCGTTGTCCCTTAACTTAAAGTGTTGCGCAACACTTGGCCACAGTGTTGTAAAGGATTTGCGATGCACAAATTTAAATTCAGCAACGCACATTTAAAAGTATCTTTAGAACCCAACCCTAAGCTCTTTATTTTGCAAATATTCCTTGTCATTTTGCAACACTATTCGTATACTTATTATGTAGCATGGGCTACAATGGGTCTACCACTACCCCAGAGCCTGTCCCGTTCCCAGTCCCGGCCCCGGTCGCTATCCTGGTCCTGGTCCCGGTCCCGGTCCCCCGGCTTCCAGCTTACTGACAGTTCAATTGTGGCGCCGTTGACGTCGCCGGGCTCACACACAGCACACACACACATATACACACACACACAGCACAACAGGGCACACACAATGGCACACACAGGCGTTTAAACTAGACGAACGAGACGAGACGAGACGAGAAATTTATGCGGCTCCAACTCAACCCAAAAACGCCCGTCCACACAGCACAAACTGAACCCAACCGAACCAAAACGAACCCAACCCACAGCCCAAAGCCCAAAGCCCAAACCCAAACCAAGCCGGAGCCAAAAGCAATGTGAACTAAAACCATCCAGGCCCAGAGCCACCGCCACTGCCATAGAGCATCATGCCGCCGCTCAAGCTGCCACCGAGAACAACCACCCAAAACAACACCCGGGCCCATCGTACACCCCATTGCCATTTCGTTATTTGTATGGACCGATGTTGCCGAACTGACGAAACGACCCAACGACGAAGTGACTCTCCGACTCTCCGACACTTCGACTCTCCGACGGTCGGACGGACAGTTGCCTCCGCTCAAACGTACTTTGGGTGGGTTTTTGTGTTGTAGCTGCTGTGTGTATGGCTTGTGTGTGTGTGTGTATTTGTGTACGTATGTGTGTGTTTGGCTGATGTCGTAGTCAGATAGATTAAATCGATGGAAATGTAGGACTGTATACACATACACATTCATATACACACATACACACACACACACAAGATACACACAGCCAGTCATCTAACGAACGAATGCGCCTTGTTGTTGTTGTTGTTGCTTTTGTTGCTGTTGCTGCGGCAAAATACAACAACAAGCAGCCAACAACGCATCACAGCAGCAGCAGCAGCACCAGAGGTTTCACAATCAAAGGGGTCAATACGAATATTAAAGCTAGTCAAACAGTTATCTAACATAACTAACTGCAATTAAATTAAATTAAATTTTTAACTGACATTAGTACATAAATTATCTAATTAAATAAAATAATATTCTTCTTACATGTTCAAGATCACAAAAAAAAAACCATAAACTTATCTGTTAGAAATAATTAAAATCTTTTTAGTTATTCTATTCAAAATCAAAGTTTTAATATCACATTAGTTTTCCAACAAACAAACAAATATTAATATAAAAAACTTATGTCTTTTATAAAAGATCTTTACAACAATATTGACCTAAATTGAGCATCTCACTGAGTTTTTTCTAATTTACCATTTAACAAAAATTGTAAACCATTTTGTTCAAATTTAAACCTTTAAGATTATATAAATATTGTTGTCCTGCCATAAAGAAGAATCTTGCCATTGCTAATACAATATGGATCAATTTGGTTGAAAATAGTTTTTTGATTGGAGCTTTAATGACAATTTTGGGCCCCCTTTTATTTATTGCCACGCCACTGGCTTACCGCATTTTCAGCTTTGTTTGCTTTCATATGCTTACTTATAGGTGTGTGCGTTTGTGTGTGGTAAGTGTGTGAATGTGTGTGCCTGTGTGTGTGCTCATATAAATGCGCATGTACTTGAGTATATCATATAGCGTACATACAGTGAAAGCTCTCACTAATGACACTGCCATAGCTAAAATGAAATCCTCCTGGCGCATAATGGATCGTACACCTGATGGGAAAAGCTCAAGCTGCTCTTAAGCAGGGATCATTGAAAGTGATAATGTGATGACGTGCAACATAACGGAATGTTTACTGTATTTGTGGGGTTGATAAGCCCCAAAATCGAAATTATCAAAGCGTATACCCAAACCTGGTACGAGTATAACTGATTGGGTGTTGTGGGGCATGAGAAGCGCGTAGAAGGCCTGCAGCGAAGTAAAATATCAATAAACTACTAACATTTCTGTCCATAGGTGAGAGCTGGCCCAGAAATAACAAATAAACATACTTATGCCAAGCATAATAGTACATGGTATAATAATAAATATAGGATCAGTTTAATATATTAAAGATATATTATAAACGAATTTAAATATTGATAATCCTGAAATGCTGAAATAAATTACTTTTCGATTTAATAAATATTAAACTAAATTTATATTCTAGAACTTAATACAGGACTTGTCTTTGAATCCAATATAGAAAGTTCAATTTAAATTACGAAAAGTCTGCCCGCTATCTCTGCTGATCCTTTTGTTCTTAGTGTTAGTCATTAATTCTGTGCCCAGACAACAAGCAGGTGTCATTGGCAACAATGTGAATCCCCAAGAGCAGCATCGGACAATTCCCAGCTTGAATCTAGTTCAAAGTTCCCGCCCAAAAAAGTCGAAATATTGTACATTTGAACTATTTGCGAAACGTCGGCTTAGCTTCTCTAAGAGCATATGAATAGAAACTGAAATAGAGACAGAGAGTAGACCACAGACTCCGGCTTCGACCTTTCGCAGACAAAGCAGAGTCCAAACTGACAACAACAACGAGGATGATGACGACGCTGTTGCTGCTGCCGCTGCCGCTGCCGCTGCTGCTGCTGCTGTTTCTCGTTAATGTTGCTGATACCGTTGTTGCTGCTGCTGATGCTGATGCTGCTACTCTCGGTTCACTGCGGCGATGTTGTAAAAGTTTTGCGCACAAATCAGCAATGAACGCACACAGGAACGTGTGTGAAAGGATACGCAAAGTGTATGAAATAAAAATGCGACAGCGACAGCAGCAACAGCAATAGCAATAGCAACAGCAGCAGAAGCAACAGCAACAACAAATGGCATTTTCAGTGCTCGAAGGCGAACAATGAATGCTACAGCGGCAGCAGCGCCAGAGAGCCAACATCGTTAGGGCTTAAAGCAGCAGCTACCAGCCAAATTCTCCCCCCAAGCCACAGCCATAGCGCATTTGCCAATTGCCCAACCCTGCCGCCTTGCCACTCATTGGGTACCAAACATTGGCGCTGCGCTGCGTCGCACATTTTCAATGCGCTCGCCTCGAAACGGTGGAAAATGCGCGTCCGTTGTTAGTCGGAAAACGTCGTCATCCGTCGACGGTTGTTTGGCTGGCTTGGACCAGGTCTGGCTCGGCCTGCTAGCTACGGCTACAGCTCTGCCTTGGCTTGGTTTGGCGTTCGTTATGCGCTAACTGCAAATAGCCCAGCAGCAGCAGCAGCAGCAACAACAACACCAACAGCAGCAGCAATAGCAACAACAACAACAGCTCTCCATTTATATTAAAGCGAACGAGGCGATTGGCACGAAAGTGCGCTCGGCTGCTCTTCGGGTAAAACACGAGCGCTTCACTTTTGGGGAACGTAGAGCGTGTGCAAAACAAAGAGCCACCCAGTTACCAGCAACAACAACAGCAACGAGAGCAATCTCCCTCTCTGTCTTTGAATGTGGCTACTCGCACACACAGAGTATTGTATATGTATATGTAAGCATACATACAGATGTACAAGTGTGTGTGTGTGTCTCTCTGTGCAATGCCATCACGTCAGCCAAGCAGCCAAGCAAGCAAAGCAATCAGCAGTCAGTCGGGTCAGGGAATGGGGAATTGCTGTTGTTGTGCATGAGTTTATATATATATACAAATATATATATATATATATATTTATATATATATGTGTGTTTGTGTGTAGCTAAGCCGCTGCCAGCCAGCAGCCGCAGGGGCCCCCAAACCACCGCCAGCAACCACCCACTTTTATCAGTCAGCAAAAGGTCGTTCGGCTATGTGGTTGCCTCTGTGCAACAACAGCTAATGATAATTTAAATGTTGATAATGATTGTTGAGTATAGTGAATGATGCCGCTGCTGCTGCTGATGATGATGATGATGATGATAATGCTGCTGCGACTGAAGCACCTGACTTGCAATTGTTGCTTGTCAAGATCAGTTGGCACAGCTAAGCGCATGTGAAATGATCATTTTTCAGATTATGCGGCCAGTATCAAATAAAATATTGTATACAAGTACAAAAGTACTTAGAGGTTTTTTCGAAACGAAATAAATTTCTCTTTCTTTTTTTTGAACTTTTTATTTTATATTAGAAAACTTTACTTTATATGTACTGCAGTATTATAATTTAACACAGCAAATAGGAATTTTTTAAATGAAGTATTGGATATAGAATTGATCAATGAAAATGTATATCATATGGCTTATAACTGGAAAGATTCATACAATAAGCCTTTTCCGTTTAGGCCTATAAACTACTTTAAGTAATACACTTTAAATTTATCTTTCTTTATATAACTAATATGTATAAAATGTATAACTTCTTAAATGTCATGGTCTTATTATGACCGATCTTCAGGATCCCCGATTATTATACCAATTTATTTTCTTTTCAAATGCTGTTATCGATAACATTTGCATGGACCCATCGATTGTTGCGTCGATTAGAACCGTTATGCAGCAATCACAATTATCGACTTTATGAAACGAGCAAACGACATAACCATGCCGCCTCCTTTGTTTGTCATGCACTAAAATAGTTAAACTGTCAATGTGGCAGGATGGGCGGCAAAAGGGGGTGGTCCTATCGGCCCACAATAATGTAGGAGCCTTGGCTCCGTGTTTCGTTTCGGGTCTGTGCTCGGGATTGGGTTTGAGATTTCGTTTGAGTTTGAGTTGGGGCTTGGGCATGGGTTTAGGTTTGGGTCTGGGTTTGGGTTTGGGTTTCGTGGCTACGTTGCCGCACGCACGCTCCCAGGCAGCTGGTGTGGCCCGCCTGGCAGCTTTCCACGGCGCAACTGAAAATGCGAATCGGAAAACTCACAGGCGGCAGCAGCAGCAGCAGCAACAACAACTAATGTGCGCATGTGACAGGGTTGCCGACGAGTTTGGGGCTCGTCGCTCGCTGCTCGCTGCTCGGCTCGGCACGGCACGAGGGCAACACTGGCTGACTAGTTGGCTGGTTGGCTGTCCGCTTGCTTGGCCTGACTGCTTGTTGGCCTGGTCCACAGCCATTCAGTACGAACTCTGCACTTCGCACAACAAGACAACACAGCGACAACGCCAACGACGACGACGCCAACGGCGCGCGGCCAAAGACAAAAACTACGTAAATTTATGATAAACCGCCAAAGCGCAGCGATTCACAAAAAGTTACTTACGCGCCAAGTGCGAAATTCAAATTAGTTGCAATTTAGTTTAGTTGGTTATTTGTTGTGCATCCAACATGTGGAGCTCGAGCCTCCAGCTGCAGCAGCAGAGGCCGCACTAAGTGCCAACGGCTGCACCTGTTCCCCCAACCAAAAATACACAACCAACAACAACAACAAAAAAAGGCGCCAAATATTTTAAAGAATTATTATTAACAAGGAGCTCCCCCGATTACCTGCAATGAAAACAATGAAAATGTGGACCGAAGCAAACAACGTGAGTAACTCGATCCTAAGACGCTGATCAACTATACATATATAAATATATAGATATATATACATTTTATAAGCTCAGTACTTGAAGTTCCTCTGCTGATAATGATGCGATAGTTTAGTTCTTTTGTTTTGATTATTGAGCTTCAGCAGCGTTTACGCTTTGTCTGCGCTTCTTCTTTGGCGTGTGTTTACCGGTCGAGGCAATTGAAAAGCCATTTGGGGACGGTGCCTGACTGCTTCTTCGAAGCAGGGGGCGGGGCTGAGAATGGGCGTTCAGGCACGCATCACGTAGCCACAGCAGGCAGGCACGCATAGCATGCGTCGCTGCCGCCGTCGCAGTCGCCGTCGCTGTCGCTGTCGCTGTCGCAGCTGACGTCGCTATTGCCGTCGTCATCACTATCAGTTCGCATGCTCATTCCACCAATTCGCCGTTCACCATTCACCCATTCTTCATGCCCATGTCGAGGCACAATCGAAGCAATGTAAACAAAAGCCAACGGCAAATATTTTTTTTCTTTCAACTTGTTTTTTGCTGTTCTTCTCAGCAATTAAATGAAAGTTTTTCGATGAGGTGCGACCATGCAGTGTGCGTGCGTGTGTGTGTGTGAGTGTGTACGGGTTGCACAGGGGGCGGCACCACATTGCAGAAGCCGGCGAGCAAAACAAAAACTGCAAAAATGTCATACATTGTGTGCGTGCAGTGCAATTCAGTGCAGTGTGTGGGCGTCGAGATGGAGGTGGTGGCTGGCCTGTTATTCGGGTCGGGGTCAGGGGGTGTAGACACAGCCTACACATATGCTCACACACACACACACACACAGTGGCCATTTAAATGTCATTGCTGGCTACTATAAAGGCTGCTTGCAACACACAACTTTTGCATAGCGCATTCTGACTTTGACTTGGCAAATCTTTGTGCTATCATATAAATAGCACACAGTTCACACATGTGCGACTATTTAAAAAAGAAACTAATAATTAAAATTTGCCCACTTTTGAATATCGTTTAGTACGGCTACATAAATTCAGTTCTCTTTCTGTGCTCCTCTCACATTTATTTATAGTCACAAGTTAGAATTGGCGACCTCTATTTCTTCTTTCCCTGATACATCCAATTAGAGTTAACATATTCAAGTGTGACTAGCCTTTCCTATACTATCTTATTACTTTAAATTCTTTGTGTAAGCTTCATATAAATTTAAGTTACAATCTTAACTAAAAAAAGATACATTTGCTTTTGTTACCAAAAAAAAATAGATTGAAAAAAAAGCTATTATTATGATTATAATATTAAATATATTAGCACATAATATTATAACTTGCATACTTCCTGTATAGACAATAACATTACCCATATTCTAAGCCTGTGTTTTGACCCCGTTCCTTCATAGTTCATGGTAATGAAATATATAAAATGTAGGCCACTTTGACGTGTGTCCGTATTTTATTTTTGTTAACTTAGATTTTTCTCTCTACTATTTTAAGAAATCGGTTTACCGCAAATATAAGCCTTCGTTTTAAATATTTCGCTAAGACACTCGACCGGGATTTTGATCTGCTTTCATGTTGTTGCGAATAAGACAACTCATAAATTGCCGACGGATTGCTTTTGACCAAATAATAGTATAAATCATACAAAATTAGCAAATATTTTTGATTGAAAATTTATCTCTCCTTTATCCACATCGTGTTTTGTTAATTGAATCTAGAGAATTTACACAGCAAGCACAACAAGCAGAATATTTAGATATGTTAAATCAACTAAGGAATCTTGGCAGGATTTTAGGTACAATCCCGCTTTTGCCATATCCCGATGGTATCGCTGGTAAGATACTTAATATATATACAATTGTTTGTATATCCAGCAACATTAACTTCATGAATAAATTATATCATAACAATATGTAAATATGACTTATTTGTTTCTGGTCAACATACAAATACACATATTTTGTAGCATGTAAAACAAATCGATAGCAATAATAGTATTTATGATAATGCGGCCAATAGAGCTGTTGCTTAGATATGGCCAATAGCTGCTCTTATCTGGATTTGTACAAAAAATAAATCCAAGTACTATTATGAATGTCACACACACACACACACAAACGGGTGTATGTATGTATGTGTGTGGGAACATATGGATAAAGTTGAATGAACTTCGGCGGGCAAAGTTGATTAGGAAGTTGGCTTGGCTGATTTCTAAAGTGGTCATAAACAAAGATGCCACTTGTCCTTGACACAGTGACAGGCAACCACAACAAAAGTGCATACATACAAACATATGTACGTGTATATATGTGTGTATATTGTTACAACCATGACTTGCGCTTGGGCATTGCGACGGCAACTGTGCCGCCGACTGCGACGGCGGCAGCGACTGCGACTGCGGGAGACGACGCGTCGACATTTCTCACACCCCAATGGAGATGGAGCACATTTTCATTATCGGTGCCTGAGCCGCCGGGTCGCCCATGCAAATGCCTGCCGATTTTGCATAGCTTAGGTCAGTTTCCGTGCCATAAAAAAGAGTACAAAAAAACAGCAGTCAAACAGCTGCAGCAAAGCCGCAGCAGCGCTGCTTCAGCTGGCGGCAGAGGAACCCTTTTTTTTGTAGCCCGGCGCAAATACACAAATACGCATATAAAAATATACACATAAAGGCATTTAACGGTTTTATGTGTATTTACCATTAGGCTTTCAATGGGCAATAATAATGGGGGGCTGCTCTTTGCGGCTGGCCATAATTTATTGGCCACTTGTTTCTAAGCAACCTGCCGCAACAGCAGCAGCAGCAGCAAAAACAACAACAACAAGAGCACACATATACATACATGTGTACTTAGTTGTACGGTGAATGAGCAAAGTGAACAAGCGGCGGAGTGGAGTGAATGATGTACGGAATGAGGACTGAATGGCACTCGCTAATAAGCGTCAAGAGCAGACACAAAAGGGCAAAAGCAAAGGCAGCAACAACAACAACAATAACAACAACAACAACAGCGACAACGGCAACAGCTGAGACTAGAGAGGCCGGTCAGGCAGCACGTGCTAAACACATTTAACGACAACTACAACAACAACAACAATAACAAGAGCAATAACGATAGCGTCAGCATTACGGTGCAGGCGGCGGGGGGCACAAAAACGATTAAATTAAAAACCAAAACAAACTAAAGAAACGAGCAGCGACGTCGCAGTCGTCGTCGCCGGCGACGTCAGCAGCGACAGCGACGTCGACAGTGCCACGCGAGACGATGACAACAACAAGGAGAGATACTCGAACAACATGTTGAGTACACCGAAAAAAGAAAAAAAAAACAGCAACAACAACAATAAATGCGCATAATAAACGTCAATTTAAAATGCTAAAAGCTCAACAGCGACGCGACGTCAGCGTCAGCGCGGACAGCGCAGCCAGCGACAATAATAAAAAAAAGGCGAATCGCCAAAAGTTAAGAAGAAAATACAACACACACATACCGACACACACACACACAGTGGGAGACATGGCGACGACAGCGTCGGCCGACAGAGGCCAAAGTAAGCAATAAAAAATAACCCTTTTTCCGGTTTTTTGTTTTGCTTTGCAGTTTCTAATCAAGAGAAAATACATAAAAAGAAGAAACAAATATGCCGTTGCGGCGGCGGCGGCAAACTGACTGACTGAATGACGCTGAATGACTTTGTTGTCAGGCCGCCTCGGCACTCGCTAATTCTTTTGGCATTTGCCACATACGTGTGTGTGTGTGTGTGTGAGCATACTTGAGTACATAATTCATGTCGGCTGAAGGGGATTCCCCCGAACTTTGTTTGAGCACGCCCCTAGTCCTTTTTCTTTTGTGAATCGCCATAAAAAGATAAATGGAAAATGAGTCGGTCCATTGGGGCAGATGGGCATGGTTGCCAATTGGACAGGAAGTAAGCAAATAGATTCGGTTAGTTAGCTAATTGGGACTGAACTTGGAGTACTTCCTTTTAATCGGTTTTTGTCTTATCTTGTTTAAATTTTAATCAGCACAATAAGTGATTAACTAAAAACAAGTTCTATCGGTGTGCCATCTATTTGTGTTATTAATAGTGAAATCAACAATCCAATTAGATCAGCTGTTCTAAGCACTCAATGACTATTAATACCCCAACCGACAACAGCCCACGTCGATTATTCGAATTTCACAGTCAAAGTCCATAAAATGCCCTGATAGCTTACAAGCGCTTACTACGACCACTAAAACTACAACAATGAGCTGCTCGCAGCTAAATACCACGGCCAATAAAAACAATAAAAATCATCTCACAGCCATTTACATAGCGATCAAAACAAAAAAAAAGAATATTAAAAAAAAAGAAACAAAACAAAAGCCACACACAGCTGGGCCCCTTGTTTCGTGACCGGGTCGCCGACGTCGATACCGATGCCGGTATCATAAATAATTTCGATTTGACTTATATTATTAGCTAAATAAATAAATATGAATGAAAAAAAAGGCAAGCAAACAACTAGAGGCCGAGGCATGAATGAATAAAAGACAAGCCGGCGCCAGAGACGTCGTCGCCGACGTCAACGTCGACGTCGACGCCAACGTTAAAGCGGACATCGCTGCTGACGCCAGCTGCGCTGCTTAGCGTGAGAAAAACCATTCAAATTGTCAAACGAAACCGAACCGACGGCACATACGTAATTTTGTTTCTCTATTAAATGTCAATCAAACGCGCCCAAGCGCCGGACTGAATACAGGCAATGATAGCAAGTGATTGAGTAGAAAAGAATATGACCAAAAAAAAAATATTCACATGTTTACGGGTCTGTCAATGTTTGTGTTTTTAGGTAATGTGAATAGACTCCCGAATAGGCCTTTAATTTAATCAAGTGCAATTTTAAAACGATTTAAAGAACTTAAGAATTTGCATTTAACTAAACAACTTTATATGTACATATATCTTTACCCCAAGTTCTATCCCTACTCTGTTCTGATCATTAGATACAAAAAAGAAAAAATATATCTATAAGTCCTGTTTGAATATAAAAAGTCAGCTAAATAAGCAGAAACAGTCCTTAATTCACATTTATTCATAAAAATTTTCATATGTATTTCTTTTATGTCATGTATCCATAAGTTATAGTAGATTCTGTTTTGGATACACATTACTTAAAGCTCCAAACTCATTGCTGTTATTTCCCAATAGCTTTTTTTATACTACTCGCTAATATTATGAACAAAAGCTCTTTTCTATTAAAAAACAGTTTCAACTTTTTAAATGAAAGAGTTGATCCGAAAATCGGATTTAAATATGAAATGGGAGAAAGAAATGTTCCAATAACCAACAATTCGCATTTATATATTAAACAAATAAATCGAAACAAGTACAATTTGAAAAGTTTTAAATATTAATAAACATGTGAGCAAGCTTATTTGTTTGTTAACAGAGATTTCTTGTAAAAGCAAATTTCCTAGATATTTTGTTGTTCACTCTACGAAGCCTTAAATGTGCTATAATTAACAATAGCTGTTGTTTTTAGCTTTACTGTAAACTAGAACTGTTTAAACTCCGTCTTGTTTTTATTTTAAAAGTCTTTTAATTTTTAGTTCATGCAATGCATGGATTGTAGATAGATAAGGCTTCCCTTTTAATTAAAAGTTAACAATTTCATTTCAAAGGTTTTAATAAAGTTGTACTTATTTGTTCAACACACAATTTAAAATACATTTTTTCGATTACTCATCGATCTATATTTGCCATTAAGGTGAACGTTAGTCTGGAGTTCTATTAAAATAATGGACCTTCAAAGCAAATTTTATGGTATTTCTTGGTTCAATCGGAATTGTGATGCTGTTAAGGTCAAGAAAGGTTTTCAACTTTGCATGCACTGTGAAGGCAACTTTCTGGCCTTGGCCAATTCTAAATATTAACAAAGACAATGTCAACTTGGACTCGTATGAATCCTACATTTCTGCCACAGTGATTGTTGGAACATGCACTTTATGCCAGGCTAACAAAAGCCGCGCAACGCCTAACAGCTGTTGCATTGTTGTCGTTCTCGTTGTTGTTGCTGTTGTTGTGTTCGTGCATGATGCCCCTGCAAGGAGCTAACTGTTAACAGGCGGCTTCGCAACTGCAACTCGTTTTGCGGACCCACGCCCCCTCCTTTTCCACTTACCATTCATACACTTTGGCGCACGAACTCGCGTATCAAAACAAAAAAGGCAACGACAGCAGCAGCCGCAGCAGCGACGTCAACGTTGACGTCGACGTCGCAGTTGCCGTCGACGTTCTGAGCACAATTAATAAATTATAGACGGCGCTGGCAGACATTGTCCAAAAGGCAAAGCAAAGCACAAGCAGCCACCCAACATAGCGTCACGTGTAGTGAACGAGACAGCGACTGTGACAGAGCGAGGGGGGGATAGAGAGGAAGAGGGACAGTACGGTAGTGGCGGCACGCGAAACCAGTGATCAAAACAAAAACCGAAAAAACGAATTTATCATTACAATTACAACAAGGCAAAGGCAATAAAATTAATCAGCAATTCAAAAACTGCAAGTGGCTGTCGGGGTGCTGTTGTTGTTGCTGTTGTTGTTGTTGTTGTTGTGGTTGGTTTAATAACCCGAAATAATCGCTGGCCGTGCTCAGAGGAGCAGCACAGGCGACCCGTGTGCCAGAGAGAGATGCACATACGCGTAGAGCAGACGAGAAGTAGAGCAGAGACAGACGCCGTTGTTGACGTCGCCGTCGTCATCATTAAAACAACATAAAAAGTAATAAATAAATATGAGTGCGAGCATGTTTTGTATGTTGCTCTGTGTGCAAGTGCGTGTGTGTTTCTGTGTGTGTGTGTGTGTCTGCGAGAACGAACGACCTTCAACTTCCTACCCCTGCTGAGCTGTGACGATGACGATGGCTACCTGTCTGTCAGCGTCAATGCTGACGCCGCCGCAGCCGCCGCCGACAACGTCGCTGCCTGTTGACATTGATAGCTTCAACTGTAAACTTATACAAAAGCCATAAAGAGGTCTAGCAAAAGTGCGAGTAGCAGTGTGAGTGCGAGTGCGAGCAGGAGAGCACCATGCGCCAGTGCAGAGCAATCAGCATAAATTAAAGTTGAATGCAACATGTGACTCTGTCTGAGATTTTTCGGCTGATGCTGCGCGGCGTCGCTGCGCTGTCGGCGTCGCCGTTGCCAACGCCGCACGCGTCGCTGCCTTGCTAAATATTTTGCATATGCAAATGCAAATACACACACACACACAGGCACACACACGTAATCGGATTGGGAATGCACCTTGCACGACGATGACGACGACGACAACGTCGCGAATTCGAACTTGTTTGAAGTCTTTTTTGGCCCAAAGAGAGGCAAAGGCAAAGCGGCAAGAGCACTCGCGCACTCGTGAGTTCGCCGCAACAACAGCAACAAAAGTCGGCAGCATGTTGCATGCAATAAGGAGAAAAAGAACTGCAACAACAACAGCGAACAGCAGGAGGCTGCTGCTAGCCACCATTCACATCCCGTTGCTGGCATCTGCGGCAGCGGCAGCGACAACGGCAGCGCCGTAAACAAATTAAACTAATAAGCGCAAAAGGAACAACGAACGTAATCATAAAGTAAACTGCAAGAAACGGCATTGCAGCGCCAGCTGAAGCAGCGACGTCGTCGTCGTCGTCGTCGTCGTTGTTGGCACAGCTTGGACTGTCGAAATCCATTATAACCTCAATCGGCAATCGCATTTCTTCCTTCGAGTGGAGCGCAACATAAAACGCCGCTGCACACGGACATAAACCACGACTCGCGAGAGAGCAGCTCGAGTGGGTGGACATGTGTGCATGTGTGAGTATGTGTGCGACTCTATGTGTGTGTGTGTGTGTGTGAGTGTAACAAAGGAGCGGCATTGGGCGCTGAGTTGCCAACTGTAAAATCATCAAAGCAGCTAACAACAGCAGCACAGTAAAGTTGTTACTGGTTACCAGCTTTTGCTTTTGGCCAACTCTAATCCGACTGGGCAATGAGAATGAGAATAGGACGTTTGAATGATAGTATGGTTGAACGATTGAAGGGATTGAAGATTGCAAATTCAAATCGGAGGCACTTATGAAAGAGTAGTAAACAAAATCTACTAAATCAATGGAGAGCTTTAAGGAAATGGGTAGCCTTAAAGAGCTAGGATAATTTTATATTGAGCTTGAGATAATAATAATGATATTATGTCTTAGCAGCCTTAAACTAGGCTAATATTAGTAAAGCTTTTTTTAAAATTCAGATTAAACTATTATTGATTTTTTTTAATGTCAAAATCTAAATAAAAGTACCAAATTATATTAATATTTACGTTTTAGCTTGGTTAGATTATCTTGGTGATGACAACTTTTACAAATCCTTTTCTAATAATTTTTTTTAGAAATTAAAACAAAACATATTTACTTATAAAATTATTTATCCAAAACATAATTAGCTTGAACTTGACTTAATCAATTTCTTGTGAAAATAAATTCATGTGCATATTTAAAACCACATAAAAAAGTTGGACGATAAGAATTCAAAACTGATATGTTGAAGTTATTAAATTTTTTTTGACAACTAAACAAAACTGTTGCAGTCCATTTCAGAATAGAAACATACAGCAAAGTATATAAAATGTAAAGCTTTTATTTTTTTATTTATTTATTTATTTATTTTTTAAATGGACGCAAAGCTAAGATTGTGCGCATTTTAAAGTTAATAATAAATGTACTCAAGAAAGCTCTTGATAATCAACTTCTTAAAGTTCTTGTTTGATGTATCTCGATATATTCTTAGTACTTGTTACCGCAGGACAACTTGATTTAGATGTAATAATTTGTTAATTACTAAATCAATAAAATATTTGTGTAAGCCTTACTGATAATAAAAACCTCATCTCTTTTCTATTTTAATTCCCCATTGAAGATAAGATACTTCTTAAGACATCGAAGTAATCTTGAAGTGTTTAGATTGTAATCAAATACAATTGCAAATAATTTACAATATGTTAATGAAAACAATATTGAAACTATCTAGAAGCTATATTAAAATCTATTCACATTCAAATGTGTCTAAGCATTTCCACAACTATTTAAACTTGGTCTGCTTTGAAGTATGATTTATTGGGGAATAGCCTTAGTATCGAATAGGATAAGTATTTCTGCACCTGACCGAATTCGTCAGTGATCTCAAATGCCTCCAACTGGAATGCTATGGGTCTTGCAGGCGAACGGACGATCATTTCAACAGAGTCACAGTTCCCAAACAGTAAAGCAAAAATAGCCAGCCGCATACACATTTTGTTGTTTTGATGATTTTTACTCAATAGCGTCGAGCGTCGAGCGCCAAGAGTCGAGTCGAGTCAAGCGTTGTGTCGAGTCATCCATCAGAGGGGCAGAAACGACAACAACAGACATCGCCGCCGTCGCCGTCGTTGTCGTCTCCAAAAATAATGCCAGATACAAAGGCAGCTACTACTAGCTAGAGCAACTGCAAAGCATTAACAGCACAAGGCCAACAGCTGGTCGCTCTGGTCGCTCTGGTCTCTGGTTTTTGGTCTCTTGTGTCGGGTCTCGGGTCGTCCGCGTCTGTTCGCTGGCGTTCCACATTCATCTGCGCTGCGAACCTGCAGCATTTTTAGTGATATTTTCGAGTAACTAGCACACAACAGCAGCCGAACATGTTCAAAGTTTCTCGGATGCGACGGCGAGCAACAACATCTACAAAACACACACACACACGCACACACATATAGTCACAAAATGTAATAGCAAAATGCTGCCAAATGCTTGGCCGCCACCCCCGCGGCAGAGACCCATTACCCGAACCGGCACTCGACCAGCAGCGCTGTCGTCGTCGTCGTCGTTGCCATCGTTCACCAATTTCATTTCAACATGTTTCCAACAGCCAGAGCCAAGAGCTAGCAGATCTCGCATCCAGAGCTGCTGCTGCACATCCATTCAAACGAAAAAAAGTATCTTAAATTTTTGTTTGCTGCTGCCGCCGCCAACCCCTCCACGCCGCTCGGCAAGCACCCCCGCAACCGTTCCAAGCCCTCGTTGTGCGCTCTGCGCCGTACTTTATAGTCTTACTTTGTTGGTTTTCTACCCACAAGTCTTTCTCTTTTTCGTTGTCGTAGCAGCAACAGCAACAGCAAAAGCAACGGCAACGGCAGCAGCAGCAAAAAACCGAGGGAAAAAAGAATTTTTTATAGGTATTATTTCGTTCCCACATACGCGCCGAGGCAAGCGTCAGTCAGTCAGGCAAACGATGGCGAGGCATGAGGCGGAGGCAGAAGCAGAGGCAGAGGCCGTGACAGCGTCAGCGCATATACACACATACATACATACATATATAACACTCGATAGTACGCCAGCGCAGGGTTGTCAGCTGCTCTGCTAACAACTTAAAGATACTTTTCTCTTCCTTTCAGTAGAGACTTATGTAGAATTTAAATATAACATTTTTAAACTATTTTAATCTACTAATATTTACTTGTGATCCGCTACCTAATATGTTAACTAAGTACTTTGATCTCCCAATCAATACTAAAGTTATAAACTTCTTTTGTTTGGCTTACAAATGTATCTTAATATATCAAAAATCGGTGATAGTTATTAACATTTTTAAAAGCAGTATGCACAATAATCCTAAATACATATCTAGTTTCCGAAACGTAAACAGTTTTGAAATATATGTATGCCTAACATATAATCTACACCCACAATACGAACTCAATGCCGACGGCATTTGGGTTGCTTGACAACCCTATGCACTTGTACTGATGTTGCTGTTGTTGCTGCTGCCTCTGCTGCTGGCGCTGCTGATGTTATGCCGCCTGTCTGCCAGCCAGCCTGCCTGCCTGTCCCGGCCCCTGCACCGAAATCGCCCTCACCATGGCCAACCGCCTGACAGCGCACACGATGCGCCGCACAAATATCGTATCGCATTTACTCGGCACTCGCACCAGAGCCAGAGCCACAGCCGTAGCTATATATTTTTGTAGGTTATGTGTATATAACAGCGGCAGCAGTGTGAGTCAAAAGCATTGCGATTGTGGGAGAGGCAGCCGAGCGAACGAACGAACGAAACAACGAACAAACGAACGACCGACCGAACGAACGTCGCGCCGTTTGTCGGTCCAACGAAACGAGCTCCGGCTTTTTGTATACGTGCGCGCATGTTTTTATGTGAGTGTGTGTGTGTGTGTGTGTAATATCTGTGCGAGGGTATGAAGTCTGAGTGTACATACAGTGAAAACTGTCGGGAAGCACTGCTGCATGTTATATCAGCATTATGTGTACACTGTGGTTGCTCTGGGCGAGTGCTGACTGTGGCACACTGTACATAAAATGTTAAAACTCTGATTATGACGATGACGTTGAGCAAGAAGAGGCAGAGGGTAGAGAGCAGCGGCATTGGCAGCAACGACTGCGGCAGAGCGGAGCCGGAGCCGGAGCACACACACAAAAAAAGTTTCAAATGGAAATTTTGAATTAATGAACGAAACGAAATGAACTAAACTGGTTTCATTTGTGCGCTGCTGCGCTGAGCCGCGCTGAGCTCAGCTCTGAGTTGTTTTTACCCTCCTGCCCACAGCCCGTTGTTGCTGTTGATGTTGTTGTTTTGCTGTCGTTGCTGTCGCTGCTTTGCTGTTGTGCCGCTTTCTTGCGTTGCTCAGTTGAAAATATTTTCGCCCCGAACGAAAGAGGCTAATTAAGCCAAAGGAATTTCTCTGCAATTTTGTGCCGCCACACACAACAGCAATTGAGCTTTGAAAACTTGCTGTCGTCTTTGGCACAGCTGAGCGCAGCTTTTGCTAGCCCAAGTAGGAAGTGAATGCTGTGGAAGAGAGCGAGAGGCATTTACTTAGCAGCGATGTTGGCGACGCAGTTAGAACATGTTGGCTGATCGCTTTTCTGTTTGATTGCCTCGCCGTTGGTGTTGTCGTCGCCGCAAATACGTACGTTTTTCGCCGTACATTTGATTTTGCTTTGTTTTGATTTCGGGTTTTCAAGGCAATCAGGTGTAATATTTTTTCACTTTGCGCCGATGATCGCTGTGTGCTTGCGGCTCGGTTCCGATTGGGCGCCTTTTATCTTTGTTTAAATGGCGATGTCTACGAGTATCTCTGTTATTGTTGCTATTGTTTGTTTGGCTTGCGAAAAGCAATCTAGCAAAGCGGAAATGAACGGGATGGCGTCTCAGGCAGGCGATCGATCGAGATCGAGATCGAGATTGAGATCGAGTGGTTCGCTCTCGAACAAGTGCAGAAGCGTATGGAACGTGTTCTCTACGCTTGTTCGATTGCCGCTCAAGCCGTGCCAATGTTTGTTTTCTTTCTCTTGCCGATTGCTCCTGGCCTCCATTCGTCGTGGCCGCCGCAACTGTTTCCTGTTTGAATGAATGCTCCTCTTATCAGTTTGTTGTGCTTTGTACAGCCGGTCAGGTCAGCGCCGCATAAGCTGTTTGATGCGTCACATGATTCAATTGCAGTTGGGGCCAGCTTAAAGGACAACTGCAAAGCGAAATATCATATACACGCATACAATACATAAATTTGTACATATATATACATAAATGTCTTAAATATGTTTGCCTTCTCCAGTGCATGATATGGTTGTAGACATGTTTCTACTTACCACATAATTACTTAGTGCTTGTCTTTAGTATTTCAACGTCTTGGCAATTTAATACAATAATGTATGTATGCAACTCCTTGCGGACGTTTATTAAAATTAATTCTTTAGTTTTTGCAACTTGTATTGAAATCGCATTGATTTCATTTTTGCAACATACACAAATGTAAATATGAAGTATCAAAACCTTAAATTCACTTTAAACATCGTCATAATTTAATGCACGTTTACGTCTAATTAAGTATACGGCATGAGGGTATCAAATATACATTCATATATTTATACTAATCATCTAATTAAGATTAGCGAATTTTCGGCAACATTTAAGATAATGGGACCTACTTTCCTAATCAGAAGAAACTATATTATACTATAATAAACTATATGCTTACTATCAAAAGAAATTATATGCGTGTGTATGTGTGTATCTGTGTTTAATGTAGATAGAAATAGTTTGTAACCTTGGGCAAGCAATTTTGAATATAAACAATTTTATAAACCTTTTAAATAGATCATTGACATTAGAATTCGGTTAAAATCTGAATGCTTATAAAGTATGCCTGGGCATAGATTGAAGGAATCTTTTATAAGGGAAATGTTATACCTATGAATATCAGTGTACATAAATAGATACAATTGAAATAAAATAGAAAAGCTATCTTTAAGTCTATAAAGTAATAAGTTCTAAAGGGTATAATTTGTACAGATGGAAATTGTTGGGAAAGGGATGGATTCGTAAAATAATATGAAGATAAGAATTTATATTATATTTACTTGGCTTTATTTAATTAATTTTATTAATAATTTAAAGAGAATTGACAATTATAAATGAATCCATAATGCTAACTTACTGCATTAAAAAAAGTATACTGTGATGTATTTGCTGCATTCTTTTAGCATAACTATCTGCAAAGCAAAAAAGCCAACATCCTACCGCTTTCAATAGGTTTTTAGTCGCAACAAGTCCAAGTCGTGAGGTGCACAAAAAATAATATGCAGGATGGTTCCTGGTTGAACGTTGCCTTTGCCACCTGTTTTGCAACACGATCGCGGTTTTTATGCCCAAGTTTTGCTGCTGCTGTTGCTGTTGTTGTTGTTGTTGTTGTTGCTGAAAACCCGTCTAAATCTAAAAAGCGAAGCAACATGTGTGCGTTTAAGAGTGCCGGCAAAGCGGCTAGCACTCAATGAGGACAGATGTGGGCAAATCGCAATAGGCAATGGGGAGGTGGCGGAACGTGCAGCCAACGGGCAGGCATTGGGTGCTTCGATGGGGTTGCCATCGCCTCTAAGTGGGTGCGAATGCTGGCAAAGCAAAAATATTTGCACGACGCAGCCTCGCACACACACACACACACACACGTACACGTACAGAAAGAGGCGTCGGGCGAACACGCGTGTGGGCGGTTGCGCAACGCAGCTGCCGCCGCTAACGTCGACGGCAGCAGCGGCTACGCCGACGCCGCTTGCATTGAACTCGGAAGTAAACGCAATAGAGAATTATACGCGAGTATAAACCAAACCAGTTAGGAACATGCAACATCATAACATATTCAAATCGCCACCGCCAACAGCGTCGGTGGCAGCGCTCGGCGCGCAGCATCTGGCGACGCCAACGTCAATGTTAGAGCGCCAGCGTCGCAGCGCCGCTTTTACTCTCACGTGAAAAGTTTGCTGCCCAACGACGCCGTCACGAATTAAACTAAACAACCACCCGACATGACAAAAAAAAATTAAACAAAACACAAAAAAATAGCAAGGAGTAAAGCTGGTTGCTCGACGGCGAGATACCTTGCAACACAGTCCGGAAATGCAGCTCAAAATTCAATTCTACTTGGTATTTGTATCCAAATCACTGAGATCACTTCAATCCCTATAGGTTAATCAAATTCAAGTGTGTACTTAATAAAGGGAATGCTTAATTCGCAGACTTCTATGGATTTATATTATCAGATCTACATATTTAAGAAAGATGTCAGATGTGAAAGTAAAAAAAATTTCGTTGAACATTATTCTCTACAAAAAAATCTTTTACTCTTACAAAAAGTCATTTACATTTTGTATATGATATAAAAATTTGATCGTTTCACGATCACACCCATAAATGAATCTTAACTCCAATATAAACAAAAGGTTTTTAACTTGCATTTTACACTTGTACATTTTGATAGATAGAAATATAGACGAGCTTGTTTAATGGAAGCTGCTTTGCCAAAATGTTTTTACTGTCAACTTTTCCACCTTTGACCTCGGTAAGCTGAGGCGCGTACTCGTAGCTATTAAAAGGCCTAAGTTGAACATACACTTGCCGCTTGTGGCACAGGGTACGTTAGCAGCAGAGCTGATAAACTGCAAACCCCGTTCGCTGTTGGCTTGCCAAAAGTAATGACATCATGTGAGCCAACAACGGGCGACAACGGCGCACGCATCGATGCCGCAGATACAACAGCAGCAATAAAAACAAGAGCGCAATACAAATGCCGAGAAATTGGTTCAGGTTCAGGCGGCACCCCGTTAAGAGTCCGCGTCGTCAGTCGTCGTTTGTCCACAGCCTGTAGAAGAAGTCAAAGTCGATAGCGATTTCGATGGCGATGGCGATGTTGAAGTCAGACTGAGAGTCGGACGCTGGCGTCGCTGTTAGCGCCTTGCGCTGACCTTCAATCAAAACTCGGCAAGCGAATTAGAATTGGCGCGCGATTTGCTTTCCGATTGGGCAAATGCAATTTTTTGGGGCCGAAAGATAAACTGGTCAAACAGAAAATAATAATAAAAACAGCGCACACAGAGCTCATGCAGCAGCCGCAGCAGAGGCAGCAGCAGCAGCAAAGCGAACGGCAAAAATGTTTCAAGGCGAAATTCGCACAGCGACAGCGACGCTGCCGCTGCTGTTGCTGCTGCGTCATGGTAACAAAAACAACAACATTCGCCTGCCTGCCTGCCAGCCAGCCAGTCCGTCAGTCAGTTCGTCGCATAAAATAGCACAGAGCGCACACGAAGCGGGCGACGAGCTAAAAACAACAACCAAAAAGTACCTGGCACGGCTACAACAGCGACGTGCCCAAATGCCCAAGCACTCGCAGATACAGATACAAATGCAGCGAACAGAGATACAGCTACAGCTACAGCGCTGAAATAAACAAAAATGTTGAACAAAGCAGCGACGGCGACGGCCTGGCCTCAGTGCAGAAACATCAGCCGCCCAACAGCCACAGTTCGAGTTCAGTTTTAGTTTTCGCAGCGACGGCAACGGCAACAGCGACGGCAGTTTTCAGTTTTGCTTCTGCTTCCACTTTGCGTTGCCTTCGCACATACCACAGCGAAACTCACACAAATCCACACACACACACACAGTCACGCACACACACATGCATGCGTCAGCCTGTGCTGTGTGAGCGCTGTGGAAATGTACCTTTATATAAACGACGACCCAGCACAACACTACACGAAATCCCAACTGACAAGACTGCCAACACACAAACACAATATACATGCTTATATACGCACATATACATATAATATAAAAATATATATATATACATATATATAAATATAAATTGTAGCTGTGTGTGTGTGTAGACAGTTACTCAGCGCTGCATTAGAGTTGCCATACTGTTGTGAATCAACATAGCATGGGAATCGAAAACGAAATCGTAGACAATAGGAGCGAATATTATCGAGATATTGAGATTTGAAAAATCTAATTGAACCCAATTAAAATTTCCGTTAGCTTTTTATTTTATATATGCAAATGTATCTTTAAAATATGAATCTCCTAATATGGTATGGCAAAATTAATTAAATTTAATTTTCAAATATTCTCTAATAGAGAAAGAAATATAAGCAATATATAATAATTTTACACTCTGAATTCCTTTTCTACTGCACTACTATTGTTAAAGGTAATAGCTAACAACAATATACACGCATATACACCTAATATATATACATTTATATTCACTTACAGAAATATCTTAAGCTCACATATAAATAATACTCTCCCTATAATCATAGTATTCTAAGGGGGCTAAGTCAGCTTAATAACATATTACGGCGTATCGAATGCATTTCAGCTGTTTCGCTAGCTAGTTATACAATCGAATCGAGAGACTTTCAAATATTGGCTCTCAAATGGCGCACCAGATCTGGCAACGCTGGCAGCATTTAAATAACAGCCGCTGCTGATGCCACTGCCAGCCACTCCTACGACCGGCTGCCGGGGCCGTTTGCCGTTTGCACAACGTTCGCAGCGATATTGCTTTGGCTTTGGGTTAGCTGCTGTTGCTGGTTGTCTTTATTTCACTGAAACTTTTATGCTGGCAATGCCGTCGGTTTCGCATCCAGCTGGCAATGCCAGCAGCTAAAGTGTTGCCGTCGCCACCCTCCCCGTTCTCGAACGACCGACAAACTCGTTCAATTTCAATGCTTTTTACATAAGTGCGCGTCGTTCGCTTGCCTGGGTGCGAGCCGAGCGACTGTACTGCTCTCTCGCTCGAGCGCTCTGCTGTTCGTTTCGTTCGTATGTATGTGTGTGCCCAGTACAGGGGTGCATTTACTAAATGTATCTGTAGCAAACATGCGCGTGTGTTAGTGCGCGCGTGTGTGTGTGTGCGTGCGTGTATTCGTTCGGTTGTTCGTTGCTGGCTTTGCCTGCCTGCTGCCTGCTTCTTGAGCGCTGGCCAGTTTATTTGTGATTTTAGCATGGCCGACTGAGGTACACGTCGCTCTCGCACTCGTGTCGAACGCAAACCGATACGAAAAAATTCGACGTAAATTTCTGGTCCCGTACTTGCAGCAAGCGCGCGTAATTCAAAGTTATCACAACAACCTACAACAAGTAACATTTCTCTTGCAATTGTGCAATTAATTAAAAAGTGTGTGCAAACAGTTAATTCAATTAGTTAAATTGGCTATACAAAATTACAAAAAAAAAATAAATTTTAAATTTCAAGTGAAACGCAAAGAACATAATAAAAGATTGTACTAAACTGTGCCCCAACATGTCAACCGTTCATTGTGATAAGATGGGCCAAATGACTGGCTCCAGGCATCTACTCCTGGCTGCCCTGTGAGTTACCGCTAAGGATAACAGTATCCAAAATCTAGTGACTGAGATTTCAAAAGACAACCACACTATCAAGTGCCAAGTGCCCAGTTTTAGAATTCGTGCTATTTCATTGCTTCGGCCGATTGGCGACTTCAGTAAATTGGATAAGCGCAATAAAGACGCATCTCTCGAAACGGCGCAGCCGAAAATGTGCACAGAGGTGAGTCTCAATTGATCATCGCAGATCAGGCCACAATTAGCTGGCCTAACTAGAGCTGTCAAAACAATCCAACAATCTTTTCGCATCATGTGCCATTTTGGCTAACGGGCATTTCGAATGCACTGCCAATTGGACCAGCAATTTGGCGGGCTTCATAAATCACCGTAGGGGCTGCAGCTAAAACTACCTGCACCCAATGCAGTGTAAAATTAGGAGTTAGCCGTTTTACAGTTGTGCAATAGATCACAACAATCAAAAAGATTGTTTTGAATTTTATATCATATATTGACTAAACTGACTTTATATAATAAAGATACATATTTTCATATGATGATAAATAACTATTTACACCAAAAGTGCACTTAAGTAAAAAAAATCTTTAGTATTATATTTTAGTTTTTCCTGCTATTACATATACATATATTTTTTAGGATTATTCCACAACTTATCTTAAGATTAATAGAATGTAAGCCTTTTCATATCACAGTCTCAGTCAACATTTAGATCTCGGTCTGAACTTAACAGATTTCTGCATACAACCAATAATAAATTACAACCAGGATTAACTTTTTGACACATGCTCAGCTTTCAAGCTTAACGCCACAAAACACCTCGAGAGCTTTTAAGCTAAGTAGTTAAGCTATTACATTCAAGCTGGCAATTAGTTTTATCGAGCCAAGTCGCTACGCAGGTTTATCAGCAGAACATGAACTTGTCTCAAGTTCAGACTACACACAGCTTGTGCTGATAACAGATTGTGTGCCCGGGTTGCCCGACTAAACAAACCGCAGCTGACGCTTTCATTCATAAGCATATTTTTTGGTGAATCATTCAAGTGTTCGCTCCCCCCTCTCCCACTTTGTATCTGTAGCCGTATGTGTGTATGTGCGTGTGTGTATGTGTGTGTGTCTGTGCGTTGCGTTGCACCTTTTACTTAGAAATGCGCGTAAAAGCTGACTGAAGCTTCAACATGTGGTTTCAATACGGAATTCGCTGTGCCGCCTACAGTTATTGGCATTGGCTGGCCTGTGCCTCTGACTGTGCGTGGGTGGTTGGTTGGTTGGCTTTAGGTCTATGTCTCTATGAGTGTATGTATGTATCTTTATGTGGTACATAAACGTTCATGTGCTTGTGTGCAACTTGGCTTTCGTTGCATGCATGCAAGGATAATAACAGGCACAGCGCTTATCACAGCAGGCACAACAATAGCAACAACAAAAACAAAAACAACAGCTGCGCCTTCGTCATGTAAACAATGCAAAAGTTGCACGTGCTGGCGCTACCATCATGCAGCGCCATCTATTGGCACACATTTGCCTTAGCGCAATATGCTAAATAGCTTCTGCTGCCGGCTAAGCTGACGTCAACGTCGCTGCCGTCGTCGCAGTCGCCGTCGCTGTCGACGTCCTATTGTCTAATGCAACAATTGTTTGGACGCTGCCGTCGCAGCCGCGTCGCAGACAGCTGACTTTGGGGCCGTTTAATTAATTACATACATACGCGACGGCACTCGACACACAACACTCGAAAACAACACACTTTGCGCCCGCTCGCCCAAACAAAAAAAGTAAAAAGTAAATAAATAAATGAAGAAGAATAATAAGAAAAACAGCAACAAACTTTTGGTGGACGTCGTCGCCGACGTCGCTGCCCATTCCGTTTTCTCTTTCGTTAGCCGCTAAAGTCGCGTGTTGTAAAACGCCAGCGTCGCTGTCGCCGTGACTGTCGCCGTCGCCGTCTCTGTCGACATCAGATTTGTATTAATTTCTTAGTTCTTATGCGTCGTCAGCGCCAACAAACTTTTTATGGATTTGTGCACTTGCCATAATAAAAAGTATCGTGAGTTGGTCAACATGCTTGTGGTGCCAATGACGTTGATAAAGATTTTCAATTATAAACGATAAACAGATAGAACGCTAAATAGATGCAATTTATATAATTTGTTATATAAATATAGATACTTATCTATCTTTGATGAGTTGCGCTTCCACCGTTTCTATATCTTTTTTTTATTTATTTAAATTATTTTTGCTTATTTATACAAGTTATATTTCGTATTTAAAAAGATACATAAATATACAAGACTCAATAGTTTTTGTTATAGCTTAAACTGAACAAATCGACAATAATTGTTTTACAAATCAAATTATATATTTCAACAAGCTTTCACTTGCTGAATTTATTCTATATATATTAGGCACTCCTAGAGTTTTGATTTTATATGTTAAGATTAACTTTAAAGATATTCCTTAGCATGGACTTAGCAATTTTTTAGAGAAAAGAGATACTTTTATTTTAATCTATATATGTATATTATTAATGAATATATTTATTGCTATGGTTAGATAGTTAGTTGAAGGGCATTTCAGCTTCGGCACACACATGCGTAAATTCCGCAAAAATGTGTTATCATTATTTTCCTTGTGCTTCTTTTTAATTGTTCTTCATTGCTGTCGTATGTGTGTGTGTTTGTGCGAGAGTGTTGTTATTGTTTTTTAGGGTGGTGCAAATTCCGGCACGAGACTTAATTCACTTAATTGACCAAGCAGCGACGGCGACGGCAACGATGACTGTAACGGCGACTGCGACAGCGACGTTGGCAGCGCGCTGAGAGCATCGACGTCGACGTCGCTGTTGTTGCTGTTGCGGCACAAATAGTTCGAAATTGGCGCCGGTCCGGCACGGCCCCAAAACCCGGACCCGGCTCCGGCTCCGGAATTGGCCTCGGCTGTGGCAATTGCTTGGTCGTGCCTCTGCCTGCTATTGTTGTAGTTGCTGTTGTTGTTGTTATTGGGCATTTGATTTCACTTTCAGATACATTAACACAAGTGCGCTGCATGCGCACGCCTTTTGAGTTATTGGTAACAGCGGCACAGCCCACAGCCAGTGCAGGAAGCAAGAGCGACTGAAGAGGGGGCCTGGGATGGGGCCGGGGACGGGGTCGGGGCCGAGGCTGGCTGGCAGCCTCCTGTGCCATTTTCTTTGCTCTTCGATTTTATGAATGAAAACGCGAAGGCGAAACGCGACTTGGTCGGTCGGTTTGCTGTGGTTTACTTGCTTTGGTTGCATTGCTTTATTTGCATGCATGTGCCAGGCAGGACACACACACACACGCCCAGTTGTGTGTACATGTCTGCTGCCATAAAAATGCCTTTGGGGGCCCGACTTGCGACGCGCCGTCGTCGTCATTGTCCTCTCTTTACATGTGTGTTGCCTTTGTATGCACGTTTGTGTGTGTGTGTGTGTTTTTATGTGTGCGGATTCCATTAATGGCATTATTATCCTTTGCGACCCATTTGGGCTGGCTGCTGGCTTTTTAATTTCGCCCGTTTCTTAAACTTGTTGCTTGGCGGTCAAGTGCACCACTGAAAGCGAAAACCTCTCAATGATAAAGTTTAAATAATGATAAAAAATAAACGAGGCAAACAGCCGTTTAAGGGTTGTTTCCCCCCATGGTGCCTACTCCTTTTGTCCTTCGTTGGCGCGCGCCAAACGTAAAAGTCTTCCTCTTGCACAGCCTTGACGCAAAAATGTAAACAAAATGCCGCATGGCCATTTGGGAAACTGACACAAACACAAACACTCACACACACACACATAAACACCCAGGTAGCCATCACGAGGTGAGGAGGGAAATCAACTTGTCGCGCATGAGTAATCGACTAAAGTCACGACTTTGGACGGAAAACAGTTTTGTTTGGAGTTGGCATCGTTGGTGGACTCAGGCCTAAGTCTTAAGTGGTTAACGCAGACAGATCGCCCATAAAAGCTTTTATAAAAAACCAATCTTTACTAACTTTAAATATATAACCAAATATAGTCAGTTACATTATAGAATCACACAATCTGTAATCGCATATTATCAAACTGAGCAATTAATTTATATAAGCTATCGACTTTAATTTGATTGTATATAATTAGCGGTGATAAGACAAGAGGTCAAATACCTTTCGGGACTTCTCTACTTCAATCTGTTCCTTTTTGATGATATGCCAAAGTTTTGACTGCGTGCACAAAGCATATCAAGCTTTTCTTTTCGGGTAGAAAGAGTTGCACTCACAGCTGTCAGTCATGCCCCAGTTGCAATTTGGTCTATGGTGTGGACTAAATGCGATGACAAGTGGCAAGGGAATACCTTGATATGTAATTGAATTAAAAATGAGCTTAGTCATATTTTTGTTCTTTTAGCCAAATTGTTTAACATGTGCCCAATATCAACTAACAACATGAGAACCTAATTAGCTGCTTATCGAAGATTCTCCTGCACTTGGACTTGTCAACTCTTGCACATTGTCCAATTATCGACACGATAAATTTGTCAAGCCATTCAAAACCAGCTGACAAATTGACAATTTCAAGACATTGACCATCGGCTACACTCGGCTGACCGATTGACTGGCTGCTTAACAGATTTACAAACTCGAAACGTGCCACATGCTTATATGGTGGATTTACTACGCGATGCGTCCGACGACAGCCAACAGCCAAGAGCCAAGAGCCGAGTGCCGTCATGTTGTTGCAGTATGTGTTGCGGCTAATGTATGCCCAAAGCGCGCTGCAACAGCAACAACAACAACAACAACAAACAGCTGAGGTGCAGCCTGTAGTTGCAGGCCTCTGTATGTGTTGCACAAAATCTTATCAATGAATGCGCATCACTTGCACTTGTTTGCACTAGCTAACTAACACATAGACTGGGGGGATTCACCGGCGACGTAAATGGTGCGGCGTTGCTGGTGATGACGGCAACGATGACGTGACGCGCAATGCACTCACAGCAACAAAACCAACAACAACGACAACAACAACAACCACAAACAGCAGCAGCTATTGCAAATACATTTACAGATACAGCTACAGCTACAGATACAGATATATTTATGGCTCTGCCTACAGATGCACGCACACAATTAACATTATTAAATCGCTTGCCGCAAATTTGCGGTTGCGTCACCTACTTAGCACGCTGCCACACTTGGTGGACACTTGGACGTTGTGTGCACTGCGCTAAAGGATAACCCAACAAAAGACAACACCAACAACAGCAACAACAATAAAAACGTTTCGCTGCGAAAATTTCCATTAAGCTAAATTAAAGTTATCGTGCGGCGGCAGCGCAGTAACACCAAGACCAACAGTCTCGTCTCCGGCCCTCCCCCCGCTCTTGAAGCTGTCCGTCCAAGCTCTTCCATTTTCATTTCTCATGCGTTGCGCCACCCGGCAACCCGCCATCATCCGCCTGCGCCACGCTTGGCAATCAACGAGGACGTCTCTCGCTCTGCCCACGTACAACGTGCAATTCGAAAAGTGGTTTTCATGGCATCACAGCCCAAAACCACCACCACCACCAACACTGTCAACCCAATCACCCACCCAGAGACGGAGCCAGAACCAGCGACAGAGCCATAGCCAGAGCCAGAGCCAGAGCCATGGCTAGCGCTATAGCCATCGCCGGAGCCGAAGCCCGAGCTGTAGACCGTACCATCCTGGCTGGCTGGTGGTAGGCTTTATTATGTCAGCCCAGCGAGAGGGCGAGAGCGCATTTCACCCAATTTCATTATATTTGCCAACGTTTTTAGCTTTTATACGTCATGGCATATTTCACCACACACACTCGCATAGAATCCACCACCGAACCACCCCCAGTCAGGCGTAGTACTAGACGGGGCGGCGGTGTAAGAGGGTGGTGCACGGTTCGGGTTCGGGTTTGGGCTCGGGTTCGGGCATAAAAGCCGGTTCGACTTGCTCGCTCGATTCCAGTGCGCAGGGTCGTCAAACACACACACACACAAAGGCACGCACACAAATGTGGGTGGCTGGGTGTAGGTGGTTTTTGGCTGCCAGTGCTGCCAACCCATTATATTATAAGGAATATAATATTATAATAATGTCAGGCATAAAGTACGAGAGCGAGAGATGCAGAGAACAGGCAGGACACGGGCAGGCAGCAGTCGGTGGGCGGTGGGCAGGGGGAGTCGTGGCAAACCCGTGGGCGTTGGAGCTCTAGCGGCTAACACACACACACACACACATACACAGAGTATATACGTGTGCGTGTTGTATGTGCGAAATAAGGTTATTTTATAAACAGCTCGGCGTGTTGGGGGTTGTCTATCTCTATCTCTCTCGCTCTCTCTCTGCCATCGGCTCTCTTTTTCTTTCGCACTCGCACTTGGTATTCGCCTGTGTGCGTGCGTATGTGTGTGCGTGTGTGAGTGGGCGGCTTTCTGTACCGAAAGCGGGAGTCAACGTCGTCATAGTCATGGCTGGGCGCGCTCCTCCTAGTGGGCGGTTATGGTTAAAGCGACAGCAACGGCTACGCTCAGCATTGTTGCTGTTGTTGTTGTTGTTGCTGATGTGCTTTACTTTATTGAATGTGGACTTGAACGGGGGGAAACTCGGCTCTCGGTCTGTGCTGTCTTATAGTACCGTTAAAGCAACGGACAACGTCACGCTGACGATGACACGGCGCTTAAAGGGCCAGAAGGACTGAAAGCTAAATTCTTGAGGATCGTTGTTCAATTAAAAATAAATCGGTGGAATCTTTATATATGACGTATGATTTTTATTAACAAACTGATCAAAATCGTAGTTAGCAATACATTTTCTTATGTGATCTCTGAATGTAGCTATACTTAGAAATGTAATCTTTATACAATGCAATCATTGTCATTTTTCCCAGAAAAAGATTATACAAACTTATATAACCATATAAAACGATCGCTTTGAATTGACAAACATTCGAATTGAGAATAATATAGCGGGATCTTTTGTGCTAAACACATTTAGTTAGATTCGTTCATTCAAATAGACGTCAATTTACGCGCGCTGCTCCTCAATAATAATCCACCACAAGAGGCAACCTTTGGCAAATCAGCAAACATGCGAGGCCAGCATACGACATGCGAATATGTATATACACATACACACGCGCATAAAGAAACGTACGTACGTGTATGCATGATTACGACTGCCAATGCGAGTACTCAAGCTCACCACGCTGCGAGCGAGGAGCAGAACATTCACAGCAAGCACCCTCCAATAAAAGTCTGACCAACCGTTTTTGCCATTCTAAGCGAAATGCACTAGAAAACGCCGTTTGCTGCTACTGCTGCTTCTTCTTCCTGCGCTTTAAAGTGTTTTCGAAACCCAAAAGCAGCAACAACAACGACAATTTGAAACAAAAATCGGAACGCAACACTGCCAAGTCAGTCGCAGAGGCAGTCGCCGTTGCTGTTGTCGTTGCCGCCATCATTTATTTTTCGTCGTTGTTGTTGCCTCTTTTTCTGCTACGTACTACAAAATTAAACTCGAGTCTCGGAACGAACGTTCGTTCGCTCGTTTGAACGGGCAACGTTGCGATATTACGTCCCTCGCTATCAACGGCAACAACAGCAGTCTATACATATGTATGCACATACACACAAATACGTACAGACAAACATACAAACTCGCATACACACAGAGGCAGCAGCAACGTTGTGTTGTTGTTCCATCATCATTATTTACCAGCAGCAGCAGCGGCGTTGCTGTCGCTGCTTTGTTGTTTTTACCCTCACTCACTTATACACACACACGCACGCACGCATACACGCTCACTCTTCTTCTGCTATTCAGCAACTCACCCCGCTCTCCGCTAAGACCCACACTTTATTTTTAACTGTGCGACTGTACTCGCCCGTTCGCTCTCGCTGTATAGCTGCGTTTGTATAAGTGTGTGTGTGCTTGTGTGTATTTTTATATGGCATTCTCTCATTCCACACTGACGCCGAGTCAGCATTGCGCGGCCCGGCTGCGATGTGGAAATTGTGTGTAGAGCGACGTCAACGTTGTTGTTGCTGCTGTTGTTGGCTGACTGGCCTGGCCGGGGCTGGCTGTATTTTTTAGTGTGTGTAGCATACATACACACACACACACACAGCTTTACAGACATTTTTTCCATAGTATTTGTTGTTGTATTTTCGTGTTTACCAAACGGGCCGTTGTGCGGCGCGGCGCGGCTTGGTGAACGTACGCCTTGATAGCTTTGGCTGTTTCTGTTGCGATTGTTGTTGTTGGTTTTGTTGTTGTTGCTGCTGCTGTTTCGGTTGTTGTTTGTGGCACTGGCACGGCCGCGTTTCATAGCCGCTGTGCAATTTGCGCAGTGTACGAAAATTACGATGACGATTGTTAACGGCAATTGTCGTTTTTCTCTGTGTGCTGTGCTGTTTTTTTCGGCCAGCCCTGGTTCGCAACGATTAGCGCACTTGCCGCTACCCGATGTCGATTCGCCTTTGCCTTATCAGATGCTCGTGATAAGCGACAGCAGCAGAAGCAGCAACAACAACAACAGCCGTTACCTATTCACGCTCACAGAAATTTGCATGTTGATGCATTGATATGGTGATCATTTCGCTCAGCTGCTCACTGCCCAGCAATCAGGCAGTCAGCCAGCTAGTTAAACTTGTCGGCGTGTCCTCAGGGCTGGGGCACAGTTAGATTTGGCAGCACAGGAATGACGTAAGGTTGTTGTCGCTGTTGATGTTGTTGATAGCTGGGGCTGTCAGATAAGAAGTTGTCGATGGGGAAGGATAGAACTTGAAGGTTATCGCTAAAAGCTTCAGTACGGGGAAATACACACGACAAATGTTGTGAGCATGCGAGTTAAAGAAAAATGAGATATTGAAGAGAAAACTGATTAAATAGATAGTGACTTATATAAGACCCATGCATACAATTAATTAACTTTTTATTCCTAATCTCACATCATCAACATGATCATAATTGAAATGTTAAAATAAACTTAGTACAAGTACTCAATATAAATAGATCACAATAACAGTATATGTCTATAAATTCAAATTATTATTATATGATTCCTATTCCTCATGTAACACCATTCTGTTTGAACAATTCACTTGTTATGTGCCTAACAATTGACCCTCTTTGTCCCGTTGTCTACCTAAATCATTAAAACAAATGCTTCTTTCCCACATACTTTAATCAATTTCTTATTAGCTGCCCCTAGCCACGGCTACAGGTTGATTTCAAACCAATTTAGAACATTGGCTGCCCCCTCCAGCAACTGATACAGCGATCGAGTTTTCAAACTCTCAGAAATGTGTCAGTTAGTTGCAGTTTTGATCGATCGCTCGCTCGCACAGGGCGCGCAGGTAGAGCCCGATTGGGTACGTCGAGTCCCTGAACCCTGAACCCTGAACCCTGAACCTCCGAAGCCGTAGCGTGCCTAATGCGCTGCATCCTTTGTGAGGATTAGTGCTCGACCTTAGGTAGATGCGACCGCTGCAGGGCTTAGCCGTTGAGATTTTTGAGTGCTCAGCTCGTTTTCCAAGCAATGCTCAAATGTCCTTGCCACGAATTCGGTCAAACAGCTGATTCCGATTTCAATATCCGGCGCGCATTCCTTTGTTTATGCGTATGCAAAACAAAAAATCAAAATCAAAGGAGCAACTTTGTCGGTTCATTGACCAAAAGTCATGACTGGGGCGCCATTCTTAAACAGCAGCCACCAACGCGCGTGTGTGTGTATGTGTGTGTGCCACTCTGGCCACAGCTGATGGGCCAGCATATGTACATGTGTACGTACATGCACGGACATACTGACAGGGTAACCCGTAGTCCGCAACCCAACCCACTTCGCGTCCATCAGCTGAGCCTTGCAAATTTTCAATGTCACCAATTGCGCGACGCCAACTTCTCTGCCGCTGTCGCTGCTTATAAATCTTCGACACGGCACGGTAGAAAATACAACAGCAAAAAAAGTCCCCTCATGCATACACACACACACGTACCGAAAAAGCAAAACCACCAAAGCGGCCGCATTGAAAATTGCTCTAAATTCGCCAAAAACAGCTGATTTCGCTTTTGTGCGGCGCTTCCTGCAATGCCAATCGACAACGGCAACAGCAACAGCAACGACAACGACGACAGCGACTCCGCCATCGAGCATCCACATCGGACTCTCTCAGTCGTGTGGCGCACTTCGTGCGGCAACATGAAATGGCCCGACGCAAAATATGCGCATATAACAAAACTACCCGCCGCCCTCCACCCGCCTTCAAAGCGTATTAACCTTGCAACAGCCTCATCATCATCATCATCATCGTCTTCATTATGATTGGGACTGCGACTGTTTTCGTATTTAGGCTAGATTCATATGAAAACTACAAAAAAAACAAACCCTTTACGCTTTCCCACAACGTCATGTGCCGCTATAAGCAAATAACTGCGTACCCCAACCCCAACCCCGTACCCCGTGCCCCGTTCGCCCTTTGGCTTTGCGCTGCGTCTCTTATTGTTTGTTGTGGGTGTACATCCAAGTTTTCACCCAGACCCGATGCCAACAACCAGCATGGGAAACATCAGCAGAAACATCAACAACAACAACAACAACGAAGCAATCGTCGCACATATCAGCGCCGTCATCTTTAACGCTACGCCCTCGCCCAGAGACGTTCCATCGAAGCAGCAACCATGGAGGAGACCAACACTGCGACTCGGCGTCTACGAGACCGTCTTCAATTCAATTCATTTTTATTATGATGAGCAGCCGCCATCGCCAGTTGCCAGTTGCGAGTTCCAAGTTGCGAGTTCCAAGTTGAACTCCGGTCTCGGTCTCGAAAATGCGAAGCTGGTTTTTATTATGTTGCTCCAATGTTGCTGTTGTTGCTTTGTCTTCTTCTTCGTCTTCTTCTTCTTCTTCATCATCATCATTATCATCTTTCAGTTCGCTCTTTTTTATGTTTATAAAGTTTCTTCTTCCTCTTTGTGCTTTGTATATTTAAATTGCTTGTGAGATCGGCGACTTATAGCCAGACCCCAGAGCCGAACCAAAGTCGCCTCAGAGCTCACAAGCTGGCCCGCAGTTTGGCTTTGTCGAAAGCTGAAACTTGGGTTTTTTTTGTTGTTGTTACGTTTCGTTTCGTTTCGTTTTGTTTCGGTTCGTATTCGCTGCTATCGCACGTTGTTTCAACTGAAGAATTCAAAGTGGCCACAAAACACAGCGCCACAGACACAGACAGAAACGGAGACAGAGACAGAAACAGAAACAGAAAAAGAGTTTTGAGCCAGGCCCAGACCTCTGAACAGGCAGCCGAGCCAGCGACCGACTTTAATGCTGCTCAAGTCGACTTTTGAGCCGTGCCAAGCGAGGCCGGCACAGTGGAGCCAAATCAAATGCATTTGATAGTGGATATAAACTAAAAGAAATGCTTAGTTAAAATAGTATTACCATCAGCCACTTATTGATAAAATACACTTTTGCTATATTTTATGTGCAAAAACAGCTCAAGTTTAAATATGTTTCTTGTACTTATTTAAGTTCTGTTTTATTTTAAAATCTAGAGATACGAAATTCTGAGATTTTAGCTTAAACAGGGTTTTTCAAATTGGTTACATGGCTGAGTCAAGTTATATAAAACAATCAAAGTTAATAGCAGTGCTCATTTATTAACTGGTTTTGCTCCACTGTGCAGTGAAGCGGACGTTGCGACGTTTCAACTGTTGGCCTGGCTCTGCGACTCTGGGCTCTCGGCTTGGCTTTGGCTTTCGGGCAAACATTTCGTGTTGTTGCCGTCGCTGCCGTTGTTACCGTTGTTGTTGTTGTTACCGTTGTTGTTGTTGTTGCTGGCGATGACTGGCTCTCAGGTTGGTTGGACGGTCGCTCGGTCGTTTGGTCGTTTGGTCGGTCGTTCATTTCGTTCGTTTGTTCGGTCGCTTGGTTGGCTCATAACCTGAAACTTGAATATTGTGGAATTTGAAGGTAGCGACGGACAACGACGCTGTTGTTGTTGTTGTTTTTGTTGTTGCTGTTGCTGTTATTGCTGTTGCTGTCGCTGCAGCAGCAGCAGTAACAACTGCAGCGCTGCGTGCGAGCTTTCGAGTCAGCCTCAGCCGTCAATTTGGAGCCAGTTGCCGTCGCCAACGTTGAAACGAGTTGCTGGCGAAGCGTAAAAAAAAAGCAGCAACGAACGCTTGACGGGGCTGCCTGACTGCCGGACTGGCTTTTGTGAGTGCCCCGTTGTCGTTGTCGTTGTTGCTTTAGCTGCGGCCGACGGGCTGACTGGCTGGCTGGCTGACTGTTGCTGGTGTGGCAATAAAATTCAACTGGCAGCAGTCGCAGTTGCAATCTCAGTGAACGCAGCTCAAATCATGTTGCTGCTCTCCTAGCTGCTTTGAAGATGACTTTCGGCCGTTGATTGTTGGCCAGCAGCCGTGGTGCTCTGTTGTTGTTGGCCATAATGATAGCAACACTTTTTAACTCACAGCAAAGCGGCAACAACAATTTCTCCGCGCGCTGTTGTAACAACAACTTTTTTTCGAACGCAAATTAGCGTAGAAAGTTATTTTCAGTTGTTTCTTTTTCGTATTTTGATTTCCGTTTGTAAGCTTTGCGGCTGAGCTTTTAACATGTGAGAGCAGCAGCTTTTAATTACTCCTTCGCCCCCCCCTTAAGCTTAGCGCGCGCACACGGCGTATGCGCAATGCGCTTTTTAAAAGCATTCCACATACGCCGTGTGGCCAGCGCCAGTCGCAAACAATGCGCCATGAGCAATGAGCGATGAAGATAAGCACCGCAAATGACTCACGCACACACACAAACACACACACACACATACAGCTCATAAAGAACGAATTACGAACAACGTAATGCGAAAACGATGACAAAGATTATGAGGAACTGCGATCAGCTCGACGCATTTGGGTTCGCCTCAAGACGCGCCACAGTTGACGCAAGATGTTCGACGCAGTTCGTCATAAGCGGCCAGCGTCGAGTCTAGACCGCCAGCCCCTATGCCATAGAGTGGATGAGGTACAGCTGCAGACAAACGAGGGATGAAATACGACGATGATGCGACGACGCTGAGTCGCAGCCAAAACCAAAGACCAAACGAACCGGACGGACGGACGGGCGGGCAGACTGCAGGCAAACAAACAGACGGGGCTGGAAAAAAGGGCAAGGAAAATGTGAAACACATGCGACTGCGACTGCGACGACGACGACCTCGATGACGATAACAAAAATACAAAAACAAAAAAAATACAAAATACGAAAAGAAAAAAAATAAATGCAAACGAAAACGAAATGAAACGAAAACTCACCCCGATGCGTTTTGTTGCTCATGGCTCAGGTTAAGACTCGGGCTCGTATTCGTATTCCCCCTCTGAATGCAGCCAAATATACGAGCATATGGCAACCCTTATAAGTATGACAAAGGCCCGTTCGTAGCACACATCTGTGATGTTCGCAACTTGATGTGCAGCGGGGCTGACAGAGTTGTTCAGTTCGGAACGGGGCTGCCAAGCATAGAAATCGAGGGTGGCAACACTAGCTAGCTAGCTGGAGATATCAGTTCAAAAGAATTAAGCTTAAATACATTGATCGCTATTGTAATGTGACTGGAATTTTTCTTTAATAAGCTATAAATTAGTATATGAAAAGATTTTGTTATAGCAAAAACAAATTATATTTATTTAAAATTATACTTTAAATTAATGCTTACAAATTGTAGTTCATTCAAAAATAAATAAAGTTCTTGGGGTTCCCATTTAGTTTTTATTTTCCCCCAAGATAAAGAACATATTATTATTTAAAATCTGTCTTTTGTTTAACTTAAATATCATATTTTATATACATATATATTTCTATGTTGTATATGTAAATTATACTGTTAATTAATATTAAGTATGATCATTGCTTACAAACTTTAGTTAATTGAAAGATAAAATAATTTCTTGGGGTTTTGTATTTAGTTTCCCTTTCGCCTCATTTTTATGGCAATGTCTAAACTCATATAGAGCTGATTAAATACTGCTTTAGCTTTAGCTTCTCATTGATCCTAAATGTTGTTACACATTTGAAATGAAACGAAATGGAACGCCTGGCAGTCGCTGTGGCATTGTT
Organism: Drosophila lacertosa; assembly: GCA_004143845.1. Lineage (NCBI taxonomy): Eukaryota > Metazoa > Arthropoda > Insecta > Diptera > Drosophilidae > Drosophila > Drosophila lacertosa. Next base: position 44,924 of record SCDZ01000205.1, on the reverse strand, counting down.
CATTGTTGATTTCCATGCCACATATTCCAAAAGTCATGAAAACGCGGCCCCCAAAAATAGTTTTCGAGAAACTCACGCAAATGGCGGAAGTGATGAACGCAATGCGAAGACAACAACAACAACAGCAACGCAACAGCAACAGCAACAACAACAGTTTCTGCGAGTCCCACGCTCATGCTGAACGTCTGTTGCCTCTGACCCTGCAGCGCCTCCTGCCCCTGGCTCCTGCCGCTGTCGTCGTCGCCGCCTGGCCGTGTTTTATTTTAAGAAGATTTCGAGCAGCATCGCTGATGAGCAATGCCAGCCAGTTGGCTGAGCGAGGGTGGCTGCCTGGCTGCCCGTCCGCCCGCCTGCCTGGCTGACTGACTGTGTGTCTCTCCATTTTCATTATGGTGCAGCGGTGGTGCTGGCTGCTGTTGCCAGTGGTGGCAATGGTGGCTATGGTGGCAATGGTGGTGCTGTCGGGCTGAAGGGTGTTCGTTCGTGTTGTTGTCGTTCGGCTGCCGCCTGACTTCCATTTTCTTGATAAGTTTTTTGTGCCCTTTGTCGTTGTCCTGAGCCGGGCACGTAGACAGGCGCCTGACATTGGCTGGGGGTCTGGGCGGACTGGGCGGACTGGGTGGCTTACTCATTGGCTGCTGCTCCTTTGTGCAGTGCTTCACAATTTACGAGACAACATTCAGATGCTTGTTATGCGCAGCGCTTGCTTGGTGAGCGAATGGGGTATGTGAGACTAGAAGAATGTATTTAAATTGAACTTAAATATTAGCTAAAGTTATACATTTATTATTATATGAGAAATAAAGAAAGCTTTGCTATATATAAATTATACATTAGTTTAAGCTTTAACAGGGTAGCTTCTGGTCTTGCTTTTAATAAATTTGAAATTCTTTTACGTTTTTTGGCGGCAAACTTTAATCGAGAAAATTTCACTTTTGTTCTGGTTACAGGTTAATTCAGCAATGGGTCTTCAAGCAACAGCCGCTACCAAGCGGAAGCATGAGCTGACCTTTGACAGCAAGGATGCCAACACCACCTACACGGGCAACTGTGCGCCGCCGCCGGTGAAGGCCAACAAATGGGCCATCAACAACAACAACTACCTGGAATCGCTCGAGGAGCAACAACAGCAGCAGCAGCAGCAGCAGCAGCAGCAAAAGACGCCAACGGAACAACTGACAACAACCGAATCCAACAACAACAACGTGGAGCCTGCAAAGCCAGCGCATAGTATTATTAGCAACGGTAATGAAGTAACTAACAGCAGCACCAGCAGCAGCAAGAGTCCCGCGGAGGTGCCGCTGCCGCCGACGGCGAGCGCTGCGATACCCGAGGACAGCATTGCCAAGCTGGAGGTGGTTGCCGCGGTGCCCTGCGAGCCATGGTCAACGGCCGCGTCGCCCGTGGCGGTGGCCAGCAGCGAGCCCGTCGACTGCATATCCAAGCTGCAGGCGGTGGCCGTGCCCAGTGATCCCTGGGGCAGCATTGCCACGCGCTCCACGCTCGCCACCACGCTGCTCAGCGCCGACGAGCTGGACGACGACGACGACGACTTCGAGGACGACTATGAGGAGGAGGAAAGCATTATTCCCACCTACTGTCCCATGCGCTACCATCCCTTTGCCCAGCAACAGCAGCAGCAGCAGCAGCAGCAGCAACAACAACAGCAGCAACAGCAGCAGCAACAGCAGCAGCAACAGCAGCAACAACAGCAGCAGCAACAGCAGCAGCAGCAGCAGCAACAGCAGCAGCAGCAGCAGCAGCAACATCAGCAACAGGCCGCTGCCGCTGCGGCCGCAGCAGCGCAGCAGCAGCGCAGCTATGCGCCCGGCTATGGCAGCCGACCCGCCTACTACTCGGAGCCGTTCCCGCAGCAGAATTGCTCGCGCACCGGCAGCCCGCAGCACATGGCGCCGCGAGGCTTTGCTCCGCCGCAGTGGACCACAAGCGGAGCTGCCGCCGGCGCGGTCACAGCTGGTGCGGCGGGCGGCGCAGCAGCCGCGCCCAGCGCTGCCCAGCAGCAGCAGCAGTTCTACGAGAACGGCGGCGGCGTCGTCTACGCGCAACCAGCGCCACAGCAGACCATTCGCTGTGCGGAGAACGGCAAGTCGTATCTGGATCTGGGCTGCAGCAGTGCGGCGGCAACGACGCCCGCCAGCGCCATGCCCAGTGGCAATGGGGGCGCAGCGCCGGCGCCGTTTGTGGCCGGCGGACTGCCGTTGCCGCTGCACGGGCTGCCGCTGAAGCGCTGCTGCGACGGACGCGGCGGCTGGTGCAGCGCCAATCGCAGCTGCTACAAGGACACGCGCCTGAAGATACGCAATCTGTCCATGTTCAAGCTGTCGCGCTTTAGGCAGGTGTCGGAGCAGTCGCTCTACCGCTCGGTGCTCATCTGCAACACGCTCAAGCGCATCGATCGCGAGATCGAGACGGAAGCCAAGGAGCTGCACCAGGCGGCCCAGCAGCATCATCAGCAGGCCGCAGCCGCAGCAGCTGCAGCCGCCGCCCAGGCGGCTCAATACCATCCGGCCTATCAGCAGCAGCAGCAGCAGCAACAACAACAACAACAACAGCAGCAGCAGCAGCAGCAGCAGCAACAACAGCAGCAGCAATCCCCGCCAGCGCCGCTGCATCACACGCAGCAGGACTATGCGCCCGTGCTGAACTGCGCGCGCTTGGCCAACATGGATCACTATCAGCAGTTGGCGCAGGCGCCCAACTTCCAGCCGCAGGCGCCCATCGGATATCACGAGCGTCTGGAGGCGCCGCCGCCGCCGTACAGAACAGCAGCGGCAGCTGCGCCCGGCGGTTTTCAGGCGCAGACCGGCCATGTGGCCACCGCCGCGGCGGGCAGCAATTGTGATACGTCCTGCAACACGACGCTGCATCCGTACGATCACTATCCGTTCAGAGAGTCGCAGTCCGGCCGTGCCACGCCCTTCCCCACCTGCCAGACGACGCCGACGCTGCCAGCGGCCGCGGCAGCACCAGCTGCACCGGCGGCCGCGGCGAACAGCGCCAGCGTTACCTCCATCAGCGTTAGCTCTAGCGCCAGCAGCACATCAGCTGTGGCAGCAGCAGCAACCGCCCAGACCGCCATCAGCTCCAGCTCCAGTGGCAGCGCCACCAGCAGCAGCAGCAGCAGCAGCAGCAACAGCAGCAGCAGCAGCAGCTCCGTTGGAAGCGTGGTCAGCGCCTGCGACTCGAGCGACTCGGGCTATGCGGACGACGACTCGACGCGCTCGATCAACTGGAGCTCGGTGCTCAGCCTTAGCTCGCAGTCATCGCTGGATCCGCTCAACAACAACGATCTGTTCAACATACTGCCTGCCGCTGCCACGCCCACGGCGGTGCCCGTCTGCATAGCGAGCAGCAGCGGCAGCTGCGGCTCCGGCTCCACGCTGGCCTTCAGCGGCAGCTTCACCACGGTGCAGGCGAGTGCCAGCCAAAGCAGCAGCAGCAACTCCTCCACCACGGCGACGTTCACCACGCTGTCGACAATTTCGTCGGCTACGCACTCGCTGACCTCGTCGTATGTGAGCAGCATCAGCTCGAACGTGTCGGCGGGCGCCAATACGTGGGAGTATGGCTTTCTGGACATGGAGTTCGGGCTGGGCTCGGAGTTCACCGAACTGGTGCCCAGCTGCAAGCTCAGCTCTGACGAGCTCTTCAAGAGCGGCCTCAGCGGACCCGTGGCCAGCTCCAGGCTGCACGACAACGAGCTGGAACAGCCAGCGCACATCATGGTCGGCAGTTAGTATCAGTTGTGAGCGTTTGACTACGGCGGAGACTGTGGCGGCTGTGGCAGCCGCCGGGCGTAGCGTGCGGGTCACGCCCGTCCGGGTGGCGCCACAACGCAATTCCAAGCAGTATTCAATGTGTAATTGTTGTAGCAAAGAATCAGATAGAAAAAACACTGTAAACATAATTTCGAATTATGCTCAGGTTGTGAACGTGCATGTTGCCCCCCCCCTCCTAAAAGCAAAAAACCCCACAATCCCTTCTACCTAAAAACCATCCAACAAGCAATCGCCGCCAGGGGCGCCACAGGAAAATTGCAATTGTATTGAAAATGAAAACTAAGAGAAAATGATGAAAATGGTATGACAATTGAAAACTATTAGCAAATTTTTTAAGTGTAAATATTGTAAAATGTCAAATGTCAAATCTAATGGAGAACAACTTTTAGCACCTAAGTTAAAAAGCAAAAACAAAATGAAATATATAGTATATATATATATATATATGATAAATGTATCTATATTAGCGCGTATGACATGTAACTTTAGCTTTGTTAGTTGCAATTGTTGCAGTTTTTCGATTACAACCAAAACGTTTCACAACACACAAGCAAACAATAAGAACTTGAAAAAAGATCAATTATTGCGGTAAAAACCAATACAACAAAATTATATTTGGCATACAACAAGCTGAATCGAAAAACGTTTACTATATTGTAGCCATAAGTATTATTATTTATATACAAAAGCAAACAAAACAAACGGATAAATGAGAAAACATCTTAAAACAAAGTTTTACAAAAAAAAAATACAAAACTTACAAAAAAATATTTGAAAAACCACAAAAAATTCAAGCAAATATAAAGAATTTGTTTAAAAAAAATTAAAAACTGTATATTTAATGAGTCTTTATGTGGGCTTTTGGCAAAGTTGCAGATCCAACTTAAAAATGTACAATTGCTAAATGTAATCTGGCTTCTTTTGAATTGCTAAAGGTTGATGTCATCGCTACTTCGTGGCACCCATGCGCCATCTTCTGTTAAAATTTTCACATGCAAAACTGTTATCATATTTCGCCATCTACTGTGCATATTGCTATATTAAATTCTGGTAATTGTGCGCCATCTACTGCGTATTTTCGCAATAAATTCTGGCAATGTTGCGTCATCTACAGTTTATAGTTTCACGCAACAAACTAGCTGTACTGCGCCATCTATGTTTCAACTACTCCGAAATATTTACCAGGTTTCACTTAAGCACATTTGGGCACAGGTTAAAAACTTGATTATCGTAAGTTAGTTTATCACATCTACTTTGGTTCTTCTTGTTTATTTAGTAGTATGAACGTGCTATCTTCGATATTCGTTAAGTTTATTTAACAGACTAGACGGAATAAATTCAAACATTAAGCCGATGTTATTTTATGGTGTAAAGCAGTCAACAGGTTGCAGTTCATCCAGCATGTTACTCTATTCACAAATTTGTAATTTACAGAGAAGGTATAAAATAATTAATAGACTTTAGCATCAAGAAGCTTTATAGATAACTTCTGGCTCTAAATTAGATCGTTATTTAAATCTGGGGTAACATAGTCTGTAAATGTTAAATAACCGTTTGGAATCAGCTGCTTTTGTTCGTGTTAAACCCGAAGTGCACTGTTAAGAAACTGAGTTGGCATCCCAAATACATTTCAGCTCTATTGGCAGCTCGGTCACCTGTTGAACACCTGTTATTAGTTTATCTTCTTCTTTGGTCGCGAGCGGGTGTGTCGCGGCCGTCGGTTTAAATTGCGTCGGCGGCATTGTTTATAAAATCAGTTCATCAAGCAGCGTTCGCGTGTGTTTGTGTTGAAGTTCTGCTGTGAGTTGTTTATGAAATGCCGTATAGTGCAAATTACTGCTAATGAATATTGAGAACACACAATGCTAAAATCGTGTAAGAGCAAAGGTAAAATGCAATAACAAAAAAAAAAAAACAAAAAAAAAAATTCAAAGTAAAAGAAGTCGGCAAGTGGAAGAGTTCTCCGGCGGCAGCAACTGCGGCAGCGCAGCAGGCGTTAGCGTAGGCTGTAAAAATAGTTGTCTGTCTGGTTTTTGTTTGTGCATGAGGCTGCGTATCCGTTTGCACGGGGTTGTGTATGCGAGTGTGTGTGTGCAAGTGTGGCTGTGTGAAGCAACAATTTAATTGCAAACTAAAACAGTTCAATTACACGCAATTACAAATATGTAATTTGGTTTAAATTGCATTTGTGCTTGGGGCTGCAATTAAATATTTCAGTTGCCAATAAAATTGAAATCGAATAAACAAATAGCTACATACACAAATACACATGTAAAAAACACCGAACAGACGTTCATACACACACGCACACATGCAAGCCTAGGTGATCGCAGCACAAGCAACAATTACAACAAGCGCGCAGCATGTGAACGAAAGAAGAGCGTGGGGGTGAAGATATACATATGCGCATAAATGGCGTAATCGTAATCTTTTTGCCCTCTTTTTAATGATTTAATTAAGAGCGCAAATTGCAGGCCAGAAATTCAATTTAGCCGCTAGTTGCTGATGTGCGCTTGCCGACGACAACAGCGACTGCGACAGCGACGTTGACATTGAGGTAGCTGAAGCCCCTCCCGTCGCTGTCCGTTGTCTGCTGTCCACTGTCCGCTGCTTGCTGCATACGTGCGTCGCGTGCCTTTTCGTTTTTCTTGTTTGGCTCTTTTGCGTTTCGTCGCGAAATGTCACATGAAAAATTAATTTCCCATTTTGTATATATATTAATTCGACCAAAATGAAAAAACGAAAAGAATAAATAAAAACCAGTTATTGTACGTGCATAAGTGCAAAATATGAAATATAAATGATTTAATTGTTAAATTATTTGTGTACGCTTGTGTGTGTGTGTGTGTGCCTCGTGCATGTGTGCGTTTGCCCTTCAGTCAAAGTAACGGCAGTTTATTGCAGCCAAAGAAACAGCTAAACGAATAGAGGGAGAGACGTAAAGACAGCGAACGAGTGCCGTCACTTTTTTTCCCAGCGAAAAACAAGAACAACAATAACAACAATCGACGCCGGCATTGGCACAACAGCAAAAACAGCAACAAAACAAACAGAAAAAAAACACTACGGAAAAAAACAACAGCAACGCGACGGACACATTCCAAGCGACAGCGGCCCCCAAAGATCAGGTCAGCCGCCCAGCGGCTCTCTTGCTCTCTCGCTCGCACAGCAACTGCAGCACTAGCACCAGCATCAGCAGCAGCACCAGCTTCAGTGGGTAAGTCAACTACATCAACGTCAATTTTCTGCTGCTGCCACGTCTTTTTCTTTTGAGTTATTTGCTCCCTTCGGTTCCCCTTCTTTGTGTTATTGTTTCTGCTGTGCTGTTACGCCTGCCGTCGGGCCATGTAAAGAGATTTTTGCGTAGAAATTACATATTGTTTCATTTTCACATCTTTCTCATGTATTTTGCCTTTTCTGTTTATGGGTTTTCTCCTTCTACTTCCTTTACGTGGCTGCCCCCCCTTTAACAAGGTGTCGCTTTCAGATCATCAAAGCAGAAAGTAAAAAAAAAATGAAAAAAAAAACTCATCCCAACCAACTCATGCCTTAATTATGTTAATTAGAAATCGGTATTGGCCCTAATGTAATGTACAGAGAGCAATTTGCAGGCTAAATGGGCTTTGGGGTTTTGGGAGTTGGGGGTACGTGAACGGGTAACAAATTTTATAGGTTGCCAAGACGATTGACACATGTGGTGCACACGTAATTTGCAAAAGGCTATTGCTAAACGCGAGTTATTTAGGGCAGTTTTAAAGAGTGAATTAAATTGCTTTCATGCTATCGATACTTAATTGAAACCCAACCAGGTATTTTATTTAAAATAAACTAAACTAGTTGATTTTTTATAATATTCTTTATTGTTAGCAGTATAGCTATTGTTTGTTTAACATCTACCAAAGCTTATTTAAGATCCAACTTTTCAATCTTAGCATAAGGCTGATCTATACACAATACTGGGATTTAATTCATATTCATTGTTCACATTTTAAAGAAATTCACATGATTTATAATAATTCACAGTTTAATTCATGTTATGTCTGAACTCAATACTACATTTTCTTAAATTGAATCATTAACTGTTATTTCTTTAAAAATGTTCAGATTTTTTTTGTATTGTTTGCTTGTGATTGTTAAGTGTGAAATCACTTCACAGTTTTGCCAAGGCCTTTTTATTTTCATTTTCATTTTATGCGCGCAATTAATTAATTTTTTCTGATGATCTTTGAACGGCCAATAAACACAAATAGAGATCAAGTGGGAAATGAAGAGAGGGAAGGCTGGATCGCTAAAGAGACAGGGAGAGAGATATACTGATCTATGGCATTGAACTTCGTCACTTTGTTGGCCTTTCAATCATTTCGTAAGCTTATTATTGACATAATGATGGGTAGAAAACATAATTATAAAATTGTTTTGAAATTGAATGGAAACAATTAATTGTGTAAGACGTGTATTTATATAAATGATGTTTACAAAAAGTTATCGATGTGTCGAAGAATGATAATATTGGAAAAAGATCGTTGAAGATTTATTGGCAGTCCCAAGGTAAAGTTTGTTGCAGCCAGCAACTGATTGTAAAACCTTAAAAATATGATATAACACATAATCTTTTAAGTCATGTAATTTAAATGTTAATTTCAAATTAGATATAATTAGATATCCGTGCTTCATTAAACTTTGTTTAGTATAAACTGAAGCCATAGGTTGTCAAAAATTCCACAGAATATTTCTTTTGCTGCTCTTGAACTTCTGCAAAATGCGCTTTGTCAAGCATAAATTTTGGCTGCAATATTTTTTAATAATTTTATGAATTGTAATTCCAGCAATGAACTTTCATTGTTCATATAATCTATATACGTGCTTCTCTCACTCACGTTTTTGGCCATCTGATCGAAAACTCTAGTTGCAAAAGTTTCAAAACCTCTATTTTCATATAATTTATTGCAAAACTACAATAGATCCAAATCTCGCCCCACTACCATATCTTCTGGCTCAGCGGTAGCTCGTTCACTAGAGAATTTCGTAATTTTCAAAATCACAACAAACAATGGGAAAAATGCGAGCGGCGAGAAGCGAAGAGTAAAATATAAAAATACAAAAACAACAAACAACAAACGACGCGGCGCGACGTTGGCGGCTTTTTGGGAACCGCCTTCTTAACAATAGAAAATCTCCAAAAGCCGTCGTCGGAACTGCGTCCAACTGGCGTGTTGCACAGTTGCTGTTGTTGTTGTAGTGTATGTTGTTTGCATTTTTGTTGTTGTTGTTGTTGTTGCTGCGGCTGCTAGCCGGAAGATATTTCAGACTAGCTTGCAACAAGGCGGGTTTTTATACACACATACATATATATAAAAAGGTGGAAGCCGGGGGGTCAGGGGAGTTGGTTCCGAACGTGCCTCCATGTTTAGACAGAAACAAGTTTTATAGTTTTTACGCTGACGTTGGCAAGTCCAGCGAGGCCGGCACAGCTGTTGTTGTAGTTCTTTAGCCGGACGGGCCTAAACAGCGCCCAGCCCAAAAACCAGTCCACTTCCAGTTCGTGTTCCACTCCCAGCCAACTCCCCAATGCATTTTGTGTGTGCTGGCCCGACTGTAGTTTTGAACTAGTTGTGGTGTATCAAATCAAGTCTGACCACGAAACGACCCTCGCAGACGGTTTGCTCCGCTTGCTGCCCCTTGCTTATTTCCTCGTAGCTCCAGTCTCGATGGCTATGGCACTTTTTGGGGCACTTTTGCACAGTTTGGAAATTAACTGGTTGTTTTGCTTGTCAGCTGCTGCTGTATGTGGAGTCTTTGCTGGCACACCTCGTCAGCGGCAGCAGCTCAGCATTCTCCAAGCTGTTAGCCAACCCACTGCCTCATCATCATTTCGAATTGTTCGATGGCGCCTCGCAGACAACTTTATGTTAAAGGCCGAAATACGCTCAAAAGTTTTCGGCTACCCTGTCTGGGATTACCTCAAAGTTCTGGCCAAAAGGGGCGGCTCCGGTGGATTTCGTTCAGCCAGCCAGGCAGTTAGTCGGCCGACCATTCAGCCTCGGCAGGAAGAAAGCGAGGAAGGAAGTTGATTTTGTGCAACTTAACGCTTTTCTTTGCACTAGGCGTATGTCTGGCCTCATACCCCTAATGAAAATGCGCCAGCCAACGGGTTCAAAGAAAACAGATTCGGAGCGAGGCTAACTGCCTGAATTGAATAGCGATTTTGTCTTTGAATAGTTATAAACACTTTTTGACCATAATAGATCGTATTTATGCAGCTTTTTTATATTGCAAAATTAACTAATTAGGCTGCATTTAAAATGACTTTGCTTCTGAAGAGCCTTTTGTAAATCAAGAAACTTGCAATGGACTTTGTGATAGACATATCCCTTTTTCCAAATACTTTAACCCATTATTTTTAAAGCTCATTCGATAAGTACATACATATATATTTTTAAATATATACTATAAGAGTTGTGAGCTTGTAAAAATCCTTAATGCATTTGTAATTGAAACTCTTTCTGTAAATAACAATTGCACACGCATTCGCATTTGATAAAATCTTTTTGTTGTTCTGCTTTATCTATGGTATCAATTAAAAGCATCTGCACCTCATGGAACACAAATCAACAGACCGCAAGCTACAAACTACAGACGTATCCGCTCTTTTGGTTTTTTTTTTCTTTATGGTTAGTCTGTCCAATATTCGGCAATTGTTTTGCAAGATATTCGCCATGCACTGCAATTCGGCAGCATCAAATGTTTAATGGCCAATGCTAGGAGTGGGCAAAGGGAGTCTGTGTTGTGGATGAGAAGGAGGCGGAGGAGGCAGCTGGCGGGTGGCGCAAATTGCCGGCAGCGCATCAGTTGCACACACTAAATTTTTAATCAAGCATCTAGCAGCCCGTATCTGTATCCGTATCCAGCAAGCAGCTTCCAGCAGCTGTGATTCAGCTGGAGGAGCTTTTGTTGCCGCTGCTGCGAGCGCAAAAAATGCAATCAACGTCAAATGCGCTTCGAAACTTTGCGCAAAATAATAGAAAAGCCATTAATTTCACTTCTGGTCGAAGAAGATGCAAGAAAGAAGCAGAAACGTGCCACGGTAAGAGATGCTGTGGGGAACGTCAAGAGGACTTGGGCGTGGCACATGGTCAGCGAAAGGGAGAGTGTGCTCAAGTAGTTTTTAATTATGCGCATAACGTGCGGAAAGCCTGATGCGAATTACACTAATGCGATTATTGGCTACGCTATACGCATCAGTTCCTGGCCCAAAAGGCAATGTCAATTATCATTATACAGGACGCCTCAAAGGACCCAACATCAATGCTTCTTTGAAACACAGCAACGAAATTCGAGAAAAATATAATATCAGCAAAAACATTTTCATAGTAAAGTTTCCAAACAGTGGCAAACAATAACATTAGTTCTAATGGAATTTAAACCTTGACCACAAACTACCCTCTAGAAAGTTTTACAGTTCCTCCCAAAAAAAAAACAAAAAAAAATTAAGTCTTTTAAAAGCTGGCTTTCTTATTTCCTGTATACAAGTTTAATATCTTACATTTTATTGAACAAAAATGTCTTTAATGGTTTAAAGACTATTTCAGTTAATTATAATTAGTTTATTATTTATAATACGTGATCTGCAGTATGTATTAGGAATAAGTTCCTCTGAAAATATTCATATTTGTATTCTCAACATGTGTATATACCCTTTAGTTTGTGCAGTACAGGGTAGAGCAACGAAGTTTTTCGATGCCACATAGGGTAAAGCGTTTCCATTATCGTCGTGCTTATGCCCGAAAATTGCAAAAGTTCTGTGTCGTTCCAAAACCACTTTTCATTAGTAACAACCGCTAATTTCACTTAGTGGTATGCCAACATGTCGCATCAGCTGGGAGCCTCACATCCACGCGGGAACAACAAGTTTTTAACTTAATTTCTAGTTGACAAATTAAAAACCTACAAAAAAACCGAAACACATTGTAGTTGTAATGCCCTTTCCAAATCCAACAAAGTTGGCCGCGAATCCCTTTAGTGCTTATATATTATTTAAGAAACATATATGTATAAGTAGGGTGGTGTTATCTACAGGAAACTAGAATAGGGTTGAAGGTCCCTGAGTATTCAGTTTGTTTTCATACATAATCATGTTTTGAATATTAAGCTAAACATTTTCTCTTATTTGTCATAGAAAAAGTTCAGCTTTTACTAAATATAACAATATACAATAATTTAGTTTTTGACTTGTTTGAAAGAAATTTAAAGCTCCTAACATTATTAGCAAGTTATAATAGCTTTTTTTCTGGGAGTTTATAGCAACATGCACAACAATATACTGAGCTGCCTGGTTTGGCGATTTGTTTTACATTTATGAGTGACAACGCGTACGAAGCCGAGTTGGTTACTGAGTTGGGTGAGGCTAAAATTGACCGCTGGCAACTAACAACTGGCAACTGACCGCTGGCTTCTGTTGAAAAGTTGAAAAGTTTAGTCGGCAAGCAGTAATGCAATAAACAACTTTATTTTTATTTTTTTCAAATTGTTGTTTAACTGCATTAAACTTGTCAAATGAAGTCGCTTTTGAAGTTAGATTGCTTGCAACAAGGGCGTGGGGCCACTAGCTAATCGCTTAAGGCCACTATCTGAACTGTCCCACACGCCCTCACCCCCCCTCTTATTGTCTCTCTTACTCTCGTTCTTTCTATAACAGTACTTCTGTAGATTAGTCAAGTGCTCTGTGATGTTTTCCTGGTAAACACTGAAAAGTATTTATAATTGCATGCCAGAGGCATAGACACACTGAATCCCGGCCAGCTTTGTGTTTGGCTAATGTTTAAAAAGTGCTTGCGGCGCTTTTGATAATTTGTTGAAAAATTAGAGCAGAAACCCAGTAAACTGACGTTCTATAATATTGATTTATTTAAGCTATAAGTAAGTTTAATATACTAACAAAAAACAAACAATCGTGAATGTGGAAACCCCTTTTTTATTCATAAATATTAAATGGAATAAATAAATGCTTTCAGCATTTTGATTTAAAAACACATCAGGTAAAATTGAGTAAAGCATTAGGCGAATAAAGAAAAATTAATTAATATTAATATTTAATTATTTCCACACTTAAATACCTTAACTAATCTAGGCAAGCCAGGAACTATTTGATTCTCGGCAATTGCGACCTATCTAATGAAAGGAAGAGTTGTTTTTACAGCTGCCTAGAGGAAAAAAAGTGGAAAGCTAAACCAGTTGCAGAGTCGAGCGAAACTAACCTAATTTATGCAGCAGCACTTGGGATGAAACAGCGGGGAAATGGTTGAATATCATGTCAAGTAGCTGGTCTTAGCATAGAAGCAAAGCAGGAAATTACAGGAAATAGAAATCATGGAATCTGTGAAACAGATCACATGCACAGTATCTACAACAAATATTGGTTATATTTCCTGGCTAGTTAGTTAGTATATTTTCTGCAGTGTTAAATTAAACTTCATCATCGTGATCAGGTATTCATAATCTATATTATCATTTAGCATAAGAAAGAACTTTTTTTTTTTAAAGAATAAAAATAAAATCCATACAATTTTTCATATAAAAAGCTACTAAATGTTACATTCAAAATTGTGCTTCAACCATCTGCTTCTCAGTTCCGCTCTCCGACTATTAGTAAACACCATCATAATTTAGCCCGTCGCGACGCTGGCTAACAAAGCAATTAGATCTACAGATACACCAACACGAACAACAACACCGTTGAGTTTGTTAAGTAAACGCCGCTGAGCCCGGGACACTCCCGGCGGGCAGCATATTCATTAGGCGAGCGGTATTCACACAAATATACACCGACACACCCACACTCACATACACATACACAGGCTGTGAGCACATCCTGCGTGGGCATTTCTTAACTTCTGCTTGTTTCTGATATTTCAGTTGTTGTTGCTGTTGTTGTTGTTATGCTGGTAACCAACTTATGGGTCACTTGCTCAAGAAATTTCCTAAGTTTGCGCAACAGACATCAACTTGTTCTTGTTGTAGTTGAAGTTTCCTGTCTAGCTGGAGGGGCTGGGTCTGCTTGAGTCTCAAGTGGAGGCCACTAATGAGCACGGCGCGTCGCCGTCCTGGCACAATGCGTATAATTAAAAGCGTCCAAGGTGTAAACTAGCAAATTGTTTGATCCCATTCATTCACTAAAGGCTAACAGGCAGTTCCCCCCTTTAGACGTGCCCATCGCTATTGCGCTTCAAAATGTTCCGTGTCCTTTTTTTCACGCTCCTGCTGCTTGCTCAGCATAATATTGTTGAACTTTTCTTGTGCTCAGCACTTTTGCGCTTTTTATTTTCCCTTTTTTTAGCCTGGTTTGCCTGGCGGGCACTTTTCAGTCGTCGAGTTGCTCTAGTTACCAGTAACCTGATAACAGAAAACTCTCAGATCCGGATATTCTTAGCATGTCGAATTTGACGTGCGCTTAAAAAATAACTTGAGAGCTTGTGCTTAATGAAATCCTATTATTAGAAAAATCAAGAAGCAGGTAAAGAAAAAGCAAAGTAACTTTTGCTTTTGAGACATTTTTGAAAAGAAAAAAAGCAAACATTTTAAAGCAATATTCGGAAAATTTAATTTTTCATTCAACAATTATCGATTGGCAACTGTTTAGGAATGAAGAGTTTTATGTTTTTTCTTTCTTTTTTAGCAATTTATTTATCTTTACATTTGCAATAGTGAAGAAAAATAAAGTTCTTTTACAACTTAGCAAACTGGTTGATAAAAATGTCGTGTCTCACAAATACTGAAGAGCATATGTTTACTTTGTGCCGTTTGACAGCAGGCTAATGTTTTAATGACGTCAGAAGTTCAAAGCGCCTGCAGATTGCTGTTGACTGTTGCAGTTTGGGGCCTAATTAAAAGTTGTGCCACAGTATCAGGTGGACATGACAGAAGCCTCTGAGTTATAAGTTCCCAGTGCCAGATTCATTCGCATAAACTTTCTATAGCACCACTTTCGCTGCATGTCCCCATGAATACTGTTTAGCTGTTCTTGTTCTGCATTAGCATCGCTTGAGAAACCAGTTTGTGGCATTGGTGACCAGTCATCAACAACACTCTCAATCGAAATCTCTGCCTCGCGTTGATTCGCTCATCTTGCTTCTCTCTCTTTTGCACACTTACTCTTGGTATGATAATGAGTTGGGTGGAAGAAGAAGAGCCATTTGATTATTGCCACTGCTTCTGATGTTAACCACAAAAGCAAATAAAACAGTTGACTGACATTGGACCATCAGTTTATTTTCTCTGTTTTCATGTTTGTTTCGTTTCAATTGACCTTATTTGCAGGTGTCTAGAAATTCTTGAAGATTTCATGTCCAACTTGGCCAAATGAACGGTGTATATATAAAAATATATTTCTTTCCTTATAATTCATTGCTTCTACTCTAGTTGCAGTTTACAAGTGTGTTTTTTTTTTATTCTTTTCCATTTTCTTTAGCTTAGTGCATCTAAAATATTTCAGCTCGTGTGTATGACAGCCAAGCTGGCTGCTTTACATTCCATATCAGAAATATATAGCAGAATATACTTCATAAATACATGAGCAGACAAATTGGGAGAGGAAGAGAAAAAAAGAGCGACATGTGACTTGGCATCTGTTCTATACCCTGCAAAAAGTGAACACTATTTTGTTGAGCATATGGTTGTGTTCAAATGGTTTAAAACATGTTTACTAAACTTCACAAGGCATAAAAACTGTTTGTTAACACAAATATTGCTTATTTATTAGATATAAAATATCTACTTTTTGATTTGCTTGTATTTAATTTCTTTAAATGCGATAAATGTCCTGTCAATCGGGTTTAAAATAGTTCAGATAGCTGTTAATCTAAGTACAGGATATCTTATAGCTATCTAGTTTAGTCTTCCACTTTTTTGTGAGCTGCGTTAACTTTTGCACGCATTGATGACGAATGGCCACGAAAAATGATGAATGTTTAATGGGCCAATGGAGACATAAAAACATGTTGTGGGATTAATGTTTCCGGGGTGGTGGGTAAAGAGCGATTGCGGCAAATAATAAAGAACTGATTGTGTGTGGGATATTGACACAGTTTGGAGTCAACATTAATCTGAATTGTAAAATGTTATGATTTATGCTTTACTACAATTCACTGTGATAGTTTTTGCATTCAATGATGCGAAAGTATGGCAATTAACTAAACAATCCTAACTTTCTTTATACCTAGTCTTAATTTATACCTAGTCTTCTTTATACCTAGTCATAGTTAAAGTTATAAAAACTTAAAGCCATTTTTATTTTCACTTTTCCATTTTTAAGAGGTATTTTACTGTTTCATTGCCTGAAATTTACAACAGCCTTTTGTTTATAAAAACTTGTTTCCTTATAATAATTTTAATTAAGTATTTGTTACAAAAATATTTTCTTTATTCACTTGATTTCAATACTATTTTAATTGTATATTTGGGTTCAAGTGTTTTGAAGAACACACTTAACATATCTAAAAAATTGTCATTCAATTAATAGAAGCCAAGAGCACTTTAGATACTTTTCACAAGTTGACGTGCACTTCAAGTAAATTCACTTTTTTTTGTTTTAAAGTGAAATTGCAGGAATTTAAACAATGCCATCATTAATTGTAATGCCGTGCAGTAAAATTTATAACCCGTTGAAAAAATGTTGCGGCTCTTATAATATACATACATATTTTTGTATGATGATTACTGGTTTAACATACTCACATCATACTTCACATCCCACCGACCCATATACGAAATATTTTGCAAGTCCATCGCACATACGCTCATAATTGTGGCATGAACGTTTCTCACTTGCAGGCAGACATCCTTTTTCCGAATGCGAACTTTATTGAGCGCTGGTTAATGGCAGGGGAGTGTACCCCAATTGGGTTGTGCAAGGGGTAAGGAAGAGAGATGTTGTTTTTTCGTTTTCCATAGCCAAACGCAATCTGAGGAAAAGCGACAACGTTGTCGTCGTTGTCGTAGCTGTCGAATGATGTCATGTTTGCTCAATGTCTTTTTCTTGCCCTCTCTTAACCCCCCCCGCTTGCTATTGCCAACGCATTTTAGTCTATTTCTTTAACCCGAACAGGCGGCGGAGGCAGCAGCGGGGCGTTTATAAATCAGTTACCCAGGCGCTGATGCTGCAATAAAAGGTGCGATTTATCATAATGGCAGACAGGGGGCATAGACAGGGCTCCAGCTACCCGGCTACCCGGCTATCTAGCTACCCAGCTACAATAATCATTCGATTCGCAGCAATTCCCAGCATCCCAATGTACATTTACTATATATTTCGCAATGCTCTTACTCGGAGTATACGCAATGTCTGCCGTGAATTCATCGAATTCATTTTTGCCATTTTCCGCATTTTTCACAAATCTGTTTCTCACACACACACACACACACACTAGCACACACAGTGAAGATATATCGCCTGTGTGTGAAGTTATCTGCGGCAGCCGCCAGTCGCCAGTTCATATTGATTACAACAAATTTTCCGTCGCCGCTTTGTCGTTGAAGTCGTTGTCATTGGAGGAGCTAGAGATGAAGCTTAAGTGGAAGCTCATGCAACACGTAACCGATATTTTATTTATTTTTCTTGTTTTCGGCCAGCAGAGATTGTGTCATGTTTGATGGCCAGCTGACAGACCGTTTAAGGTGCAATAGTGCATTTTCAGTATTTGATAAATATACAGAGAAATGCGTATAAGAAACTCCTTACATGAGTTGGCAAGTTGGTAAAGCTTAACAACATTTTCTTTCTCCTCTTTTAATACAACTTAAAATATTAATTATTTATTTTATATTACTATTTTCTTTTCTCCCATTTATTTCACATGTTTTTTTTAATCGACACGATTTACCTGTCAGCATTTGAACACTTGCAATACAAATTCAGTTCTAAGATTTGTAAAGTAATTTTAATCAACTGGTGTTTTAAGATTAGAGCACACATATTTAAATACAGCATTTCGTTTTAAATTTAGAAATAAGTAAATGACTTTCTTCTTAGCAACCTTCTCAAGACTTTGTTTCATTTGTTTTATTGTGTTTGCCATCACGCTCCCATCTCCAATCAGAGTCGTTTTTATCAGCTCTAGTTTTACATCTCTTATTGCTTCTAGTTTCTAAGCGTGCTGATTTCTTTACTTTTTGCACCGTTGTACTTGGTGTGTGGCTCGTTGGAACCACCTCTCGCCTCCCACTTCCCACCTACCACCAGCAACCCACCTCATCGGCAGAAACCGTTCACTCGCTTGACATTTAGTGCCGGCTGTTGCCGTTGTTGCTGTTGCCGCTGTTGCCGCTTCAGGCCGAATCTTCGACAGAGACGGCTCTGGCGCTGACTTGGCCCGACTGTTGGCTGCTGGCTGCTGCTTTGATAGTTGGAATTTCGTTGAACCGGTTTATGTATGTGGTTTTGCAGTTGTTGCTATTGTTGGTGCTGACTGGCGTCTGGTAACTGGCTCCACCAAAATATTCGTATACCCATTCTCGTGCCTCTATATATGTGTGTATGTGTGTGTAAGAGTGCTTTGTGCTTTGGGCTTGGCTAACCAACTGGCCAAGCCACACAAATAAACATGGACACATCGAGAGACAGACACAGAGAGAGAGAGAGAGAGAGAGGCGGACGGACGCAAAAATCGCGCATATTTGTCGTTGCGGATTATTTCATAGTAGAATTCTACGCTCTGACTCTGGAAATAAATACATACGTATATATGTGAATGTTTGTTTTGTGTGTGTTATGTTTGCCATGTTTTTTTGTCACAGTTGTTGTTTTTGTTGTTGTTTCTGTTGCATAGTTTGGCATCTTTGGCTTTTTCGTTGTTAATTTACATTGCAAAAATTTCTTTTGTCTTTTTCCGCATTTCCAATTCCAATGGATTATAGATAAAACCACAGAATTAAATCTGAGGGAATAAAAAATATTCAAAATGATAACAGAATGTTAAATGATAATATAAAAAGATGTAAGTCTCAAAACATGTTCGAAATAAAACTATTAAGCTTGAATAAAAAAAAATATAATACGACAGTTAAATAAGAAGAGCTTTTGGGTAAAAAAAATCCCGTTAATATGTAAATTAATATATTACAAATGTTCAATTAACACTCGAACGACTTGTTTATCTCAACACCTTTGCGGTTTTGTGCAATCATAATTGTTTATTAATTCTGTTCTTCCCTTTCATTGCTCTTGTCTGTTAAAAGCCTTTGATTAACCGCATGGTAAATTATCTGAAATCAATTGTCATCACCGAGCTGGCGTCAAACAAAGCCCCACCATGAGGTAATTGAACTGTCACTGCCCGAGTATTAACCACACTTCGCCTATTTGCCTTATTGTATTAAATAGCCACTGGGTGATGTTGCGTTATATTTGGGCCTCCATGTGGGTTGGGGACAGTGAAATGTGGTGCGGGCATATGCACTGATAGCCGAGAAGCTTGTCAGCTATTCTAATGCATGTTCCATAATATTGGTTTACCCTGTAAACGTGCCAAAGGGGTATCATGCTTGTTCTAAGTTGAATGTGACACCTGTTAGCTTTTATGTATATGCCTTAAGGAAAATGTCGGTCAATAGGCAAGAGCGTTGTTTGATAGAATTTAAAAAAGAATTGGGCTAATAAGCACAATCGAGACAGTGAACTTTCATACACTCGTCTAGGCTACAGGGCGTCTCCTAGTCGTAATCTCTGACTAGAGCATGAAACTTCTGCATTATCAATTTGCATAGAAATAAACTTGCCATGTGTGTGTGTCTAAGGCTCTATATGCATATTGGTCGCACGTTGTTATTTAGAAGTTGGCCAAAGCGCAAAACCAATTGCATTTAGCTATTTTGCTGGGGGGCAGCCAACGTTCGGCTGTCGTGTCAATTTTGTTGCCAGTCAATGGGTTTGGTGCATTAGATTGAAAGCCCATGTCTGCTGATTTACCAAATGAGATCGTTCCGAATTGTTAAAGCAGCTGGAAAAAATTCTTGTATGAAAGAACAGTGAATTTAAAGAGTATATAGAGACTTGAAACGTGCATAAGACTTAAGATTTAAGAAACGATCTAAAAAGAGCAAGTCTGTATCTAGTCACAAAAACTTGCATAACCTTTGCTAAAGGCATAAATAAAAAGTCAAAACACATCCGTCCCCACCTGCAAAATTACAAAAGATGATAATTTGACAATCGTAGAGTTTAAAGGTTATTGCTCAAATGTTATTATAACTTGTTTTCTGAACTCGTTTTGCTGATTTGATTACACTTGCTTGTCCTAAGCCAAAATTAGTTAATTACAACCGAATTTTAAATAATTGTATTCGTTGACATAAATATCACAAAATATACTTTTAAAATTTGATCAATATGAGACTGTCTTCTAATGGAATTGAATAAGTGAATCGAATTGTTTTGTGCAGGACGAAAAACTTACTTATACTTACTTACTTACACATTTCATCGTCCATTTGCTGTTCGCTGTCATAATTTATGCATTTGATTTATTTAATTTATGCACCTTTTGACCAGACATCTAACTTGCTGCATAAATTTCAATAAGTAATAAACGAAGTACTGACAAAATAAACATAAATATAAATCTTAAACTTTGCCAATAATAATTTATAAAAGCGAATGTCAAATGACAATTTTCTACATCATCAATGAAGCGTAATTGTCATTAATTGTGTTTGTCGATTTCCATAACAAAAGATGCAAAAGAAGTAGAAGAAGAAGAAGCATAGAAGTAAAATTTAAACATAAATTTAGCAATTGCTCTGACATTTACCAGACTCGAAAGTTTGACAGCAACTTTTTGGCATAATATAAATGTGTGTACATTGTGTAAGTGTTCAAGGTTGAATAAGTTTCGTATTTATTGTGTGTGTGCACTTTAAATGAAAATTAAACAGCAAGCAGCCAACAGCTAATGGCTAACAGCAATCGACAAACGGCAAACGACAAACTGCTCAAAACAGCAGTAATGAATGGCGCAAATAAACATTTCAACGACAATGGAGCCACAGCAACGGCCTCAAAACTCAAATCAAGTCCGCCCCAGACAGCGATGCAATGTGCTAAAGTAGCTGCTGCTGTTGTTGTTGTTGTTACTGTTGTTGGTGTTGTTGCTGCTGCCGCCGCATGGCCAAAATGAAATTGCCAAATTACGGCCGCTTGGAAATGCGGCCTGTAAACTTTGTTTCTGTTTGTGTGTGTTGCGGCCCAGCAAATGAATAATTTGCCATCATAGATAAACGAAATCAATGCCTGTGTGTTGTGCCCACACCCTAACAACAATAGATCCCAACTGATGGCCACAGAACTCAACTTGTCCGAAATGGCAACATCTGCACATCTGCACATCCACCGGGGTCCGACACTGGGCCAACTCTGTGCGGTGCTGTGGCCCAACTTGTTATTGAATTAAAGTGACTTGGTTTACGGCGAGTTCCGGTCAAAAGCTCTTAATAGCATTTTGTTGTTGGCTTGAGCGCATTGCCTTCTTCCTCATGGCGTGTTAAGCTTACCGAAATGGTTTTGATTATGGTCAACGTCTCGTATACGTAATGCAAGCACGCATTTAATGTTCTGCGACGTTGACAAACGGCAATTGCATTAGGGTTTTTTTTAACAAGCAATAACAATTAAGATTTTCAGTTTTCGTAACAATAGCAAAAATGATTTGCATTCGTCAACATTTTCTCATTTTAATTAATAAGTAATTATTATTAGTCGAAGACCTTTCCGAGAATGGCCTTCGCCTTAATAGGCGAATTGACTGTGCGTATCGTCTTTTCATTTAAAAGGCGCATGTTTTTTTTCAGAGCCTATTCCGACTCGACCCGAGAGTGGTCTTTATTTACATTGGCAGGCTTATTTGCTTTTCTGTCCCATTCAATGTTTTCTCAATTAAGCAGAGTTCACACGTTCACACATTTTACTAATTGCTCCACTTTAAATTTTTTATTTATATCTATTGGTTTATTTATTTAGAATGCTTTCAACATTTATATTTTAAAACTTAACAAAGGGTTGATTGTAATAAAACTAAAGCAAATTTACAATTAAATTCCGTTCTGATTGATTTAAATTTATAAGCAGCTCATTTGGCTGTTTTAATTGGTTGTCATAAATAAAATATTAGTTCTGCTTGTGTTTGTATAAATTACATTATTATAATATACATAATAATAATACATAACATAATGGATTTTATGTAGTCCTCTATTAAATTCTTATTACATGATTTGCCGCATTTTTTGAAACTTATCACTCATTCCATTGTCAATTCAATTGCGGCTAATTTAAAATCCAACTAACTAATTTGCGCTTAATGGTAAATAATTGTAAGCACTGAAGTGCTTACTCAGTTTTAGTTTTTACGTTTGGTAACAGAGGGCAAACAGTTGACAGGCGGACTGGCAGGCAGACGGGCAGCTTGGGCAGCTTATCTGGAAACTGGTAACAATGCTAATAGACAGACAAATAGCAAACAACAAACAAAGAGTGAAGAGTGGGTTCGGCAGGGGGAGGGGGTGGTGTGTATAATGTACTTGGAGTTCTATTAATTTCATTTAGCAACTTCGGTGAGGCAAACAGACAAACCGAGAAACAAACAGAGATATAAAACATGGAACAACGACAGTGAAACAACAACAGCTACAACAAATGGTCATATCACCTACAGTTGCTTTGTTGCAATGAACTGGCGACAGTTGTGGCGACGTTATGACTTCAGGCTTCCACACAAGATACCCACATGTATATACACACACACACACACAGAGACACACACACAGAGACACACACACAGACACAAACACATATATATGTACATACATATGTCTCATATAAACATTTGTCGTCGTTTGTTGCTCCGTTGTCGTCGCTCTGCTGTAATTAATAATAATTTGCATTCGCAGTTTACAGTTCAGCGCCCGTGCGAGATTTCATTTTAATTAAATTATATGCGCCCATGTTGAGCTTGGGGGCGTGTACTATATGTACATGTGTGTGGGCGTGGCTAATCAGGCCAACTATATACACATGCAATGGTTGTGTTCTCTTGTGTGTGTGTGTTGCAACACAGCATGAATAAATTACCAGCGTTATCTGCCGCTATTTTGGGTTTGGTTAATGGCACAACTAGAAACAACACCAATAAGAACAATGACAACGGCGGTAAATTTTACAAGTTACCATTTAAAACAGGCCCCTTTCTAATTTTTTATTTAAAACTTATATATATTTTATATGTGCAATCGCAAAAATACCTCTTAGCAATCGTAATTAGTTTGGCACACGAAATATTTTATAAAAAATCTTTTCTGCTTTTTTTTAAAGTTCAATAGTATTGCCTTCAACTATCTCTCTGGTATTTGTTGCTAACGTTTTTTTTGCAGCAGCAATAGGGAAACTCTAAACCAGCTTATTGCTCGAAAAGTTTTGTTGCGAATAGGTTTGAGTTGTCAGGTGTGCGTAGTATTTTCATGGGATACAATGTCAACGCTACAAAATGCAAAACACATCGAAATATTTGCGCAAATGAAATCTGCAACGACTTTGACGCATTTAGCTGTCAGTTTGTCTTAGCAAAGGCAGCAAAGGATATGCGAGTCTATCCGTGTTGTTGCCCCCTCGGCCACTTTTTGTATCTTCTTGTTGTCGTTGCCTCGTTGGCATTGCTCGGTTGCCAATAAAAAAGGCAACGAGCCAGCAGCAAGACAAAACGCAACCCGCGTAAAATAAACAAATTTCCGCCGACGACACTCAACTATGCAAACAGTAATTGGAGCAGCTTTTATGCACGAGAAAGGTGAGGAGGCGTGGGATGGGTTGGAGGAGGGGCAGTGGCAGCACAAGAAGCAGCAGCTGTCAGGCGGAGGCGGAGGCATGCCACACAGGTAGACAGACAGCAGTGTAAACGATGGCAAACCGTAGCCAAAAACCAAACTGAAGCTCAAATTCGCCAAAAATGAAACCCGCAGTTCTCAAAGCTAACGAAGGTGTGCGGCACGAAGCCGGTGCCATGCTGTACAGGACTCCCAGGATTCGTGTAACGGAAGACGGCGCCAGAGCAGAACACACACATACAGATACGACGAGACTGTAAAAATTGTTTCTGCAAATGTAATATTGTAATGTTTGTAATGCTCGTAATGATATTAATGTATGCATATGTTTCACACTGGATGCATCACGCGGCGGGAGATGATACCGATTTGTATGCAGGAAATTTAAGAAAACAAGAGAGCAAAAATCACTTGACGCAAAGAAATGCAAGCATATTGAAATAAGCGTTAAAATATCGAAGTTTGTTGCAACTACTGCGCAATACTCTATATCAAATGTTCTCGATATGTAATCAATATGCAAATGAAGTTCTTTAGAGTGGCAGACAGACAGCAAGTTGGACGAAGAGAACTGGATGGCTTAATCAACTTGGAAAAATCTTTTGCTAATATTACATATCCCTTGTATGGATCATTTGGATACTGGGTATAAATAGAAGGCACTGGTAAGATGATACCTGGAAGTATTCGTAGTTCCGATTACTCACTCCCGCATGACGTCTGATATGTGAGATGCCAGACCATGAAGATGATAATGTCGAAAGCGGAAAAATGCAGACAGGGAAAATGTCTTGAGACGAGCTCAAGTAAATGTTGAGGCGGAGGATCAACTTGAGGAGTAAATAAATATTGACGGAGTGAAAAGGAATAGGAAATCAGCAATAACATAAGCAATTAAATGATTTTATTCCTGTCAAAAGGCTGCATATTTTCTTAAGGTATAAAATTACATACGACTAAAAAAATCATTAAAATTAATTGCACTCAAAGCAAAAATATTGATCAATAGGAAACAATATTGCACTGATTTTTGTATAAGCTGTCCAATTAAAGGAGCTGCCTTTTTGAAGTAAAACTTTGATAAATGAACTGTTTGTAAAATGTTGACAAGCAAATCATTTTAAAAGAACATCGTCAAACTAGAAAGCATCCATCCTTTATGAAAAGCTCGAATATTGACAAGCGCAATTGTCGAAGGCACACATAGATTGACAAAACCCTGAAGTGATGAATTAGGGTAGTAATTGAATAAAATTGCAACTACCATCATTGCATCAAGCGAATGAAAACAAGCGTTTAAGCGAATGAGTA
Organism: Drosophila lacertosa; assembly: GCA_004143845.1. Classification (NCBI taxonomy): domain Eukaryota; kingdom Metazoa; phylum Arthropoda; class Insecta; order Diptera; family Drosophilidae; genus Drosophila; species Drosophila lacertosa. The sequence continues at coordinate 19,950 of SCDZ01000205.1, read as the reverse complement.
TGTGTAGGAGAGCACATGAAGCCTTCAATCACTGGATGGGAGAAGTACATGTTTAGTTCTTAATTTAAGTCTCAACTATGAGCTGGCTGCAGCCACATGGATGCCTGAGATGCCAAATGCTTGAACTGAAACTGGAACATGTTGCCAGCATGTGTACAATGTTACCGAGCCCTTATCTAAGCAGTGTCCTGTCCAGTGGTGGTGGCTGTGGTCAAATGTGTGCTGGACAGGAGGATGGAGGCTGGTTTTAGTTCAACTGTTCCCTGTTGTTTTTACTTACTAGTTGCCTTGGCCATTGTTGGCAACTATGCGTTGACGGGCGCTCCCTTGAACCCTTGGCAACGAGCAGCTAACAAGCTGCTGATGAGCAGCTCATGTGGGTAACGTGTGTGTAAGTGTGTGTGTTTTTGTGTGTGAATGTGTGTTGGTTGCACGCCAATGAAATTGCTTGCCTACGAAGGATACGGTAGCTGTTTGCCAGAGTACAACATTGCAGGGTTTGCAGGTGTTTACTGTAGGCTTTCTGCTGCTGCTACTGCTCTCATTTCTACTTGCTGCCAATAACTCGACTCGGCCAAAATTGAGTTGTTGGCTGCCAAAACTGTGCCTAGATATTGTTAATTTCGAATTGACACTGCGAAAAATCTGTGCCAACGATTATGGCCACATTATTAAAGCCATGTCAGCAGTAGGGAGCAACATCAACGACGACGGCAGCAGCGACACGTGGCTCAAATTGTGGCATAAAACGGCAGCAAAGACACCTGCCTGGCTGCTCTGCATATTAATAAGTAGGTTGTCCGACGCGACAGCCATAATAAATATTACGCTGAGCTCGTTCCTTGCCCGGACCGGCCGGCTCAGACCTGAACTGGTTACTTTGCCGACTCGGAACTTGCTGCAAATTTCGCTTAGCTGCAGGCCCACATTGCGTATACGTCACGTATCTTGAATGTCTTTAAAGTCATGCAAAAAGCATTAAATTTTAAGCACATTTAAAGGAGACAAGATTAAAAAAAAATTATGATAGATCTTAAATCTGACACAATTATGACAGTTAAGGTTCTATGCATATAAATATATATAGTATTTATTATAAAATAATAATAATAATAAAATACAAAGTATTAAATAAAGATTTTATATTTATTATTATTTTCACTTCTTTGTCAATTCTAATTAATATTGCATACAATGCTTTTTTACAATGGAATGCTTTTATAAGCGTTCAAAAACGAGTTGAACAGCTTAACACCTTTTTTATGGCCCAGTCTGTTGTCTGGCGCCTGCCTGTCTGGCTGTCTATTTGTTTGACTTCTTCCCTCAGTGTCGTGTCTGCCAGTCTGTTTAACTGCATTGTCGCATTGCTGCATTTGGCTCGTCATTCTCTCGTTTTTTGTTTTTTGTAATTTTATTTGGAAAACCTTGACGACACCAAATGCTGACGCCATGGATCCGGTATCCTAACGACTGCAGCCAGGCAGTTGCCAAATTTACTTCAATTTTTTATTTGCCGCTATGGCACGTAGAGCGTGCTAAATTTTCCACACGCATTCCTCGATGGGCTGGGAAGGAATATGCACTCCACTGCCGCTGGCACTGGAACTGGCACTCGCAGTGGCAGTGGCAGTGGCAGTCAGTGTAGCCCATGGCCGTCTGGCATTTTGCCAAAAAATTGTCAAAGCAACACGAGACATGGACCTATTTCCCACCATCTCCAACCCCATGTTATAAGTTAGCCTGATGGCGGGGCATGTGTGAAAGCCAGGAGCGAAGTGTAACACTCGGACTGGCAATGAAAATTCTATAGAAATGAAAATGCAATTCACACGAATGGAGTTTTTGTTTAGGCCTGGCAAAAAGTCGAGTTCAGGCATTGTGGGATTTGGGGAAATTGGTTGGTCGTGGAGTGATAAACGTGTACAAGCGAGAGATTGAATTAGTTTGTCGTTTTATGTTTGGCATATGAAGTGAAGTGCTGGGATTTTTATATAGTCGTTTGGGGCCACACAAAAGTGTCATACTTCAGTTGGTTCAGTTGATTCAGTTGGACGCTGTCAAATGCATATTGGTGCTGTGCATAAATCTTTTGTTCAATAATAAAAATGCGCGTCAATTTCATATGGATTTTTATTGACAAAATACTTACTTTTGCCATGCCAATACGGTCTACTGAATCCTTGAAATTTATTTCGAATTGAAAGGAATCGATATATTTTTTGATTTTTTCACATATCATTTGTGAAAGGTAAGTGAGCACATAAATTCATCATGGTCTTGTGGTTTTGTGAAATTTAAGTTGCATTATTATTCTATAGATGTTGATAAAACGAAAAATTCTTATATAAATTAAAGTTTAATATTTGTCATAACAAAATCAACAATAAATGCTGATTAATAAATTGTCTAAGATGAATAAAGGTATATATTAATTTTAATAACTCAACAAGACCTATTATATTTATTGATTATAAATATTTTAATCTGCCCAAAGAATTATTATGCCGAACTAAATTTAAAGAGCAAAACAAAAACAATTCAAGAATTTATTTATTTCCGAGCTGTTGCCAATTAAGTTATTTTGAACGAACCGTATTCGCTTGGCTCATAAACTCTGTACAAATTGATAAATTCTTTACAAAATTGGCAAACTAATACAATTTCATTTTGTATATAAACAAGTGTATAATATCGACTTATTGTTCACGCTGTGAAATCGTCCATAATTTAATTCCTTTTGTTTGTGTCCAACCATGAAGCACTAATCTACACAGTCCTGTCCAGAACACTATGGTTTGCCATTGCAATCAATTTTCTAATAAATTGAACAGACCAAAAATTAATTTCAAGCGATGCGGCGCTACAGTTGACTACAAAGGCCCGATTCGACAATCCAATTTGAATGGGCTGCAACTAGGCCATAATTATTTAGAACGTCTCTACTTCAGCATAAAGAATTACGAACAAATAGTTTTATGTTTGTTCAAACAGGCTCAATGTACTGCCACAAGGGCGAAAGTGGCCATCATGTACAGGGCGTATGCGTAATATGTTAATTTCAAATTCATGCAATTAGTATACAGAGCTGGGCCTGGGCTTTCATGATATCCCTAAACCAACAGGCTGTTGGAATCATACTGAATAATTATTTGCATTCGATTTAGCTAAAGTAAGTGAGGGCAGGATTGATGATAGAGGGCGTCGACGCGCAAAAACAAGCAGCCGAAGGGCATGCGAGTATTGGTATATCAATATTACGTGCTGGTCAAGTGCACAGGGGACTGAGCATTTTATAAATATTCAAAATGCATATCAACATACGCCCACTTCACAAGTTTTGTGTGGACAGAGAAAAAAAGTGAATGACGTTGACGTTGATGTCTTGTCTCTGTGTTTTTGTTTCACAAAAAGCCTGATAGTGCATGAGTGTGTCTTATATAAATTCATTGTATTGCATTATACAGCAACGAATTCTGCAACGCAACTGGTCTCGTTTGCTCACCAACTCCTGCTGCTGGATCCTGCCAGAGTGATGTGCTTTTCAAGTTTCATTTATGAATTTTATGTATTACACACACGAGACTTGAGTGCGTGAACTTGTAAATGCAATTTCCACTTTATGGCTTATTGGACCAAAAATGACAACAACAAAAAAAGTAATAAAAATTCCTTTACTGATGAACTATGAAATTCTCTTTAAGGTCGCAGTAAACAGAAATACTTTTCTGTTACTTAAGCTAACTGGTTATAAGATATTATATTTAGTCAGGGAGGATTTGCTCTATGCTTTTTATTTGCATACATTTGTATTTATATGTTAATCGTCAAAATATGTCATTCAACAAGGCATGTATAATATTTTGCTGTTGTTTTAATGTAGCGAAATACAGACTGCTTATTTTATATACATAGGTGGGAAAGCAGAGACAACAGAAGTAGACTCTTAAGCGGCCTCAACTCATCAATTAGAAGGCAGCTTAGAGTTGCCAATTAAATTCGAATTTACGTGTGGCGGTGGGCCACGAAACTGGGACTGAAAACTAGCGTTAGGACTAATTGGGACTTATACAGTAATAGCAAAGCTGTTTGAGTGAATGAACTGGCTCCAGGCAACGGACGACACTCATTAATTTCTAGCTAACAGGGCAGCAGTTAGGCAGAGATAGGCAAACAGGCAGACGAAGAGGAGATTTGCACGTAGATAGAAATCTTTGCCTTCACCTTTGCCCACACAGATTCCAGGTGCGCACAAAAAAATGTTTAATTACAGGCTAAAGCGCTGAACAGACGGCAACAACTCGCATATTGACCCAGCCAGGCGGAACGTGTCGAGTACGGTTAACTAACTGAAAAAGCAATGAACCCACCAACCAGTCCGTGTAGCGAACCCTTTGACGCAGCTAAACACGGACAAAGGGACAGGTTGATGGAAAGATAGCAAATTCCATTAGCATTCCGTTCTACATGTGTCGAATGTGCATGGCTTTGACATACGTGGGTCACACGTGGGTGCTGACGGGCTCTGAGTTGGGAGTAGTTAAAACTACCCACTCATGTACGTAGTCGTCGTCGTCTGTCGACCTTAGCTGTTGACTTCTCCACTTTGACGAAATTAAATCTGAAATGCTAATAAGTCGGGCACGGCTTGTGCTTTGTGCTTGAATACCCCAATTGAATTTGGTCCGATGTCTTCCAGTTATCTTTATGCCCTGTTTAGATTGAGCAGGGTATTATAAAGAATCATCTCGACCACGTCTTTCTGTCTGCAAAGACTAAGCTTGAGATTTCAGATTTTATGCTTCCACCCACTCAACACAGTCAGATCAAATTACTTTTATAATATTAACTTTACCATTATTTTCACATCGGAAGGGCTCTAATTACAATCATATTGTAGTTCACAATAATTATTTCAAGATTGGCTGTGTGAATCTTACAACACCTTAAATGGGTACAGCGCACTTTACTAGATCAGCCATGAATTTTTTTCTTTTCTCTAAAATAAGTACACAGTGCCATGTAATAATAACAGGGGATAAGGTTTTTAGTTCTTGACGGCAACATTGTTAAATGAATACACAGACATACATTTAAATGAACATACATACTTATATGACTTGGAGTGTATAAAAAGTATTTGTAATAGCGGAAATAGTTTCTCTATTTTTTGCTTGATTAAAGTAGGACACCAGTTGATCGCAATGTTGGGGCGATATGCATCATTAGGCCCGCATTTCAACTAATGTTCTTAAACACGAGCCAGTCTTCGAAGCTATTCTGACCTTAAACTGAAACACCTATTGAACTAATTGACATAAAGAAGAGAAGCAAAATATACAACTGACCTAATTTTATTTTCCATTTTGTGATCTACGAAATTGTTTACCTTCTATCTTACTCTTGGAACATGAGCAAAAAGTTTATTTGTGCACATGCATACGAGACCCATTTGAAATAAATTTTAGAGCTTGACATTTATTTAGCGCAAGTCCAGGTCCCTAACAACTACTGTTGCAGCTTTAGACTAAAACACTTTGGTAATTGCTAGCTTATATCCTTAGCCAGAGCGCTCATTCAAACATCGCAGTCAAAGTCAGAGTCGTGGTGGGTGGTAACGGTTGGGAGAGGGTGTTAGCTAAAGCCAGGCTAACAGTATCACGATTATGCACAAAAGCTGCTCTGTCAGGCTAAATGTGAAACATCGCACAAATGAAACAAATGTAAAATACGATGGCGCCAGGTATTCGTATATAAGGTAAGGTATATATAAGCACGCAGCTTGAATGTTTTTTCCGCTTTTCCATCTTTTCACTTCTCCGTCCCAATCACATTCCGCATCTCTTTGGGAGACGTCAAATGTCTGTGTGTCACTGTCCTGAGGCCAGTGAAGGGACTTGGCAAAAAAGGTTCCACTATGCAGCTTTGACATAATTAAACGCATTTCAAAGATGAAGATGTCGTCCAGACCCGGCCCGGCCCAGTCCAGCCCAGTAAGAAGGTCTGCCACTACCTGCTGTGTCACGGCCATTTATATACAGACATATCTTTATACATATATACATATGAATGTGATTTCCTAAGGTGTGGTAATAGCGCCTATTTCGCACGCCTTTGGCCCACTCATTGATGATGAAGCTGATTATGTGGCCCAATGATGAAGATGAAGTGCGGCTGGTTTATCAATATTACGTCTAAGCAGGGGCTGCAGTTTAAAAAGATTTGTGCGGCACTTCAGGTATTTCAGGCATTTCACTTGAGTTATTTAGTGGGCTACGAACCGCAATTCAGTTGATGATATTTTCAAGGGAAGCTGCTGTTCTTATTGTTCGTTGTTATTTTGAGGCTTTAAGCTGCCATTTTTCTTTCGTGTGTAAGGTGCAAACATATTTGTTTGTCTTTTTGTCACATGGCCAACTCTATTGTTGAGCATAAATTATGCAGACATTTAGCTGGCTCAGAGCGCTTTGGATGTTGATTATATGTCGCTGGGCGCTGGACAACGGCACATTACGTATACGAGGCGTGCACACGCTCGTCTAAACATATGATTTTTCTGCTGGAGCTGCCTTATTGTTGTTTTTGCAGCTGCTATTGTTGTTGTGTTTTGTTGATGTTGTTGTTGTTGTTTATCAACATGACCAGAATGTGTATGTTGCTCGTGGCTAAAGCGAGGCGTTGATATATTCCTAGTTGTTGTTGTAGTTTTGCCGCCTGCGGGCAACGTTGATAACTCTGATGACGTTGATGAAAAACTTTTGATTGATGTGGTGGCAAAAACTTTATGCTGTCATTAGGCACAAACAAATCAGAGCGAAAGAGCCAGCACCATAGAGAGGCAGAGCCTGGGATAGGGTTTGTTTGCCACATGTACATAAATATGTAGGGCGTTTTATTTACCGCCAGTTACATGGTGGAAAAGGTCTCAAGTTGCTGGCGTAACAAATGACAGTCGGCAAAGTTGTTTACGCCACTTGAGCGACTCAAAGTTTTGTTTATTAATTAATTGAAGGCTCGTGCGTGTGTTTGGGGGCGTTTAGTATGCGCTCTGCCAGACACTGCCGCTGTGGGGTTGCCAATTGCCAACCAAAAATTATAGTTTGGGTTGCACGTATTGCAGTGACAGCAACATAAAGTTTAAAATTAAGAATATTGTTTCAAAAAATATGCTTAAGTATAAGTATAAGAAATAATCATTGACTAGATTTTCCAATAAGAAGTTTTCTTTGTTGCCTTCTTTCTTAAGGTATTTAAAATGTTAAACCATTTATACTATTAGTGGTCTTAAGATCACATTTATAACTATTAATTCGCCCTCAAACTTTATAATTAAATATTGATACATATTTAACTAACAAAGCTGGCAGCATCAACACTTAAGCTCAACAGCAGTCACCTGGCAACCCTGCAATTGGCATATCGTTCCTAGTACATACTCCTTTTTTTCGGCATTTTGGTCTGTTGTTGTTGTTGCTGAAGCAAGTACTTTCTACCTGTGGCATTGTCGCTCTCCCATTGTCGTTGTTGTTGTTGTTAGTGTAAAGTTCTCTCGGCATGGCCATTTATTACAACGTGCTGCAACCAACAATGCCACACAATTTTCTTGTTGCTCTTTGCCTTCGTCGTCGTCGCCGTTGCTTTTTTCTCGCTCTTGTCGCTGTGCACTTTTCAAACTTTTCTCGTTATTTTTGCACATTCGTTTGGTTTTTATGGGCACTGCTACACTAATTACCTTGTTTTTCGGAGAATTAACTTTTCGATTACTGTTGCAGCACTCCGCAATATGCAACAACAACAACAAGTGCAGCAGCAACATCTAAATACAACGAACTACGAAGGCAGAACTCACAAGTGCAGTTTGAAAAAAGTTTCGAGCTATTGATGTGAAATGGCAAGCAAGAAAAATGAAAAAAATATAAATAAAAACACTTCAGAACCAAATTGTGTGTTGCCGTTTGCTGAGTTGGCTTAAATGAACTTCAGACAAGCTTTTCAAAATTATGAAAATATGCTTAAGGCAACACATCCGCCGCAGCATTGCAATAGGCAGAGTGTATGTGTGCGAGACTCAGAAAAGTGAAGTAGAAAAAGTTGCAGCCTAGTGCAGAAAGTTGCAAAAAGTGGCTATCAGCACAGGGCCTGCAACTTGGCCTGGTTTGCTGGTTTGAGTAAGACATGCCAACTTACCGAAGGTGCTGTAATTGGGTCCACAGTTGAGTTTTTGTTGCCTGTGTCGCTTTGTTGTTCTCTTTGATTTGCCCCTCTGTTGACAATGTATGGAGCATTGTGATTAACAATTCAAATGCTGCACGTGCTCCAGATTTTGCTAACGTGGCTTGTTAGTCGTGTTCAAACTGTCGAGTTAATTCTAAAGCTAGTCAGCTTGCCGTCCATATTGGTTCAAGTTTATTCCATTTGCAGGAATATTATTAAAAAGGTTTTAAATTCACAGATTACTTACAGTCTCATTGTATGACGTTTATAACATTTTTTTTCTTAAATATTAACTTGATTTCCATTTGGTTTATTTTTGCAAGAAACCTTTTAATTTGTCTGTGTAAATGCATGGAATAAGTCCTCATTTTTCGCAACTGCACTTTGCTGTTCAACTGATGTTCCATTTTGATTGAGAGAACGTCGGTGTAGAAAAGTTCATTAACATGTTTGATGTGACATTTTTTTTTAGAGTTCGGTCTGGTAAAATGGATTTAAATTGGTTTTTTTGGTTACCATATCAGTTAATGCAACACAAAAGTAATTTTTAGCTTATGCCATTTCGTGTTTCATTTGTTTTTTTGTCGTGTTACAGTAAAATCAGAATTAAGTTGATTTAACTATAAGAACCACATTAAAAATCTCGTATGAAATTCTTTTTATATAGTATACATTAGTGTGGAAATAAATATATATATATTCATTTTTAAACGAAAGAAGTAACTTGAATACTTAAACATTTACTCAATTAAATGAGATTAATAATAATATAAAAAATATACTTTTAAACATTCTGTGTTGTATTTCTGACAACTAACCAACATGTTTTCTTTTATTTCAGAAAGTAAACTTAATTGGCAAGATGTTTTTAACAGGTATGTAAAAAAAGTGTATAAATTATAAAAACTATTCAATTCTGTAATATGCTTGTAAATATTTAAAGCTTTCTTAAGTTTTGTTGACTTTTTGCTTCATTAAGATCTTTAGTATTTCTTCCCATTAAACTTTAGCTGTGCTTTCTGCTTTCAATCTCAATATGTTTCTTAAGTCAATTACAGTAGTTTTAAGTTGCAAGCGGTCATTAACTCAACAGTTAGTGCAACCGTTTCTGCATTTTGCAAATGTAATTACAATTCATTTTTCTCGGAGTAGCATCCATTATCCTGGGCTGTCCATAACATTTTGTTGCACAGTCGTCGCTAATCTTGGCCGACAAGTTAGCCTTCTTGCTCCCTTAAGCATCCTCGTCTCTTGCTCGGGCTCTGCGACTGTTTAAATGTCAGTTAAAATCCCATAAATTCTCCTTAAATGACTTCTGTCTGCCGCAATTTTGTTGCCATTCCTTGGCAGCAGCGTTGACCCGAAGAAAACAGCTAAGACAGTCCAAGGCAACGAAAGAATTACAGTGGCTGAAACTAAAGCTGAATCTGGAACCCAAGCTGAAGCTGAAGCTAAAGTAAAAGCTGAATTAACTATTAAGGGAAAATCACAAAATCCTTTGTCGTAAATAAAATTTCATTTTTCTTCTTGCCGGAAGATAAAGATATTTCCTGTTGTCCCGTTGCCAAGAGTCGCAGACGTTTGCAACTCGCCACTTGTGAGTGCAACGGTAGCTGTTGCAAGCATTGCGCTGCAGCATACATAAACAGGACCTGGACGCTGGACAATGCCAGAAAATCGTTGCCAACTTCACTGTAAACTGGCAAATGACGCAAGTTCGCAAGTTGTGCAATTGGTTCAATAAACTCATTAAATGCACCAAACTTTTTGCATTTTTTTTATCCGGCACAAACTTTGCGGGCTCGCACAAAAATGGCGGTCATTCGGTCGCATTGGCTCGTTCTCAATTTGTCGCATTATACTTTTTATTGTTGTCGACATTCCTGCACATTATCCGCGCACATTTGTTTTTCCTTTCAACTCATTTTAGTGAGAATTCCCAAACTTCCTCATAAAGTTCGCACTACTTATGTTACAAAATGAATAAACAAGGCAACAAAATTGTTATTTAAACTGCGTTTGTATGCTTAATGTCTAATCAATATATTTTTTTGGAAGTACTATTTAGCTAACTATATAGTTCAACATCCAAGCTAGAATCACAACAAATATTTGACCCACAAGCTTACAAAAAATTTATTACCATATATCAGAGCGAGATACAAACATATTAAACTAAAAAAATAAGATGTGGAGCTGTATGTAGACATAAATATATTAAAAGGATTGGAAATGGATGAACAAAAAAAAATAAACAGCATCATACAAAAGGGTATGCACAGTTCGGCATTGCCAAAATGTAGCTCTGCTCTTTGGCTTCTTGTATTTTATTTCGGCATTTAAATATTCTGCCATAAAAGCCATTTAACTTATTTGCTTCTGTTGAGCTTTGTCGTTGTCCTTTTGCCAAGCCGCGACATACAATAAATTTTGTGAAAATTTGGCCACATTTTAATTTGTGGCTCAATGGCAAAACCAGAGCCAGAGCCAGTACCAAAAACCAGAACCAGAATCAGCACGAGAGCCCCAACAACCTAACACCTTGGCACTGGCAGGGGACTAACCGCAGAATTCATCGTTGCTGGTTACCCAAAAGGCAAACCAAGGAGAAACCGCCGCGTTGCATTCCTCAAATTGCAGAAGGCAAACTGAGAGAAAGAGCTTTGAAGCCTGCATAGGAAGTATGAGTATCTCTGGTTGTGGTTTTTATATGCATGTACATACATACATATATATAAATACGTGAGTGAGAGAGTAAGTGTGTGTGTGTGTGTGTTTGTGGTCTGACAAAAACGTGCAGCAAAATTGTCAATTTATTTTTTATGCCTTCTTGAAATTTACTGCGATTTTCGTTTTGGAGCGGCAAAAACAGCAACAAAAACAGGCTGGAAAACCACAGCAGCAATAGCAGCAGCAGCAGCAGTAGCAGGAACATCAGTTTGTGCTTCTTTCGAGGATGCCAATTTGTCAGCTGGCAGTTTTTGGTGGCATTGCAAAAATTCTTTATGAAAACTTTGTTTACGACAATCAACTCATGCCTGCCTCAAGCCTGCCATCAGCCAGCAGCCAGTCTGCGTTCTGTTGCCTTGTATTGAGTTGACAATATTTTTAATAGAAACTCTCGACGCCCGAAAAACTTTTCTGTTCGCAAATTTGCAGGCTCTGCTGCATTGTGTCCCAATGTGGGCAATATTACAGAAGGCAACAGGGGTTTTAGCCAGGGGGCTGAGAGTTGTCCTGTTTGTGTTTCAATTTGTGTGCCTTTTATGGAATTATGCACTTTTGTCAGCTTGCTGCAGTTTTCGCACAATTCGCTGCACAACTTCGGTAAAAAATTTGCAATTGAGTTTAACTTAAGGGGGAAACACAAAAAGGTTGCCAACAATTTGTTTGCTTTCTTATCAGTTTGTTCATTCTATAAAGTGTGGCAGAAGTTCAAGTTTAGTAAAAGTTTTCAAAAAAGATTTGCAATTATCCCTTTGGAAAAATGTATTTATGTTTTAAGTCTATATAATATAATATAATATATAATAAACAATATAGTAACTGGATAAGTTATATGAGAATTGTTAGATTAGAGTTGCATACGAATACATTCTTTATCAAGGTCCTCATTTTTATAATAAATAATATACTTTTCATTAATTAATGTTAGTGCGTAATTCTATTATTCAAACATTTAAACTTAATATTAAAGAATCGAAATAATCATTAATGAAATTGGTTATAATATGTTCCTTCTTTAGTAACTTTAACAAAGTTTAACTACTGTGTACTGTTTTGGGAGCCACATTTTCTAATGTTAATTAAAATTTCTAGCCCTAACTGGTTGCACAATGTTCTCTTAGCCGGACTTACAATTGCCATTAAACGTGCTAGCTTTTTGCCATGCGATGGTTGCGACATTTCACATTCGTTTACATTTTGCCATTAAGCAGGCAAGTCTGTGGCCCATCAATTGCTGCCAGTAAGCTAGCAGCTTATTCCCGGGCATTATCCTGGGTGTCCTGTGCAATGCAATAAAAGTTGAATACGCGCATTTTGCAATTTCAATTTGCTTTCTGCTGCCTGCTCGCTGCTGGCTTCTGTGCTCGTTATTTGTGTTTGCCGCTCATTAAAAGCTGTCAATTGTTTCTCTTTGGCATTTACAACCTGCTTAACTACATTGAGAGTGAAGTATACTCATATAGCACATCTACCCCAACTGCGCACCCAGTTGGAATCCTTTAAGTGCGCTGTGCCGCATAAAAGTGAATTCCCATCTTAGTGGTTTCACATTAAAGTTCTACGCTGCACTTGTGCGACAATAAAACTTATACAATTTTTCGATATTCTTTTTTTCCTTTGCCTTTTCTTTTTGACAATTTGTAGTCGCACTCCTTTCGCCAATTTTATGGTCCGCCCCGCAGGCGACTTTGGCCAGCACCTATTGTGTGAAAAACCAGGCAGCCAAAGAGTGCGAAATAAAGCACAGATGATATATGCTCCAAGGGGTGATCAGTGTGTTCGGCGCTAGTGTTGTTTGGCCACGTTTACTTTGGCTTGGCCTGAATGTGCTGGAAAATAGGGTAGGTCGTTTTGTGGGTTGGTCGGTCGGTCGCTCTAAATGGCCTGTGGCAGCTTTGAATTGCATTACCAAGAATTGTCTGGGCACAAGAGAAGTTTGAAAAAACATTACTTTATAAATGATTAATGAATGAGAGCTCTTCGATAAACAGACCGTTTATAGTAAGCTGTGAATTAAGCTAAGTTATTATTCTGTGTTTTTAATAAACATAATTATTACCAACCCTTAAACATTAAATAAATAAACAACCTCAAGTAGCATCTATAAAAAAAAGCATCGGGATTTATATAACCAATAAAGTATCTGTGGTGTGTATAAATATTATCTCATACTGAGTTGGTCTAAGCGCTTATACGTTATAAGCTATTGGCTTTTATGTTGCTGGCTTACACAGCTACTTTTCTGCTTCAGTTGTAGTGATGTTTAGGCCAAGCAGCGCCACTGTCAAGTTCAACGCACTAAGCTTCTGAACAGCTTCACAGCTTCCTTGCAGCTATAATCCAGTCACACTCACATACACTCTCAAGTAACCATGAAAGACATTGAACTTTAAGTTTATGATATATCAAAGTGGCAGCGAACTTAAGGTTGACCTCAACCAATTTAAAGTACGCCACTACAGCTGGCTGTGTTTCTCCTACTATTGGGACAGTCGTATCCTGGCATTTTAGTGCACTATTTGCACTACACTTTGTGGCCAAATGTAAAAAACTGTAGCAGCAGTTTCAACCGCAAGGACACCCACAGACAAACTCGTACATATGAGCAACTCAATAAATCAATATTTGAGTGTCTGGCGGGTTAAGGCCCCGAATGCAATTGTCTATAAAACGGAGCTCTGGCAGTCAAGCAGGCAATTTCTGCTGAAGGCGGATGCCTTTGTTGAGCAGGCGTTTAAGAAAATGACATATAAATTTGATTTTAAAGAGGCTTTAGGCACCGAGAGCGGTATTTAAATACCCTATAGTCAATGATGGAAATAGGGTGTATAAGATTAAAATACACATATAAGTTAACGATTATGTTATATCATAAAAAGTATAACAATTGAGTATATTTTAAAAGCTTGAGAAAATTAACTAGAGTGTTTTGTCTGATTGATTTATTATAATGTAATGACAAGGATTTTTTTCAATTATGTTTTTATGAATTATTGGCTTATCCATATTTAATGCTTATATGATTACTTTTAGCGTACTATATCCGAACAAAAAATACACACGTTACATTTATATCCTGGCACACACATGCTGTGCTTCGTTCGACAGCAGCAACAAAAAGAACGACAACGTTGGGGAAGAGACTGTTGACAGCGGCAAACGCCCCCTAAAAAAACAAAAAAATAAATAAAAAAGTAACAAAAATCACGACAGAAATCAGGAAAAGGACGGTTCGCATCAGCCGGCAGGGCCAACTGCGGATAGGATGTAGCCCCAGTTGGTCGAGTGGAGTTCAAAATGGGGACTTTAGTGTGGATATTTCTATGGTGGTGTGCCCTTCATAAAATATTTCAATATTATAACAGATTTTTCGTTAGCAACGCTGGGGCATGTGTTATTATTTGCGTATTTGTTTTTGTTTGTTGTGTCAACTGCCAGCAAAGCACAACAATAATATTTAAAGACTTACCAAAAACAACCGCCACCCAACAATCGACAACCGACAACCTTCACCACATTTAGGGTTACCGCCTACATTTTCTGTGAAAATTGAATCAAATTGGAACAAAAAGCAGCTGCAACTGCCAAAAAATGTGATATTTAATGCGAATGACACGCACAACAAGGCAGTTTTTGCAACGCCCACAAGTATGCTACACACACTTTTTCCACACACACTCGGTTACATTTGCATTAAATTTCAATTCAAATATGTTTTTTTTTGTACATGATTACATTTGTTGGGCCTGTTTTGAATGGCCTGTGCCATCGTGCATTTATAACTAAATCTCAGAATAAGCAGTTTAAATCCGATGGCATTGCCCTTGCCCTTGCCTCTTTCCCCCTTTCGCCTTATCCAATCCCATTCCCAACCGCGTCCACCATTCCAATTTTATACGAGCATATGTTGAATGCCACCAAATCCGTCGTAATTTGAATAGAATTTGCACAACAAATAAAATTTGAGCGCGATTCTCGTGTGCCAGGCTCGCGATTTGGCGAATCCTCTTAATGGCAGCTTTTTATGCCCTTTCAAATGGCAGAGTCTCCATATTCCTTCAAAAGGCAGAGCAGCATATAAAGAACTTGAGATTTGCCAAATGGAAAAACAATGCAGAAAGTAGGTTTTAAGGATTAAATTAATGAAACTGCGTAATAGAATAATGCATAAAACAAGTATATTTATTTTATAGCTTTTTAATGTATAATAAATTATACAATAAATTACTCTATATGTATATGTATTATGCTACTCTACGTATGTATTAAATATTATTTACATGATTATCAATGTATAAAAATAATGCTTCACATATTTACATCATAAGCTTTGATCCAAAAGTTAAGAAATTTAAAAGAATTTCATACATTACCACACAAAAGCTCTGCTGCTTAAATAATTTGAAAATTGTTTTTCAAACGCATTTCCATTTATCCAGTGTATTTGGTTGCAACTATTCAAAAGCTGCAATTTGTTGCAGTTGCAAGTTTGATGTGCTGTAGTTGTTAATACATTTCCTTTTCGACAATGTTTCAACAAATATAATTAAGCCATTTATTTGCTGTTTTCCGACGTACAAAATTACCATTGTATTTTGCGTCAGAGAATATTTACATACTTTGTAGAGGCTGATTCTGCGAATATATAACATTTAACATTTCCAGCATGTGCAATTTAGTTTGGCTATTCGATAAGTGCACATCCCGTCCGGTTGCAAGTACGTGTACACGTTTCCGTCATGTATATATATAAATATATATTTATATATAAGTACATGTATATATGTATATGTACAGCTATAAGCAGTAAAGTACTTGTGCCATAAGTGCTTACTGAAATCACTTCCAGGCTGCTACTCCTGCTGCCTGGCACATCCTTTAGCTTCCGCTACGGCGCCTCTTGCTCCCTGCATCATTCACTCTGCACTTTGGTGACTTTGTCGTCATCATCGTCATCGGCGTCTTTCTCTTTTCATCTTAACATTCATTCTACAGCGTTGTTGTTATTGTTTGTTAATATGTGCTATAGTTCCTCTTGCTGTTGGTTTATTGTTGTTCTTGTTGTTGTTGCTGCCGCTTTTGTTGGCTATTTCGCTCACGTAATAACGATAATAGCCCTTATTTCTTTCATTTCTTTATATTTTGTGCACCACTTCCGCACTCTGCATCTCTTCTCTCAGCTCTAAGATACACACACAACTGAGTACTTAGTTTCTACACAAGTCGTCGACTTGTTTTTGTGGCTGCCATGATATAATTCTCTTACTGTCATAATATTGTTGTTATTTTCCATTCTTTTTATCATTCTTATTTTGTGTTTTGTGTTTATTTTTTTTTATTGTGTGACATCAAATGCGCTTAACTGATTCTCTGATAAGCAAAAGAAAAATGCAAGCAGACAAATCACAAGTCATGAATTTCGACAAAATGGGCTAGAAGAATTGTTTGCTGCTTAATATAATTATCATGGCTTATCTGTACGTGGCTTCAGATATAATTTAATCGTGGTCATCTTTCTTGGTTTAAGTTCAGCATATATTTAATTTTTAAAGATAGCGCAAACACGTACCCCAATGAAATTTACGTGTCACTTTCTTTTAAGTAAAGACAACACGACTTCAAAACTTATGAATATGACCTGACTCAGTCGTTAAACAGTTTTATAGCTGCTTTTCCTACATTACTTATCACCATTGACCCAGAAAGTTGAGTAGTTAAAAGCTATTTTGGCATGCCCTCGACTTTATGCACTCTCACTACAATAGCTATCTTATTTTACATGCGACGAGCACTCTATTTTCTTTTTTAAAATTAACCTAATTTCAAACCATGAACCTTTTAGAAATAGAAAAATTGGTATACGAGCATTTGGCAAATGTATCTTAAAGACAGAAGAAAGCATCCTACATATATTTATATGTATACTCTATAAGACAGAAATCTTAATTTTTCGATAATAGATTCCTTAACTGATTAAACTTTAATATTTTATTTCGATTATTGCCTATGTAAAAATGTTTGAATTATAATTTTCTCTTGAAGAATATGTATATATATATATATATATACATTTCTTTATACAATATCCTTAGCTTGCTATTCTTTTGACACAAGATGAGCTTATGAACAATTAGGCAGTGCTGTGTCAGTAAACAATTTACAATTTCTGCATATTAGAGAATTAATTCATACACATTTTAGTTATAATGTTCAACAATTTCCATTAAGTTGGTATTTAAGGCTCAAAATGTATAATGATAAGCTTTGCTCATCTTGTTTATCTTCAAATATTTGAAAATAATATCATATGATGCCTTAAATTTTAGCATTCTAATGTTGTAATTATCTCCCATTGTTGCACTTTACCCGCCTCATATTCGTTTCCTTCTTAGACAAAGTGCCTTACTCTAACGCTCTTATCTGCTTAAATAGTTAAACGATAACAATAATAACAAGAATTAAATACAAACAACGGTTTTCATGGCTTGTGTATCATATAATAATAAGCTTAAGACACACTTACCGTATGAATTTGTTTTAATCATATTATGCTTTCAATTAAATTTAACTTATCAATCTGCTGCAGTCTGTTCAAACTGTATTTAATGCATCGGCTTGCACACATGTTTGCTGAGCTGTTTGCATTGACATTTAAGTCGCATTAGAGGCCTGTTTAAGCTTTAGGTTTACGCGCTGTAATTTGTGCCATTTGTGTAATAATGTTTAGCAGTAGGCGTTCAATAAATTTACCAGGTGCAAAACGGCAGACAAGCAGCCCGACGGCATCTTAGGCCCATAATTCTGTGGGTGGTATTTTGAGTGCGTATCGGGCCAACAAACAACAAACAAGTGCATAAAATATGGTTGTATACCCTCGATACACGTGCAACTAGATCTGTTTGGCTGTTTGGCGTTTCTATGCGGTAAATCGAGGCGTGGGCGCAGCCATCATCAGTCATGCGTGCGCAAATATTTTAAGTGCTTCCTGGAACGTGCCTCACTGCCTGCCAGATACTGCCAAACAACCAGCGCAGCTTGAAAGGATATTGTAACGCATTTCACTTTTCGACGTCAGGTGCGTGCCTTAGGGCCAAAATGATTGCATAGATACTTGAATACTTGAGAGTTGCCACATTATATTATCAATAATACTTAAGCAAAGCATCTGCAACATCAGTCGATGAGGGTCCAAATAGATGTACATATATAACATAAGTAGATTGAGCGAATAGTATTTTTATAAGATTGAGATTGAAACAAGCAATGTTTAGAAAAATTAAGAGCTTTGCTTAGGATAACTTTTAAAAATATTTCATTCAATTGAAATAAATTTTGTATGTACAAAATAATTTAACAAAATAATATTGAGACATTGTGCTGCAATGCCAATTCGAACCATTTATTTATACACTTTTGTCCTGTAAGTTAGATTTGCAAACATGTATTTAGCTTGAGTTCATGTTGTTATTGCAATGGCCTGCAAACCATTGATAAGAACCCTGCAACCCACAAATTTAAGCCTACACAAACAGATATACAATCCCGTAGACCACTCACTCTGCCTCCCCTCCTCCTCCTGCCCTAAGCACTACCCCAACAATGCATCAGGCCTACCACATATATGAAACCAAAACAGCCGCCCAGTTTCCACCCATGAGAAAGCGTTGAAGCGGCAGGAGTTAAGCTGCTGATTATTGTTATTGCTGGAGCAGTGTTGTTGTTGTTGTTGCACTATGTTGTTGCTGATAATGGCAGTGGCAGGGCGATTTAAACTGGATGATAAGTGCAGTAGGTAGCACCGCAGCGCTTCGTTGAAAACTTGAACAAAGCTGCGAAAATCTTTGTGTCCCCTGCAGTTGAAAGGAAAAGTTACTCCTACGAAGGAACAATAACGGCATAAAAACTTCTGTCGCTTCGTAGGCGTAAAAGCAACAAAAAAAGAAAATAAACGAAAAAACAGAAACGTTTAACTTTATATATTGCGCCGCATTAGAGTCTGCCATAAACAAATATTTAACACCAATGTGGTGCTTGGGGCACAATTACGTAAATAAAATACTTAAGTAAACCTATTAGTAAGTATTTAAAATAAATCTAGTAATATAGCGAAAATTATCAAATTAAAATAAACGGTCAAAAGATTATTATTATATTATATTTACTAAGTTGGCTAACAATCATTAAATTAGTTTTAAGACTGGAGCCCAATATTGTTTTCTCGCCGTTAAATTTCTTAAAGACGTGGGCTATTCATTTGCCAAAAACGGTCACTTAACGGTTAAGGCCTTGAAATGTTTATGTCAACGTAAATACAGCCAATACATTACTGTGATTTATTTTGAACGCTTAAGGGTGCTGGGTGGTGCGAGTAAATCAGCTGCACAGCGGGTCACTATTCGAGAAGGAGATGGCTCGCATATTGTCAAGTACATGAAATATTTCAAAACATTTGCTGTATTTGACAAGCAGTCAAACTTAAGCGGCCACTCGTCAAGTGACAGGGGTCCCTGGAGCAAAAAGTGCCCCCAGGGCTCCCCAGTTACAAGTGCCAGTCTCGAAGCCCCAATGGCAGTTACCATTCCATTAAGCTGTGCAATGCGCAGGCAAAGAAACATGAAATAAAAAAAAAAGAAAAGGAATTCGCAAGAAATTTCATTTCCTGGCACTCAACTGGTAACAGGACGAAAGCCCCAGCAAAACTCAAACCAAGACACTTCAGGCGCGGCCAACTCAAGTCACTCATTTGGCTTTAACATAAAACCAATTTAAACTTCTGCTGCTCGGGGTAGATGCTCCAACTGAACAATCGACACGCGGCCCCACTGCTTAACGTTCCCCGATATGCAGACACACAACAAACTACCCCTCGGAATAAGATAAAAAAACAACAATTTTAATTTCATTTTTGTGCAGTACCTCAGCGAAGGAAGTATATGTGCATTGATATTATTTAAAACAAAAATGCTAAGAACATAGAGAATGTTTTGAATTTTTTTTATTTGTGTAGTATAT
>SCDZ01000204.1:0-191587 GCA_004143845.1 Drosophila lacertosa | reverse complement strand
AAAATCACTGTACTCCCCCCTTGTGAATTTCCGAAAAAAAAAAAATTGAAAAATTTAGAATCGTCCAATTTTATTTTTAATCGATTGCGGGTACCAAAAGTATATGTATACTAAATGGGTTTAGAAATGTCTCCTACCGCCAGTTAGACCTTTTTTTCATAACAGTAATACTCCCTTTAATGATTGCTTACAGGGTAGGCAAAGAAATAGTACTACAGCAAACAAAAAACTGTTTGAATTTACAATTAGCTGTGGATGGAGTTTGAGTGGCATTGTTGTCATGGTGTGTGTGTGTGTGAGTGTGTATCTGTGTGTGTGTCAATTGATAAAGTGTTTGAGCTAGTGTCCTGCCGCGTTTCATTTTTTTCACAGGCCACTGACGAGTGCCACTCAAAGACGAGACCCACCGCGGCGTTATTATCTTGGATTTGGCATGCGTTGCGCCTGGCATCTAATTACAAAAATACAGGAGCAGGGACCGAAGGATATTCAAATGCGTCCAGCGCAAAGCTGTGACTGACACCCGTTGCCTTGGCCGCCTTTGTGCCTGCCCAGTGGCCCAGTCAGCCCAGTCACGGACTCTCTTGGCCTTGGCAACAGTTGCCAAGCTCGCGGGCGAATATTACAAGTCATTAAGCTGCTGTAATTGCTGTGCGCCGACTTATCAGTCAACTGGCCAATAACCATAAATATGGAGTAGCTTTTGCCTGCCCCTCAAAAAAAAAACCCCCCGTTGTTTTTATTGCCAGCAAGTTTCACTTGATTTGTTGGTGTCACAAAAGTTTTTGGTCAACTCCAATTCACATGTGAATTGTTTATGGAATCAACGAACACACCCACACACCCACCCACACACACACACACTTTCGGCTCATATCCGATTTTCATAAAGGAAATGACATTTTTCTACGGCAGTTTTCGCAACATTTTGTCGACTCGAATGTGAGTAGAATCTTCGGCCCGGCGCTTAACGTTCCACATTTCCGCATTTGGTTTTTCCCGTTGACTGCTTTCGAGGATGACGCGGCCGCTTTTCACTGTGCGCTTTTCTTGGCTTGTGGCATAAGTCGATTATATGCGGAAATGAAAACCCATAAAAATCCTTTCCTTCGGTGATTAGTTAACATATTTTTCGTCGCACATTCAGAACTTGCTTGGGCCAAGGGGAAACAATTATTTATGTGAAATATTATTTATTATTTATTATTGTTCTTTTTATTTGGGTGCTCCTTTATGAGTGTGTGTTTGTGTATGTGTGTGTGTTTATGCACTCGAGACCGAAATTGTTGTTGCGAGTGGTTGAGGTCCATTAAATTTTGTGAGTGGCCGCTCATTTATGAGTTATGCATATTAAAAGAGGGTTCAACAATCCAAATATAAATATAAATATATATTCATACTCAGCCTGGGTGAAGAAAGAATTTTGTGTTAGTTTAATGTGCTCCAAGAAAAATAAAGTCAAAGATATAAATATTTAAATGTGTTTCTAGGGAGAAATTAAAATTTAATAATAATACTTGGAAAAAAATTTAACTTACATTAGAAATATCTGTTTGGGTAATTGTTAAATAAACGTTTTAAGAATTAAATTTTTTTAATGAATGCTGCTAAAAATATTGATAATATCAAATCCGCCTAAGAATGCGCATCACATTTAAAAACCATTTTATATCTTTTTTACATGTCCTCAATAAATTCAAAATAAAAGTTGGCATAAGCTTGTGTCTTCCTATTAAAGGTCCAAGTCATGAGAACACCATATTCGCCTGTTGGCCAGGGCAACGGAAACAGTTCAGGCTTAAGATACAAGTCCTTCACTATGACAGGACCCTATAAGAAAACGTTACTTAAAAGCTAATCCTTACTTAAGTTTATGTACACACCATATAGGGACACGTATGGTTTAGATTGGAGTAGTTCCTGAAGATATTGTACATCATGTTGATAACTGGATTATTGTGTTTCCGCTGAAACTCGCAAATATCAAATGTGATATTATACAAAAAGGGTTTGTAGCCATTTGCCCTCTTCATCAGCTGAACGTGGCATCGCAAATCGTGGACAGTATGCAGAAAGGTGCCCGTGAACCTCAAAAGGGTTTTATTCCTTTGAACAGCCCTTAAACGACAACTCTGCAGCAGAAAAGTTTTATTGTCAGAGCCGCAAACTGCATTTATCCATCTAACATGAACAGCGTCCTGAATAATAATATAAAGGATATTTACTGCCCGAGATATAAATTTGATACTTACATTGAAAATATGTTCCTTGAAAACAATGAAAACAACGAGAGAAATTAAAAACGAATTGTGCATTTTGTTTATTCTACTTTTGAAATGAGTTTACATAAAATGTTTACGAAATCAATTTTGATTTTATGTTTGTTACGCTTGGCTTAAGTTGGTTAATAAAAAATATTGTAATAATAATATGTTCATTTTTGTAATTGATAAATCATTGAGTACTTTAAAACGCATTTTTTAATGGTCATAAATAAAATTTTGATATGTTTTCTATTACATATTAATAATTAAAAGCACATTTTTTGCTAGTTAGCTTTGTTTGTTTTGATAAAAATATACCATCCATAAACCAACCTTAATTATATATGAAATTAATTTTGATAAAAGTTTACATAAAGTTTTAAGTATTAAATTAAAAGAGGAATTTATTATAACTAAAGAAAATTTAAATATATATATAAATTTATATATCATTTAACAAATGCGTAAATATGTTTTTTGTGATGGATTAGAAAAAACCTATTTTCAAGTAGACCCAAAACTAAACAAAAAACTGGCATTTACATATTATAAAAATGATTTCTGTATACCATAATATATGCATATAAAAAATGCAGTAATTTATGTAACCAGTAAGCAGAAAAAAATTTTTGTAAAGGACACTGAAACTTTTCGCGGCACAGGATTAATGCAGATGCAGATGCAACCGCAGCGGCTGCCGCAGTTTTTTTTTCCATTTTGTGCTGACAAATACTCGAAATCAATCAAAACGCTTAAGGACAGAGGACGTGGTGGGAAATTTAGCGACGCGTGCGCGAAATGTTGCCGACTAATCAAAATTCAATTTGATGGCAACTCTGGCTGCCGTTTAAATCATTAAAATCAAAATTCGCAAATGATGCGCGTAATAAACTCAGCGCCGTTTCCCATGAACTCGTGTCCAGGTCGAGGGATCAGTTGGGCTGAGTTGATGGGTTCATTCGGTGACAATTGAAATATAGCCGGGCATTTGTTGCTGCCAATGTTTGCAAACATGTACCTCTCTCTCTATGTTGTGTTAGCTGTTGTTGTTGTTGCTGTTGTTGTGGCAGCCAAGCGTATCAATAAATCCATTTAAAATTGCGTGCACACCGCCGCGTGCATGTGTGTGTATGTGTGTGTGTGTGTGTGTGTCGAGTGTTTGTCATTTCGGGCCGCACATAATGCAATGGGCATTATGGCTGCTTAGTGCCAGAAAATATATCGCAAATAAATTGGCAGCGACAGCGAAACAAAAGCGCCAAAAGACGTCACCAATTGACATCGATATCGCTGCACACAACCCTCCGCATAGGTAAGCCCGGCTAATACCAGTTGCAACCCTCGATTTAAAATGCAAAATCAAAGTAAATCAATTTCAGTTTGCGAAAACATTCGCGCAAACGCAGCTTGGGCACGTTCTCTGAGTTAAGTCGGCCAATAAATCAAATTACGAAATTTTTACTTTGAATTTTTTTTTTTTTCACTGCCTTCAAATTATGCGCATATGGGCCATAAGACAAAAACGACAAAAGGACGCACACATTTGGTAGTCACTCAAGTTTTGGTCTCAAGTCTCTTTGGATATTGTAATTTGTGGGAAATCCTTAAAATCCAGCGCATTTATCACAAATATGCGCCCATAAATCAGGACACAGCCGTACGCGCAGTTTTTCCATGGGTGGGCGGGGGCGGTGGGCGGTGGGTGTGGCCCAATTTCCACTCTAAAATCGTGGCCATAAAAACGCGCAACGGGCGCGCCTAATTTGCACATTTTCACTATTTTAATGTTGTTCTACGATTTTATAATGTGCTTATTTATGTGGCCTGTTTATGATTTTATGCGCTTTCTATGCTAATTCCGACCACAAAATAGATCGTAAACTAAAGGTGACGTCATTTATCATACACACACCACACACACACACACACACACACAAATTTATGCAACCCAACTTCGAATGTGTGCGAAAGTATCTTTCTGTCTGTCCATAGATATGTGTGAAAGATACAAACTGTACTCGTAGCACTCTCTGTGCACTGGAAAATACAATTGGAGTTGTTATTTAAACGAGTCAGACATTAATTTATAGCTAAGCCATTTATCACTTATCTAGACATTTAAATATTTTGGAGTGGAAGAAACCATTTCTTAAACAACTATAATTTAAATATCACAAAACTTAAAAAATACTTCGAGAAATAAATAAAGATATGCACAAATTTACAGTTAAGTGTATATATTTTAAAAGCAGTATTATATCTAAATGAATGAGTTGTCATGTCGTTAAACTATTTACAAACAAATTTTATCGGGGGACTTAACCGACAGGGTGCAATTTAAGTGGGAAGAAGTCTTAAGGAGAATTAAGCTCATAACTTTATATTTTAAGAGTTTTCGTTTTTATTTGACGAGGTTGTCTGGAACCCAAATCTTTACTTATTATGTCTAAAGTCCCTTAGGCAGGATTTTATTTCCTTTCATCCGAAAATATAAATATTTTAATACTTAGCCATATTACATATAAGAAAATTAACTCAAACTACAATCGAAATCCTTTGTAAATATGTAACAAGATTTGGCTTTAAGTCCCGTTCAGTCAATGGACGCATTTGGTTTATTTGCCACCCGTTAAGCAAATGCTTTTAATAATTTAAGCCAAAATGCAAAGAGAGTTGTAGATGAGTATTTATATATAAGTATTTACGACTCCCCCGTCATGTTGTCAATAACAATTTCGCAATGACACTCGCAGATAGACAGCTAAAGAAAAAAAAAACCCTTTCGCAGACGACAACGCAACAAATCGCTGCAAATTACACTCATAAAATTTTATCTCCCAATATCGGAAATGGATTCCATGTTGTCGCTAGCCCCACAGACTAATGGCCATCGTATGACCCGCAGCAGCAGCAGCAGCAGCAGCACAAAGAAAGTTGCCACAATGTGTGGCAAGTCTCGAAGCAGCTGCGCGTCATTTGCAGCCACTCGGACAGGCCATCAAAGTAGTTGCAACAATTGCGCTGTGGCCAGTAAAAATAGCAGAAAGTTATATTAAAAAGGGTTACCAATGCCATTTGATATTCTTTATACTTTCCTTTCCACTTCTTTTTTATGGTCATAAGCAGTCATAATTTCATTATTATGAAGTGTCAAGTGCGCCCTACTGTTGCCCATTATGGAAATGGTCGCCCAAATGGGCACTTTGTGTGACCATTGCGAAGGGGCGGGTTACGGGCCACGTTTTAGGGTTCAGTTGAAGAGCGCGATTGGAATTTTAAGTTGCCGCCGTTGCCTTTTGCCCGGTCAAATCAAACGCGTCTAATTACTTTGAATTATGCGCCTAATTTGGCGCAACGTTTCGTTGCCAGGCCGATGATTCATTTTGGGCCAGTTGGCGTGGGTCGAGACCAGTCAATCATGCCAACTGTTGCCATCCGTCAGGACGGAAGGGTGCAATCGTAATAAACGTGGCGCATTGGATTACATAAGGCGTGTGCCCAGGGCAACTAGCGGGTTCTGCTTCTTGGCTGGTCAGCCCCGGGGGCAGTGTGGGTCAGCGAAGGGATTACGCAGACACATGAGTGCGAAACTGTAACTGGGTCTAACCGCAAAAGTACGTCGTCTCAAGTAACCGCAAAACGGCTTTTAGACTCGAGCCGGGTCCCTTGGGGGGCTCTATCCAGTGGCAACGGGTAAGGATAGTAAATGTCTTGGACGCAGATTAATCAGCGTATTGGGCAATGAAATCAAATAAATGCATATATGCCACATGAGCTAATGAAATGTGTAGAGAAAGGAGGAAGAAAGTCAGTTTTGTGCAATTTTTCATCTAATTGATGAAGCGCAAATCAAACAAGTGACAGCATTTGAAGGGTTTCAACAAATTACAACTCTCAATCAATGCAATTTACACAAAAAGGGAAAACATAAAGAAACTCCATCGAGAGCATAACCAGCAAAAAGCACTTGAAAATTTTACTGACCCCTCAAAACTGTTTTCTTTTTCTTTTATGAATACCCTGTGCTTAGAATGCGAATAAAGTGGTGTTTAACAAGGTTATAAAAGAAGTGTTGAAATAACACTATATATTTAATTTATGGAAATGAAATTCCCTATCATACTATCTGTAGACCAGATTAATCTTAGAAATTGATTCGAATAGAACTTCATCTACATTCTGAATGCTCATCAAAATAAGTAAAAGGCGAAAAAATACTTCATATATAATCAATTAAAATATCCATTTTTCCCCTTCCACCAATATCACCTTACTAATAAAACTAAATTTATAATATATTTTTTAAATAGAATTTCAAGTTCTTAAGTTTCCTAAGTTACATTAAAGTCTAGGGTATATATTGGTCCCATACTCCAAGTTCTTGGCCCTTCTTTCCTTTCTCTTTTTTTTTTTGCTTGCGTGTGGCACACTACAATAAATTATCAAAATTTGTGGCATAAATCAGTGGTGCAACCGCAGCATAGTCCCATATTGGCAGCATATAAACTTTTCACTTTTCAATATTTGCTCGGACCGACGACATTTGTTTGTGCTGCGAAAACAGGACAAGCCGGGCAGGGAGTCAACAAGGACTTGTGCGGGTGTTTTTGATTTGTTTGGCATATTGAAGTGGTCAAGGGTCCACATGAATCAGCAGCAGGAGCAGTTGTGACAGCACTCGTAGCCATGTAAGTGGGCGTAACCGGTCGCCCAGTTATGGGCGTTAAGTTAATTGATTGACGACACGAAGCGGCAAAGGGGAAGCCTTTGGCAGGAATTGTCGATTGTCAGGCGAGTCGCACAAAATTACCGTTGATTTGCGACCATTGTCCAGCTTAAATTGTGCCACAAGCAGTTGCCACATTATATTCTTTGTTGCGAATTGATTGGAATTTTATGAGCGTTTACCTGCTGCGTGGATGGGGGCGGGGTCTGAGGGCATGCTTAAAGAGCGTGGGCGTGGTCCAGTTTGCCGTTTTTAGCCAACTTTACGAGGCAGCCCAAATATTCAGTTTCATATTTATGCGTTTAATAAGCAGCATGACATGCTGGAAATGTCATGTGTCGACTGTCATTCAAATGAAACAAATGCCAGAATGTCCTGCTTCCTGGCCACACTTTGGGGCGACGCGTGCGCGCAGGATGTGCTTGATTACTTGACATTTTGCATGGTAGATCCGTGTATTAATGAACGAAATAAATTTAATTTTGCCAATTAATGCACTGAGCATCAGACGTCAGCAACTTTTGGCAGCCGCCGCCGCCCCCCGCAATCTGTTAGCTTTATGTTTATCATTATTGACTCGTGAGTGCTTAGTCCACTCACACACACACACACACATACATACACATACACTTCCGCACACCCACTCACTTTCACTTGTCGCTCATAATGAGTCGAGCGGGGGTTGACTTGGGCCCCCTTTCGGGCCAGGGGCGTGGCCGTTTCTTGGCTTAGATTGGTTCGCATTTGGTAATCAAATCTTTTGGCTGCGCTTTCGCTTTCACCGAAAATGTTCGCAAATTGCAATAAAAGGGAAAACTAGGGACTGCCGCTGCCCAAGTCCATGTTTTTGGGGTTGAAACAGGAAACAAACACTGGACAGAGACGGAGACAACGAATGGGCCAACGCTTAGTCATCATCATCGTTGAGGCGTCATTGTTTCTGGCTCGAGGCGGCTTATTGGATTTCTTTCAAGTGCTACTTTAACGCTATTTACGAGACAGTTTTATAAGTTAGATCAGAGCGGCCAGCAGCTGTCATTGTCTCGCTATTAAATGCATGAGTCCACAAACAATTGCTGTTCACACCTGGAGCACAATTGCAGCATTGTGGCCACACTTCAAAGCCACTCGAAAACTCGAACAAAGCCAGTGTGAGAAACCTAAGCGCAATTAGCGTTGAAAGCTGAAATGTGTCAACTACAAAAAAAATAAAGATTTGTACTTTAATCAAACATAAAGCATTTCTCACAGCCATACGACAAATTAAGAGGACAACATTTTCTTTGAGTGTAGCTAATAACTTGATTAGAGAAATAAAAGCCAAAATGTGACTTAATTAAATGTGGTCCAAAGAAGAAGCCACACAAGACGCAACGTGTGTCGCGGTTTTTGTCCCAACCAGTTAACTACCCTATAAGCTAACCCGCCAAGCGGCAATTTCGCCAATTCCAGTTAATCGATGCTTTCCCGCGTTCCATGCAAAGAGTATATTATATTACAATGTCCTGGATCGGCATATCGCATGTATCCATTACACTCGACTGCCGCTGACCGCTGTCGAGGACGAGGGGTTGACTCCCCACGGCCGATTAGTTCAGTCAGCCGCGACCAGGTCCGCATCCGCGTCCAGTCGTCGAGTCCATCAACGGCACATCAAACTGTCCAAGGCAATAACAACAATGGAACCATTCAATCAGCGGGCATAAAAACATAAAGAGATTTTAATTTTTTGATTATGTTCGATGTGTGTGTGTGATGCGTGTGTGTGTTTGTGATATGTGCGTGTTGTGCTCCCGAGGGAACTGTTCCTTCAGCTTCAGCTACTGCGCGCTGCCTTTGTCCAATCGTTAATCAATGAAGTTCGTGTGGAACTCCCCTTCGATCTTTGGACAAACGTCCCTTGGTCAGTCAGAGGAAAAACCCGCCTCATCCTCCTTCAACAGAGCAGCTCATTTGTGCGTTTAGCATAATAAAAAAAAAGCGGACTCGTAGTTGATTATACTACACTAAGGGGGGAAAGTCGGAAAACTCTGCGATTTTCTGTGCTAATGCGTCGTAATTTCTATTAAAGTCACTTCCGGCTGACGGGGATTTTTTTCTGCCCAGTGCTGTAATCCAGACTATAATTGCAGTTCATCAGACGAAAGTAAACGGAACAAGGCTGGGACTTAATAAGTACATATATAGTTGGTAAGGCAGCACCTGTGGTACATACATATATTTCCTTATTTTCACTATTCTAACATTATATTCTTATGGGCCGCCTGCTTCCGCTCAATTAAACAATTGAATGCAATTTAAAGCCTACTCCAAGACAACAAAAGACAAATCATAGCCATTAATTCCGCACTCGAGGAATGTTTCATTACACGGCAACCAACTGGAACTGGAACCACCAGGCGATACCGAGCACTCCTTTGTGCTCACATGTGCCGCAAGGATTCCTCTGCTGCTGCTCCAGCAGCTTACTTTTAATTTCCCTGCGCCGCCTTATTACGCTCATTCATATGCAAATCGTTGGACTGTAACACAAAAGCCAGCGACAGCGGAAAAACCTGAAGCCTGAAAAGCCCAGGCACCACAAGTCAAGAGCGTAGAGGAAAATGGGAAAAAACGAGGCGCATCAAGTTGGCTGTGAGCGATTAAAAAAAAAACGGCAACTTTCCTGTCAAGGCATATGCTTAGCATATGAATGCTCCAGCTCAATGCCATATACAATATATAGTACACTGAGAAAAACGATGGGGGTTTTCTATCATAGTAAAGAAGAAGATATATATTTCAAAAAGATTGTAATTTTATAAGCTTAGATCTTAAATTTATTTAATTTTTTAAAATTCTTTAGTTTCTTTTGATAATTTATATTTTCAATATATTTCTAGGCATAAAAGTATTTACTTCTATGATCAACTGGGAATTTGGTTTATTCTAATAAAAAGTTCTTACATTATGATTGCATAAAGTTATCTTTGAATTTTGTTTAGTTCTCATCATTCATATCTAAAGTCTGTTTTTCTTCATCAAATATAACTTTTCTTCGAACTTAAGCGTATGTATATAATTTTTTTTGAGTGTACCGTCTTAAAGTGCCTCAGAGCTCTTGCCGAGTTTGCAGGATTTTCACCTCGTAACCCAAAAAATGCGCTCAGTGGTGGTGCTGGCGGTGGGGTGGTGTTGTTGGTGGTGTTTCTGTCTTTTAACTACCCGCGAATGGACCGTCAAATGCTTTATGGGGTTGTTATTATTGTTGTTGATGTGGGACTGTACCTTTTATCTTAAATACGAATATATGACTGTTACAATTTCGATTTTAAGCATGCCATATCAAATTTAAATGAATCGCTTTGCCTCTCCTGGGACTACATGTGGCGTTTGGCATTTATAGTTCTATAGATTTAGGGTTTGTATCACTTGGTTAAAATACGCTCTGTGAACAGTTCACATTTCCAATTTCCGCTGCGATTTCTAGCTTTTGTTTGGCAAAACAATTAATGTTATTTGCATAATAGTTGGTTTGGGCCACAGCCACACAAAGGCGCCCAAAGGCAGAAGCAGCAAATGGAGCTGGCCACATGTGGTCCTTTTGCCATATTTCCAACAAAAAAAAAATCACAGTTCAAGTTTGCCTGGGGCGAGGTCTTCGGCTTTTTGGTATTGTCTGATGTGGCCGCTATTAAATTGTATTTGACTTTGAAAATATTTTGTGTGGCACGTTGGTGTGGCAAGTAACTCGCTGACAGTTTCAAGTGCTTTTGGGTCTGTCGCTAGTTTTGCGCATTATCAGCAACACTTGAGCACTTGCGACTTCAAGTGTCGCTTGTCGCTTGTCGCGTTGCTAATGTGCAAAAAATGTTGCCTAACTTTCTGCAGCTGCAAATTGAAGCCGCCTTTGGCCGCGACGAGTGCCACTTGAGTTTTTGGGAAAATTGCCAAAAGACGCAAGTGCTTCAATCTCACACACAGCACACATGGTTTGCTTCCCTGCTTATTTATTTATTTGTGCGTTGCCTAAATGACACGAATTTGTCAACTGCTGGCTGAGTTGACATGAACCCCGTTGCTTTCCACCCCCCTCCGCCCATTTATACATACATATGTCGATGTTTGTTTAGTTACATGCCACGCCCACCTCTTCCTTGCAGCGCCCTCTAAAATAACCTTTTGTTTGCTCAGCAGTTAAAAATTTCAATTAGTAGTGAAAGGAATGAAAATTGTTACAAAATCTTTATAATTAGTTTTTCGTATGCAAATGTTGTGTATTATTTGTGGGCCACCGAAATTGAAATTAAATATTCTTTTTACAATATACACTGCCCTGCGGCTTTGACCCACTGCCATAGAATTCAAGTCGACATTTCCACCTTCCACCTTTCCCCAAAAAGGTTGAGGGTAAACACGATTCAGCGCATTATTTCCGGCACATTGAGCTGATGTTGTCAGCAATTTAATTTCAATAAAGAAAAAAGAAAAATAAAAACAAATATATACACAGCTCTCACACGCATTGTACAGTCTGCATAATTATAATGGAAAATTCATAATTTGCACACTTTTCTTTTCTGTTTTCCCACCCTCCGCTCGCAAATGAGATAAACGGAAGGAAGTGAAGTCAACGGGAATTCGCAGTCACCACCCGCGACGGTTTTTTTCCACTCATTTCAACAGCTTGTTGCTAATTTTTAATAAATATTGAACAACTCCCGCCAGGCTGATGGAGTAAGGGGGGGAGGGGGATTTCCTTACGATTCCCGCTGCCAATATGCAAATTTGCCAGCACAATTTTCGCACAATATGAAAGTCATAATTTGGCATCACGTGCGCGATTATTGTGATGATTATCGTTGAAGGTTTTCCCCCCCACTTTTCCATTATGCTCATGTTGTTGATTAAAAATCTAATGTCGATGTCTGTTTATGTTTATACATATACTACAACAGATTTTGTTGGTTTTGCGTTAACGCCACGTGGCACCGCGTACAGTTGAGCCTGCAGAGAGCTGCATGTCCTTTGGGGTGGCAATTTCAATTTTTAGCAATTTCTTTAATAAAGCAACTTACTGCCTAGAACATCTATTATTATTATAATTATAACTTTTGGGTATAGACTATTTGTTAACAAGTCCCAGCTGCCGCTGAGAATAAACAAAAAAACTGGAATTTCCTTTAAGATTTCTCAACAATTTTATATTTATAAACTTCACTTAATCACAATTAAACCCAATGTACTTAAACACTTATCTAGGGTATTAAGTTGATTGCATTTTAGTTGTATTCCATTTTATTGCATACTT
Organism: Drosophila lacertosa; assembly: GCA_004143845.1. Taxonomy (NCBI): domain Eukaryota; kingdom Metazoa; phylum Arthropoda; class Insecta; order Diptera; family Drosophilidae; genus Drosophila; species Drosophila lacertosa. The sequence continues at coordinate 179,307 of SCDZ01000204.1, read as the reverse complement.
TTGGGCGTCGCGTTAAATTTACTTAATTTATACTTTATTCACTTGATACAATAATTTTTGTTTAAAAGATTTCTTCTTGGTGGCCACAGTTGAGTTATGTTTTTGCTTCCTTTGGCCACTCCGCTTGACTGTCTCCTTTTTGTCCTGGCCCTGCCTGCGTCGCAGTCCGAAGCGGCGGCCAAAGAATGTTGAACGAGGATTGCCAAACACAATCGCGGCGGGAATGGGCAGGATGCGAGTCTCGACAGGACTACTTAAATACTGAGAATACGAATCGCAGAACGTTTAAAGTGGAAACAAGCGACGTTCAGCAACGAAGAGAACTCACCTCAATGGAGTTTCGCTGCCGACTCTCGATAAGCAATAAATATCCACTCAAAAAAGCCAATAACAAGCAGCATCGCAACATGTTCACTGGTTTATATATATATATATATATATATATATATATTTATTTATATTTATTTATTATATCGTGCAACGACAACTTATGCGTGCACTTAGCCCAAGTTATTCAGCGCGAATGATATGAGCTCATATCAATTGTTATTGTTGACTACAGAATCGACATTTATTAAAGTCGCAAAACGAAGTTATCAAGTGCGTGCACTGATTATACCCTATATATAAGCTGAGGCAAGACAGACTAACTCGTCGGGAGATGTCGCCAAAAGCCTGGTTATTTAAATTCAAAGTATATTAGTTTTAAGAGGAAATATGTTTCGTAACCTACAACATAGAGATTTCTTGGATTTCTGCAGTTTACATTCTAGATTGCCTTGAAAAGTAATTTGGAAGACTAGAAGAATCTCAAAAACAGTTTTTAATATGGTAAAGTGCGGCACTACTATTTAGTTCAAGACATCTGTATTGTAAGCTTGTATAAAATATATATAAAAATATATTTAAAATTTAAATTTTAATAAAACTTTAGTCAATATCTATATATGCAAAAAGGCAAACCTTCGGCTGTATATATATAGCTTTTACAGTAAGTGCATCCTAGCTGCGATTTCCTTCACTTTGCGCTGTTTTATTCATTCCATGCGGCTTATGAGACGCAAAACGCTTCGACTCCGATAACAAGCCATATTTTTTCTGTGTCTGTAATTTTGTCGTTTAACTTTGTGCGCCACCCCCACCCCCCTCCTCCTCCTTTGCTTTGCACTAATTCTGTTTTTACATTCGGAGTAATTCGATTGCCGAGCAATCCATTAACTAATGAAAGCGATGCCTTTTTTTCGCATTCTAATTTCGTTCGATTTCTACAACAATTTGGCCCAAATGTGCGATGTGAATTACCCTTGCTGTGTGTCCTTAAAGGGGGTTGTGGCAAATGGGTGCGAGCATTTGATGGCTGTATCCTGTGCGAATGTCCTGTCCTGTGACATTTAATGGCATGTCAACGTCTGTCGCATTTGTTGATATGAGCAGCGCGAAATTAACAAATCGATAAACTTTTATCGTTATGCATTCTCGGGCTCAGCTGCAAATAAATACAAAACCAATTGCCAGCAACATAAAAATACAGCTAACGAAAAAAAAAACGAATACGCAAAGCGTTTACAGCCAACTGTTCTGCACCTGTAGAGTGCCACAGCCATATGGCTAATTTTATGGGGTCTACCATTTAATTTTCCAATTTTGGCAAACAAAACTTTTCTTCAACAAAAGCCACAGCCACAAAACGTTACGTAACTCAATTATCAAGCGGAGGGTTGCTCAGACCTGTAAATTGATTAGACGACCTTTTGCCATCGTGCTTCAATGATTCAAAATTGGCCTTACATTAGCTAAAGTGGGCGTGGCAACTGTACTTTTACTCCTTTGTACTTGAAACGAATTTGTTGCAGGATTTTTTTTTTCATTTTTCAGTTTTTAGTTTTTACGGTATGCTTTTCTTTTAGGGGTACTTAAATTTCCTAAGCGACAGATGGTCTGAATAAATCCACTCACATATCAACTTTAGGTTATTGTCTACTTAACTATATCCAAAAACATTTGTTTTACTCTCTTTCTCTCTCTTTATGTAGCGACATTTATATTCATCTACCTCTCTTAATACATTTTATTTAATAATAATCTACAATAATAATAATGTATCTATCAACTATTTTATTTGTTTAAATTATTATAATATTTTTGGCTTACATCGCCCCGTCAATTATTATTAAAACCTTGTGAAAATTTTCAATGTCAAATATGTTTGCCAATTTCTTTAGTATGTTTGTACAGGTAGATAAACATATCTATAAACATATCAATTTAGTTCAAGGTTAACAAAAAACGCCAAAAACTTCGTAATGCGCTAAGCAAACACAACAACAATAGCGGCAACCGCGTCGCGCTGTCTTCTTGTGAGTGATAAACATCATCATGAATATTAATGCGACATATCACACACATATCAGCATGAACAGCATTAACATTAACGTTAACATCAGCGACAACATTAACATCAGCAGCAGCAGCAGCAGCAGCAGTAACGGCCCGTCAAAGAGTCAAGTTCACTTTCACTGCGCTGACGCATACTTCATCACCAGCAGCAACAACAACAACAACAACAACAACAATAGCAACAACAACATGATCACGATCATCAGCATTTAGCGTTGGCCAGAGACAAATTTTGGTCAGTGGCACAGTTCGAGCCGCAGCGGACAATGTCCAAGCGAACTGTGCATACAAATGCTTTGCTCTGTCTGCGTCTATTTTTGGCCAACTTGGCTTGGACTGATGAATGGCATCGATTTGAATTTTGGGCACTGTTGCGGGCCGTCTTCACTTGGTCTGCATTGCATCACTGCTCGGCTGCTCGGCGCTCGAAGTTGGCCCGAACTAGCGGCGAGCCAGGTCTGGTCTGGTCTGGTCTGTGCCTGTGTCTGGAGTGCACGCGAATGACGAGTGAAAGCAAAGTGTGGCAATCAATGACGACATCAAAAAACAAGAAAGACTCCAAATGCAGAGAATGGTGACTGCGAGTGGGGAGTGCCGTCGATTAAATACCCTGGCAGATATACAATGAGATATACTCTGACTGAAAATAACAAGATTTTTATGTCAATTGCTGCTATTGATAAAAGCATTTCTTAAATGTTTATAGCACAATGAATTGAGCTTTTATTAACTTAGATCATGAACGAACGATTGATACTAAGAAAACTATATCAACTATATAACTATATACTCGGAAACTTAGTGTCAAGTTTTTGCCAAAATACAACTCATACTTATGATCAAAACAGGGCTTGATTCACATTAATTTAATATGATCTCTAATAAATCAAGGGTTATAATATTACGCTCATATCTCAGTAAAATATTTGTAAAGCAAATAAAGATACATTCAATAATCTAAATTAAGATACAGTAGCTGTCTTTATATACATACTCATACTTATGCAAACCATATCAAGAATATATACTTCCTAACGCTTCCATAAAACTCATCTTTAATACGTGACATATTTGATGGAAAACTGAAGATACTCTCGGAAAGTGTTTGCACGAACTGCATTATCAAGTTTAACCAGCTGCAGCGAGGCTGTAAAAAAAGTGAAACAGCTGACTGGCAGACTAACTGTTTGTCTGTCCAGCTGTCTGTTGGCCATTTTCTTGGCCCGCTCAAATAGACTCTACTCGCAGCAGCTCAAGGGCACGAGCTGGCTGAACTAAGTGCGAGTGCAAATAAAAAACAAAATCGCTTCTTTGTTGTAAGTTTTTCCCAAGCTCCGATGTGTCATCTTTATCTTTGGCTTAGTTGCAGTTAAAGTTGGAGCTGAGCCAAGGCCGGTTAAGGTCTTGAAACATTTCTGGCATTTGATTAATTGGAAACGCGGTAGTGTGTGTAAATATTTTAATAGCTTATTTAAATAGAAACATGTTTTTCAGACTTTTGTTAACTCACACATGCCAACACACACATACACTCACACACTAATTTACCGTTAGATAATTAGCAAAATATGTACAAATATTTAGAGACAGCACAGTCCAAAGCCCACCCCCTCGGCCGCCCAGTTCCCCTCAGCTAGGCGCCAACTGTTGTTGGCTCATTTCACAGAACACTAAAAAATGTCTCCAAAACTAAAATCTGACGTCAACTTCAACTACGGCTGCGGCTTAATAATACTCTCGATCCAGCCCATGTAGCTCAAGACGGACGTATAAACGCCCGGCCCGGAGCCGCACTGCGTAAAGCCGTAGCTCACAATGCCGTAGGCCACCCAGCGCGAGTGCTGGCGATCGAAGAACATCAAAGGACCTCCGCTGTCCCCGGCACACGTATCCTTGGCCTTTTCGCCACCCGCGCACAGCTGCTTGGGACCCAAACGCACTCCGTACAGATCCAGAATCTTGCTGCAGTTCTCGTTGGACACGTAGGGTATGCGCAGCTTGAGCTTAATTGGACTGTGCGTGTTTATAAAGTACTTGTTGACTGCAAGCAGAGAGAAACTATCAATAAGGGACCTTTAATCAATTCCAGGCTAGACACTCACAGAGATCGGTGCGTCCCCAGCCAGAGACGGAGAACATTTGACCCTCGATTAGCGGCGTCTGCGCCGTCTTGTTGGGCAGGCAAATGGGCATAATGAAGTGCGTAAAGCTGACCGGATGCTTCAGCCGTATAATGGCGATATCGTTGTACTTGTGGCTGGAGTACTCCTTGTACTCCGGATGCACGTGTATGTGCTCGTAGGCGATATCCAGCGCTGCGTCCGCACAGCTCAAATAGTTGGGCTCCTCAATGCAATCGGGCTCCGTCTTCACATTAAACTCACCCAGGCGAATGTGTTTCCTGTTGGTTTAATACAAATTTATTATATTATTTATAATACTTATTTAATCCACTTACAGTCCGCGACGTTCACGCACTCCTTCGCCCTGAACACAATGGGCGGCGGTCAGAATATGACGATCATCGATCAGAGCTCCACTGCAGCCATAGTCATCTATGGGTAAAGTTATAGAAATAATTAATAATAGTTAAAAATACTTTTGTTTACACTTAAAAGCTTATCTAAACAAATTTTTTAGCCATAAACTCTACAAATATGCCATAATTAATACTCGGCTAGTTTAGAATTCTAATAAAAATACTCTGAGTTAACAAAACAGCTTGCAGAGCATATTAGGAAGTATTTCTTTTTTAATTCTTTCTACTTTTTCAAACCAATTAAGGCGCAGATGTTCATTTGTTTGCAAGCTTTAGATAAATATAAATAGTCGAAAAAATGTCTTGGCTAATATATTTTAAATGACAAAGTTGAATTTTGATAATATTTGATATTATAACTTAAAATCTCATAAAGCCTTATATATAATTATATATGTTAGTAGTTAGCAAAGTTAATAATCATTTGATCGTAGTTAATATTTTGAAGCTTTCATTTTAAATTTAAACTTTTCATACATTATTTTCAACTTACTCGAATGGTAGACCAACAGTGCCAGCCAGGGATACTCGTCCAGTTCGGCGATTTCGCCGCCATAGATGCGATTGGTGACCTGCTTGCCGCACTCGTTCAACAGATTGAAACCCGTGCTGGGCTCCACGGTTTGGATGCGACGCTTCAGCTTCTTCCGCTTGAAGCGTGCGGTCACATCCAGAAAGCGACGATACTCGAACTTGGAGAACTGTATGACCGGATAGAGGTAATCCTGCCCGTTGGCCGGACAGCAGACGAGCGGCTTGTAGGCCGCTTCATTCCCATCGCCATCTGCAACAACAGTTGCTGCTGTTGATGCTGGTGCTGCTGTTGTTGTTGTTGTTGTTGGCTGCAGTTCGCACTGCACCTTTTTCAGAAAGTTGACGCGCTCCGAGCTCAAGTTGGTCACATTGCGCACCTGCAGATAGGCGGCACAGTGGCTCACCTGAACACAGACGCCCCGCTTCGTCTCGTTGGGTATGTCGCAGGGCTGCTCAGCAATGCAGCTGACGAGTAGGGCAAGGGCGCTGGCCGCCCACAATGCGCCGTTGCTGGGGTACGGGTACATCAGCGCTGGGCTGGACGCAGCGAACAATGCGACGCTCTGGCAATTGCGACAGTAACGTGGCGCGAACAGCGTACGGCGGACCTCAATGTGTCAACAAACGGCGACGATTGGCGGGCGCAACGCGGCGTATACGCAATCGCGAACGCGTGCAGCGGCAAAAAGCTAAATCAAACGAGCGCTTGTCGAGCGGCTAATGAAAACGCACACAAAAGTGAATCCGTTCGCGTGAACGATCGGCCGTGTATTGAAATCGAATTTGAATGCTGCGCGCAACGGCCCCAAACTCAAACTCAAACTCAAACTAAAACCGAAATCGAAACCGAAACCTCAACAGCGACTCGGAAGAGCCGAAGCGAAGAGTGCCAAAAAAAAAGAAAGAAAAAAAACAAAAAAACAAACTGAAATATAAATAAGCGACGACAGTTAAAGCCCGCACCCGCCCCCGCAGCTTGTGACACCAAAACGAGCCCAAAACTGCAATCGCCGTTAACGAAACGGGAGCAACGGTCAAGCAATGTTGTTGGTACTGTTGTCGTTGTTGTTTTTGTTGTTGTAGACGGTCGCCAACTGTTGGCCGGGTCCGGTTATGCAATCAGCTCTCAGCTGTGCAGCCAATTCGTGTTTTTTTCTGGTTTCACTTTCATTCGCAGTTCAAACCGAGCTCAACGCATTGTCTGCTTTTAGGAGGCGCCTTAAAAATGGTTATAAGGAAAAGCTTTTAAGACAGCTTTGAGCTGAATATTTAAGCAGAAAATTAAATAAAGACTTTGTGCAGTTAGCATCCAATAAGCTTTCTATTTCACCACTGCACTAAATAAGCCTCCTTTACTCCACAAACAAACGTAATCCCTGGAAAAAGTTCAAATGCATATTAGCCATAAAGTTGTGAATGAATTGGAAAATCCAAAAATAATATGACTGTTCAGAGTTGTTAATTGGAGTGTCCCTGCTGTGGATTAGAACTCCGTGTGAATAGATGCCAAGGTTTTGTGTTTAGTTTGTCTTCCCATTCAAAATTTATGCACCGTTTGGTTTCATGAAATTCCTGTTTACTTAATCAATTTTTAAAACAATATATTCATATATGGTTATCAATTCATTTTCAAATATCACGAGGTTGGCTCAGTAAGTTTATACAAATGCATCGCGTTGAAAAAAGATTTCTAGAATTTTTCGTTTATAATGAGAAGTTTTAGCTTAAGGCATTATTTTTGACAAATCTTCAATAATCACAAGCAATTCATATTGTATTCATATTAATTCAAAATATTGCACTAAGAATCGATTATTTATTACTATAAACGAAACTCGTTTGTTATTTATTAAAAGACTTAAAATAATAAGTAAAGATTGATGTCATTATCAATATTTAAATGAATTTAGAACAAAACACGCTTGTTTACATTTAATATAAACAAACAGTTGATATTCAATATATATATATTTTTGTTATAGCACATGGCCATTGAAAATAGGTGAGACAAGGGGTATATAAAGGTTTTATGCATATGATTTTATATTGATTTTATAGTATACTCTGCTTTCGAAGTGGAATAGGTTGTATTGGTTTTGTTTGTTATGTTTAGAGTAATCAATGTCAATATACCCTAAAGTAACAGAGTTAAGTAAGGTTCATTGCTTTAAGGTTAGAACACCCTTATTGGCCGTTTTCAGATGTTATTGCACTGTGAACCGAGTATCGAGCGGTCGTTTACACCCGACTCCAATATTTTTACACCCGAAACTTTCCTTATTGCTTACATTAAACATCGCAAACGAGAAGCGACCGCAAAGCTTTGGCCAAAGTCCAAGAACAACAGGCTGGCAACTGTTGTTGTTGTTGCTGCTGCTGGTGTTGTTGTTGTTGTTGTTGCCGTGGCCCGTGGTTACCGGAAGTTTTCTTGTGGTTTATGTTTATGCGGTGGCCAATTAAAGCGCGGTGGCAATGTCAATGTCTGGCGATTGTTCCGGCTGGAAAATCCAAAGGTTTTTCAAAAACTCAGTTCATTCACTTTGTGCATTGTCTCTAAGCTAAATATATATTTATATTTATTAATTCTTTTATTGGCTACAGTAGCTAACACTTATGAATAGTTGTTAAATTAATATTGTTATTGATATATACACATATACACGAGTATGTAGGCAAGATCACAATTCGAGCTTCAGTTTTGAAAGGTTGCGCCCAAGTTCAGCTTCTAAGCGCGCACATTCTGTCTAATCCAAATATCGTAGGCCGCCACGTTAGTGTAGACGCCGGGCCAGTCTTTTAGGCCGCACTTATAGCCAAACGAGACGATGCCCTCGAGCACCCAGGCATTATCACGGAAACGCATCAGCGGTCCGCCGGAGTCGCCGTCGCAGCTGTCCTGCGAGAACTTGCCGCCCGCGCACATCTGCGTCGGCATAATGCTGATCTTGCGCTCGGCAAACTTGCGCTTGCACTGCGCCGGCTCCACGAAGGCCACGGCCAGCTTCTGCTTGACGGGACTGCGCGACGTTTGCAGCGTGCGGCCAAAGCCAGCAACGGTATATTGCTGGCCGGCACGCTTCGTTTCGGGCGCCACCACCGAGGGCAGGCAGACGGGCTGAATGCTGTTGGAGTAGCGCACGTTGCGCTCCAGCCGGACCAGACCGATGTCGTGCAGCTGGTTGGGCGTCGACTCCTTGTAGAGCTCGTGGGTGCGAGTGTCCTCGACGCCCAGGCGTTGAGCGGCCGGCGCGCAGGGACTGCCGCCGCCGCTGGGACAGTCGACGGCGGTGCGCGTGTCGTGCTCGCCCAGACGCACAGAGGCACTAAAACCAAGCAAAAAAAAAAAAACAGTAAAAAGTTAAAAATATTATAAATAAAACAGCGAACATAAAATTGAGTTAAAGCATGGGGCGCTTATTTAGCAGGAAATCAGATATAGCTAATTGAATTTTAAAAGTGCGCTAAACACCCAAAAGGCAACCGGTCGGGGCGCAACGAATTGTTATCCACTTTGAACCCGCCCCGTGCGCCCCTCCGTTGCCGGCCAAGTCGGCGCTCCAAATGAATCACGTTAACAAGCGAAACGCTTTGAATCTGGTTTGGTCGCTGCGCTAACTTAATTAATATTCTTTAAGTTGGCCAAAGAAGAAAACAAAACAAGATATTAGCAACAATAAGAGACCCACACCCAAAGCGTTTAGTCGAGCCGCGGGGACTCCTCGGCGCCTAATTAGCTAGCTGGAAAGCGCTGCCCGATTCGCAGAAGCGCGTGAAATTGCTTGGGATGAATAAGCGTCTTGGCATGGAATTTAGAGTGTACCCCCCTGGATACTCACAGTGGTCCAATTTCGCGCACAATCCGTCCGATGAGGCAGTGGGCCGCTGTCAGCACGTAGCGCTGATTGATCAGCGTGCCCGCACAGCTGGTCGAGAGTCCGTTGCCGGCCAGGCGTTTGTACTCGAGCAGCACCATCCAGGGAAACTCGTTGAGATCCGCATCTTCGCCGCCGTAGATCTTGTTGTCAATGGTGACGCCGCCGCAGGCCGGTGGCTGTGGCAACAAGCTGGAGCCATCGCCCGACTGTTGCTGGCCCTGTGGCTGCCCCTGTGACTGACGCTCCTCGCCAAAGCTCCAGGGGCGCAGCTCCTGGCTGGGAAAGAGCACAGTACGCGGTGGCGGCGGCGTATTAGGCGCCCGATTCCAACTGAAGTCGTAGCCCTCGCTCAGATCACTGAAATCGGCGAAGTCGGCAAACGCGGACGTCACGCGGCGACTGCGACTGTAGCCCGTGTCGCGGGTGCAGCAGACGAACGGACGATTGTCGCTGCCGACGCCGCAGCTGGAGGCCTTGATGAACTGCTTCTCGATGGGCGACAGGTTTGCCTGCTGCAGCACCGAATACAGAGTCTGGCACTCATTGATCTGCACACAGAGACCAGCCCGCTGGTTGGGATTAATGCAGCGCGCATCTACAGAAAGTAAGGAGAAGAGCGAAGAGTTGGATCAGTGGTCTGGTTATGTTGCCAGGCAGGGGATTCCCTGCTGCCTCGCACTAGTTTCGAGCGACATTCTTGCGGTTGCCACACAAATCGTGTTGCGCGTTCTATGAGCAATTCTTGGCTGCCTTGGAAAATCACCGAATTCAAACGTTTAATTAATATAATTAGCTGGCACGCAATCAAAAGGTAATATCCCAGTTGCATTGAACTTGGCACGCGCCGGCTATATAGTCTTTAATCGTTCGACTGGTTCGACCGGCTTTATTATTATTTTTTTAATTATGCACTTTTCCCAAAGTTCACAATGAAGATGCGCTCTTCGGTGGTCGGGTTTTTTTCGCCTTCTTTTTTAATTGAAAAACTTTCTAAGTTCCCAAGCAATTTGTGGTTTGGATCTTTTCGATTTGTCACTTACAACGCGCTTTTGTAAAATCCGCAGCCAAAATGCACAGCAACAATATAACAAACTTCATTATATATATTTATATATAAACTGTTCTTTTTTCAACACACACTTTAAAATATTTTATTTGCATTTATTGTGTATTAACTTATTTTTTTAATCCGAACAGGCTAGACGCGTTAAACGCTCGAAATGAAACTGTGAACTGTTTGTTGGCAACGCGAGCTTTTATAGCCGCAGCCGCACGCGATCGGGTTAACTGAGAGTTAAAACAAGAACAAGCCGAGTACGACTTGCGAATGAGTCTGAGAACCGGTGGCAAGAACTCGAAAACAAGCGAAACGGAGCATCGCTCACTGCTTAATCAGCGCTTGAAATCAGCGTCAATGAGCCGCGTTTGTTAGCCAAAGGGGGCTTAACTTGTGGTCGAAGCATTTACTATTAGCTTTATGGCCACTGAATTATCAAAACAAAAATATATAAAAACGAGCTAAAGCAACATATATATGAACATATACATATAAGCATGTCACTGGGTGACACTGAACAGCACCGAAAAATGTGTCTATGCTCGGGGAAATTATCTTCGATTGTCCGGTAGTACAATGAACCTAATCTCGGAGCAAACCTCAAGTCAATGAAATCCGCCTGAAACGTCATAACTTTTGCGTGTTATGACAAATATATATCCGGTCAATTGAATCTTAATTGCTCTGCTAAGTTTACTCATCCGGTTGGCAGTTAAAGTAGTTCTATAACACAACACTTATCGCAGATTTGCCCATTTGTCATATACAGGCAGCTAAATATATAAATATGTAACGCTCGCTAAGTTCAAATGTCAAACGTTATCAGAAATCCGCCTGGAACACATTTTTGTAATGTAATTCTGGATTTTAGAATGGGATTCACCCGCTGCGATTTTGTCAACTTATTGACTAAGCCAACGGGGACTATCCTAACTCAAATCGGACTGGTAACAAGTTCCTAATGCGTATTTGACATGTCACAGAATAAAATTTCCATAAGCTGAGTCAACTGCACGCCAAGTGTGGGTGAATTGAAAAAATCACAATTCAGATACTCTAAAAGATATATCTCTCAATTAATTCCGATATTTATTTTATATACTATATATAACGTTCCCATGCTAAATCATAATCGCATCGAAACATGTATTTCACATCATCTTTTAGTCAAAGGGTATTCAATAATCGATTCAGCTTGTGACTTATTTTAATTCTTATACAATATATTATAATATATATAATATAATTATAATCAATTTATCGATGTATAGAGCATTTTAAAATCGAATACTAAGTTTGTACTTCTTATAAATTATTTGTGTAATACTTATCATTATTATTAACTATCTAACTTATTCCTAACTGATTTGACGTAGTTCTAAGATTTATTTATTTATAAGTAGCTTCATTCAAAGAAAATCTATTGAAGATATGTTTCAGTTTGACGTACATATGATCTCTAGGCAATTAAAATTACTAATATAATTGACTGTCACTATAGAAAAATTTAATTACTTAGAAATATTTCGATAAACACAACTGTCAGCTTTGTATAAACTTAATACAAGCTGCATATTTCTCTGAAAAAAGTATCGTAAGCTACTTCTGTGGAATTTTGAAAACCTCGAAATTAATTATTTTTGGGGTGGTCTCATAATTTTAAAGCACCTTTCGATCAGTTAAAATGTCGATAAGTTAGTGAAAAGACGCAAGTAAACAACAAAGAATACTCTTCTTTTAAACTCTGTTACTTTTTGGGTTTAAAATTATTCGTTAAGGCTTAGAACTGACATTCTAAGATACGGGTCTAGTGAAAGTCAGCGGCTTCCGCGTTTCCAATTAGCTTAGAAACAAAACAATAAAAGATTACATAAGTTCAGCTGAACATTTGATTCATTTATTCGCCCCGCAGCGAGGACAGTTGCGTGAAACCGCAAGAACCCTTTAATTTCCTGTCGTTTTTCCTTTCATTTCGTTTCCAAATTGGGCCGGCCACGGCGGGTTACTAACAAGATCAACATGTAAACGAGGAAAGGGTTAAAATAGAGTTAAGTGAGCGCACGCGGGAAATGTCAACGCCAGATAAACGTCTGTGCCGGAAAATGGGCGTGCGGATGGATGGTGTAATTAAGCACGAAATATTCGGAGTGCTTATGCAAAATAGGTTACAACCACCAAAAGAAAGATAATATAAAAAAGATGTTTTCCAACTGACAGCGGTGGGATTCGAACCCACGCCCTTTCGGACTGGTGCCTAAAACCAGCGCCTTAGACCGCTCGGCCACGCTGCCATATGGCGCCCTCTTGATTTCAGCCACACAAATTACACAGCACATTTAGATAAGAGAATGTTCTAAGTAGAATTACAATATCAATTCCATTTATAATACTACAATTGCTTTGTCCATTTCCTTTTTTATTTATATATGAGTAAGTCTTCCCGAAAGGTTGCTAAGTAATAGTTTTTTAAACTTACTAATTTATTTTGCAAAGTATGGACTAGCCTTTTTATTCAAAACAAAAACTTTACAATTCTTCAAGCACTTAAATAACTTTACCTATTTCTTTTATACCTATTTTAAAAGTTTGCTTGCAACAATGGATGATTTATTATAATTTTAAGCACGCGCAAGCTCATTCAAAAGTGACAGCTTATTTATGCTAATATGTATTAGAACTCGTCCCATTCAGCCATTTATAAAAGTAAAAGCAACATACATATATGTATGTGTAAAAAAATAACAACTAACCCAACTAAAAAAGATTTGTGACAGCGGTGGGATTCGAACCCACGCCCTTTCGGACTGGTGCCTAAAACCAGCGCCTTAGACCGCTCGGCCACGCTGCCTCGAACCAAGTCGTGCCAAAAGCGCTTTTTGAAGCCAGAGAACAGTAACCCAGTATTGTATGAAAATGCTGGTCTAGTTTTGGGGATGATTTTGCCGAGTGTTGCCGAAGTACACATGAAAATAGTAGCAGACAGCCAAAGAAAAGTAGTATAAAAAAGGCATGCTTTTTGTTTGTTAAGACTTAACTTTGATAAAGTGTGTGTAAATATAATTTTTTATTTGTAGTTGCATAATTATTTTTAAATAAAATAATATATAAATGAAACATGAAACAACAGAAACTAATGAAATATATTTAATAATTGTTTGTATTAAAAATTTAATTGAAACTGGTTGTAGTTGTACTTTCAAAGAACATTTGTTTTATTATTTGTATTATTATTATTAAAGCTTTTTTATGGCAAGCTATCTTTGCATTCACCAAAACACCATTCAGTAAATTTTGTTAAGCAATCCTAAGATAGCGAAACATAATAATCAAAACGAGAAATATAAAAAACCAAGTGATAACAATGCTACCACCTTTTACGACCCAGCGTTAACATTCGAGCGATTCTAATTCATTGAGAAACGCATTTTGATTTTGCGATAATGAGCAGGGTATAAGGGCAGGGCCAGAGGCCGGGGGGATACGCAGGAATACACAGAGTGACGGATGCAAACAGTTACACCTTCGGCTTGGCCTGCGCCCTTTGAGGTCGACATGTTCTGGCCGCACACCCCGTTGTTTTGTTGTTATTTTACGATTTGTGCATTTTGCAAATTCGCAAGCGGCAAAAAAAAATAAAAGCCGCCCTTTTTTTAGACGGTAGCATATTTTATAGCATTTTTATAGCGACATAGTTTCGTTTTCTCTTTTTTTGCTTGCTATTTACGAGCGTTTTATAACTTGTTTACATTAGGCAAGTGAATAACGGTAACCCTGGGAAGCGTTTTATGCAAAAATCTATTAAAACACTGGCGAGCTGCATAAAAATCACAATAAATGCTCAACGATTGCGTCTTAAACGGTCCATAACCCAGCCACCACAGGGGCTAAGGCAAGCGCCTTGACTTTGTCAAACAAAAGTAAAAATAAAAAAAATATTAAAGAGCATTTGACACATTTCAAATTGTGTTTCGAGGCTGACGCAACCGTTGCAAATGGCCCGTGAAAAGCGTCGAAAGCAGCTTTTCAGCAGCAAAAACTGCGCCTCAGACTTGCCTGTGATCTGCCTGCTGACAGAATGTCTATTCCGTTAACAGTTAAAATTGCATTGCTTATGTTTCAAATACTTCTCCACCAACCTGCAGCACAGTGTGATTTCATTGAAAATGCCCTCGAACAGACTATGCACCAAATGGCCAAAAATATGGAAGAACAGGAAGGCATTACCGTATCGGAGAGTAAAGCCATATTGAATGAATTTGTAAGTATTTGATAATGATTACCTGTACAAATATCAGTGTTTCCTTCTTTAGATAAAACTAGGTGCGTACATTACCAAGGAAGTGCATAGCATGACGCCTAACAGTACAATTCATGTGGCCAATGGTTCAACATATTACATCTATTTCGATTTCACATCTAAAAAACGAAACAGAAGAAGGAAAAGCACCGCAATTCTGTTACAGAATGCAAAAAATTAATTATCATAGGAAGTAAAAAATAAATTTGAAAATAAAACTTAAAGCACACTTAAAATAATTGAAAAAAAACATTTTTTTGAAGATCCATAATCCAAGGTCAATCAGAAAAATTTTAATTTTGATTAAAATTTTTTCTTTTATGAAACAATCCAAATTAAAATACAAGTTGATTTTTCAGATTTTAAGAATGCGTGAAACAAAAATTTTAAATAAAATGAATAAATGCTTACTTAAATAACATAAGCAATCAATATTTAGGCAACAGTTAAGTGCAAGCTTTTAATTCGACTTAAATGGCTATAAAAACTATAGAGTATTATATATAATTTAATCATAGTGAAACAAATTTAAATAAGCTGCAACAAATCGATTTTGTAGACTCAAACTTTTCAGTTGTGTTAAAATATGAGTTCGGCAATAGCTGAAAAATGCTGCTAGCTTTATATATGCTCCTATTTATGTTGGGGCAAAGAAGCAGCCTAGAGGCACTCAAACATACAAAATTGGAAACGAAAATGAATAAAATATTTGTAAGATTTACATACCACTTGTAATCATATTGGTAACAACATATTTTCTATTACAGGCCAACTTTGAAAATAAGGTGACAAAAAATCTCACAAAAGACGCATTTAAAATCCAACCAGCTGACAACGTTCAAATCCGTTTAGCCTATTCAAAACCCCAATCAAATGACAACGATCTGGATAAGCATAATGGAAAGAAACGAAATGGGCCACAATATTTTATGAACTTTGAGTTTAACAACTATCGCAATCCAAAAGAGCAACAAAATTTAGACGAAAATAATAAGGGAAGTAGAAGAAAAATTTTGAATAGAAATATAAGTCCGTACAAATATTTTCCCCTTAAGGACGAAGATGCTTTTCATTAAAAGGTTATCTCTACTTTCAAAAATTAAACAGTGCAAAAATATATTCAATCATATTTAAAAACCAATATAAATACTTAAAAAATATTTGATTAAATTTAAAGAAATATTTTCTATTGATGAAGCTAAAGAGTTAATTTCAAAATAATTTTATATACCAATAAAAAACATTTTAAATAATTTGTTTTATTTAATAAAAGGAAAAATTACTTGACAATTATTGCACTCAACTAAACAGTGACAGATCATGGCCACAATCAATAACAGGGAATACTAGGAACTTCAAGACACCCCTTCTTTAAGGTGTCTCTTTTGACTGATGATTGCTACCAACTTGCACTCGTATTTATATGGAAACTTAAATCGATAAATGACGATATATTTGTCATAATGAACGATTGGATTCTTAAGTTCACTGCCGGAAGTTGCATTACCCGATCAACGTTTTTAGGAAAAATAAAAGAAATAATGCTTGTACTTGAATTGAACTTTGCCCAGTAGATTCTAAATATGCAGAAAATATATACTTATATATATTTGACAGAACAATCTTTTAACCAAACCCATATGATTCAACAGTGGCTCCAAGAAAATATGAAAATATATTAGAAGGTTTTTAAAAGTACACATATGATGTATTAAATTTATAAATCTTTATTAAAAACATTTCACCTCAACACCAAACTTATAAACTAGCTAAATATCTTTTCAAGAATTATAAATATACGCAAAGATGTAAATTTATACATACATCAAGATGTTCAGGAATACCCTTTAAATACTATTGAAATAAATAAAGAAGTATTCAGATTTTACAGAGATTATCTAAATCATATATTTTGATAAGTAATCTGAAAAAATATAGCTTATATAGAAAAGAAATATGTAAATAAATCCTAGACTTATTTATCTCCTCCAAAAATGAATAAGACTTTAAAATATCTGATTGGTTTGAATTACTTGACTAAGTATGCAAATGTTTTGTTTTACTTTAGTCAACCTTATCTAAGATCGATAAAGTATAAAAATGAATTGTTACACAGATAATTAAGTGCGTGCCTAGGGTAATACTTACATTAGTAAGCTTAAATAAGTTCTGGTTTAAAAATAATTTATTAAACAATTGTTTTGCGATGACACACAAATTTAAAGTCTAAAGTTGCTATTTTTATCAAAGCCCCTCTGGTTAAATTTCCCCAATTTTAAGCATTGTGGGTTGGGGAATTTTTATACTGTGCGTCCAGAAGTTTTAAATAAATGTTTACAAATTGAATAATGGGTTTTTTAATGCGATGCAAATTGGATAATTTGCTAAATAATATATATAAAATTTAATCAAAATAAATAATCCATTTATTCACATAATAAAATTGTCCACAATGTTTGGTTTTAAATGAGAAAGTTATGAATTATAAATGTTTACGTTGTTTTTTATTGGGTACATGAAAACAATTTGCGATTGGATAATTTTAATTCAATGGGTCGCCAATACGTCTTGCTTTAGATAAACAAATGCTACATTTAAATGTTCTGGCGTCCAAACAAAAATATTCCCTAGATAATTACGGGTAGACAGTGTCTGGCGATAAGGAAGTGATATCGCAATTTCTCGAAACTCACTTGCCTATAAATACGAGTTGAAAACCTGACAATATAATCAATTGCAACTATAATTTATACACAAAATATTCGATATGAAACTTATCGCTACCTTTTTGTTGACTTTGGCTCTGTTGGGCGAGCAGGATGTTAGTGCCAGGAGTTTGTTGAGCAGTCTCGGCCAAGATTTCGTAAGTTTTCTGATCATCAGCTGATAATTGAGTCAACTTCATACAAACTCCTTTTATAGGGTAGCTTCGGCAGTGATGTTGGCCAGGAGGCGTCAAACTTTGGCAATGCTGTGGGCCAGGCGGCCTCACAGTTTGGCCATGACATTGGCCAGGCCGCAAACAATCTTGGCGGCAATGATGCTGGCCAAGATGCCTCGAACTTTGGCAACTCAGTTGGCCAAGCAGCCTCACAGTTTGGCAACGACGTCGGTCAGGCGGCCTCCCAGTTTGGTAACGACGTCGGCCAGTCCGCCAGTAACCTGGGCAACTCGGTTGCCAGCAGCGAGGTGAGTTCTACAAAAAGTCCGAGCAAATAGATATCCTAAATAAGAATTCCAGGTGCACGATCCAACTGTGGTTGTTGTGGGTTCCAACTCAACCAATGTGAACAAAACAATTGCATCGGATGCCTCCAGTGTAGCCAAGGATGTGGCTTCCGATGCTTCCAATGCGGCCAACAACGTGGCTAACACCGCTTCCAATGTGGCAAGCAGCGTGGCTTCCGATGCCTCCAATGTGGCAAGTAACGTAGCATCTGACGCATCCAACACGGCGAAGAACGTGGAAAATACTGCCTCCAATGTGGCAAGCAGTGTGGCTAGCGATTCCTCCAAAGTGGCAAGTAACGCTGCCTCCGATGCTTCCAATGTTGCCTCCGATGCCTCCAACACGGCTAAGAATGTGGCTAATACCGCTTCCAATGTGGCAAGTAACGTAGCCTCCGATGCTTCCAATGTTGCCTCCGATGCCTCCAACACGGCTAAGAATGTGGCCAACACTGCATCTAACGTGGCAAGTAACGTTGCCTCCGATGCTTCCAATGTTGCCTCCGATGCCTCCAACACGGCTAAGAATGTGGCTAATACCGCTTCTAATGTGGCAAGTAACGTTGCCTCCGATGCCTCCAACACAGCGAAGAACGTGGCTAATACTGCCTCTAATGTGGCAAGTAGCGTGGCAAATACTGCCTCCAATGTGGCAAGCAGTGTGGCCAGTGATTCTTCCAAAGTGGCAAGTAACGTTGCCTCCGATGCTGCCAATACGGCTAAGAACGTTGCAAGTGCCGCAGCATCCGATGCTGCCAATGTGGCAAGTAATGTGGCATCCGATGCTGGCAATGTGGCAAGTAATGTGGCATCCGATGCTGCCAATGTGGCGAGTAATGTGGCATCCGATGCTGCCAACGCTGCCGGCAATATCGCTTCCGATGCCGCTGACGCTGCTGCCAACGTGGTCGGAGCTGCCACAAATATGGCTGCGGGCGTGGCAAGTGGCACCGCAAATGTGGTTGGCAGTGTGGCCAATGGAATTGCCAAAATACTTTAAATGAGCTAACTACAGAAATACTATACGAAGTATTAATATGTTTGTCTATAATCGATAATAAAGCTAAAGTTTTGAGTACTCAATTTAATAATGCACCCGATTTCGTTGTTTTCCTTATTTAACAGTGGGAAATTTGCTGTCTGTTTTACTCAGCCGGGCCAACGTTCAATTTGTTAGGCCGATTAGAATTTGAGGCACGCGCAATTATTCGCTACTAATAATAAACATGTGATTTAAATACCCTTCAAGAGGGTATTTTTATGTTGTTATAAAATAAGTAACACATGGATGAAGATGGTGGAGAATGAATAATGTATATAAACATTTTTCATTTATTTGGTGTATTTAATTTCATGAAAAGCTTTTTATTAGAAGAAAGAGGTATACCAATCTATATAGATTTTTTTTGAAATTCGGCAGTTAATATTTCAGACTTTCCAAAAAAATATGACCTGTTAAGTTTGAAAAGCTGAAAGGGTCTTAGAAATAATTTTGAAAGTGCTGAGGTACTATTAATTTGACCGTAACTGTATAACTTCTAACTAACAACTTCCTTTTTGTACAAACCAAAAAAAGCTATTCAAAACTTTATGAAACATACATATAAAGAAAGATAAAGTAATAGGACTATTATCTCATATAAATTTAATTTAAAAAATAAAAACCTTTTTATTTTCAAAATAAACTTAGTCAAACTCTATAATTATAAGAGTAAATATATATTGCTTAATATATATGCGAAAATCATCACAAACATCGAAACTTTATAAATTCTATATATTATCGTACATTTATAGATTTATGCCCTTAAAGAGTATTTAATTATCGACACACCCCCCATAAAATTCTTTTTTTGGTATAATATCAAATTAGTTAATATTTAAGAAAGCCCCAGACTTGAATTTCAGCGCCGTCAGATAACATAAATTTGACATCAATCAGTGCATACCGCCGATTCCATATGAGTAATTGGCCACTCGAGGCGATTTACAAATAATTACATATATAATTTTTACTGCGTATTTAATTTTAGGCCACAACTTACTTAGATAAGATCCAATGCTCATTTCGTATATAAATTAGACTGCACGGCCCGAAATTTAAACAGTTATAGAAAAAACCACGAAAATGCAAGTAAAATTTATTGCCATTGTGGCCATCGTTTTGGTGGCTCAGCAAGTCGAGGCGGGCACTATTAGCTTTGGTGGCCTAATGGGTGACGTGTCCAAGGTGGCCGTCGCAGGTGAGAAGGCGATTCACAATCTGGAGAATCAGGTGGGCGGTGGCTTGCCACAAGTGGGCTATGTGCAGCCTGCTACTCAAAATCTGCTGAGTGACATGGCCAATGGACTGGGTGATCTGGCTGTAAGTAAAATTTTCCTAACCAAATAACTTAATGTTTTATGTTCTACATATTTGTTTTCTTTAGAATGCGCTAACTAACCTGAGGGTTGAGAATGATTTTGTTAAACCAGAGAACTACAATCTGATTGGCAGTCTTTTGGGTGATATGGCCAACGGTCTCGGCGATTTGGCTGTAAGTTTAATAAACCCAAATAAACCCAAACTTCTTTTAAATACTCTTCAATCATTAGAACCTCATTACCAGCCTTAGCGTAGAGATTCAGCCCGAGAATCTCAGTGTTTCTGTAAGTACTTAAATTAACTTTAATTGAAGTTAAGTATAAATAATCTCTGTCTGTTAACAAATTGTAGTCCGCTGGTGCTTCAGCTATTGGAGAAATCAATGTAAGTACTTGTGCATTTTTTTAATAATAAATTTTATCGAGTTCTTGCTAATTTACAGGGTGTCAGCGCCAAGGCGATTGCCTCTGCTGCCCAGGCAGCTGCTCCCTATGTCAAGCAGATGAATCAAGCTCTAGGAGACTTGGCTGTAAGTGCAAATTGTATGCAATAACATTTGAAATACATTTAATTGTATTATTTAACATTTAGAACTCTCTGACTAACCTGCGTGTTGAGTCTGCTTATGTTAAGCCGGAGAGCTATAATGTTATTGGCAATCTTATGGGTGATATGGGCGATGCTCTCGGAAATTTGGCTGTAAGTTAAACTAGGTTGTTAGTCTATCTCTATCGCTTATATAAATCTAATCTGATCAATAGAACACAATTACCAGCCTTAGCGTAGTTCAGCCCAAGACTAGCAGCATTTCTGTAAGTAATTAAATCTTATTCAATGGATATTTAGAATAAGTTTCAATTTTCATTATCAATATTATAGACCGCAGGTGCCACAGCTATTGGAGAAATTAATGTAAGTTCTTTTAACAATTTTTAATGCAAATAATTTTGAATATATTTTACTCTTTTCGGGTAAATTTACAGGGTGTCAGTGCTAAGACAATCGCTTCTGCTGCCCAGGCAGCTGCTCCCTATGTTAACCAGGTGAATCAGGCTCTAGGAGATTTGGCTGTAAGTAGAATTTGAATAAGTTTTCCTCCGAAGGAGCTCTAATATATAACTTACTTAATCAATAGAACACTATTACCGGCGCCAAAGTTGAGACCAAGACCAGCAGCATTTCTGTAAGTATTCAAATAAAATGTAGCAAAGATTTTAAATAACTTTCATTTTGCTCCATCAAAATTATAGACCGCAGGTGCCACAGCTATTGGAGAAATCAATGTAAATAGTTTCCCCTATATTTAATTCGATTTTTTTTCTATATATATTTACTATATTTACAGGGAGCCAGTGCTAAGGCAATCGCCTCTGCTGCCAAGGCAGCTGCTCCCTACGTCAAGCAGATGAATCAAGCTTTGGGAGATTTGGCTGTAGGTTAAACGTATTTTGTTAGCTTAAAACTTTACTAATTACTTTGAAATATTACAGAACGCCCTCACCAACCTTTAAATGAACGAACAAAGTATTAAAAGCAAAAAAAAATAATAAATATATATGTAAATATTCAATCAGTTGATGAGCTTTTTTTGATTTTCATTAAGCGAGTTTATCAACAACTTTAAGATCAATTAGTGGAACGCATCTTGGGGCTGTTGTTGTTTTGAAATCTAAGAACTGTAAACAAGGTCAATAAATACATATACAAGCTCCAGATGTTGTTGTTTTTATTGTTGTTTGATCTACTTGCAGCCGAAATGGGGGTCAAATGATACGTGAATCAAAATCGAGACACGTGATTCGCTGCAACATTAGGGGATCAAATTACCCGAAAACCACCAGCACCACCAGCATCAACAGCAAAAAGGAACAGCTCCTCATGTGGGCCATGCCGACAATTAGATACCCTGTTTAATAATTCAAGTGGAATGTTTCCATGATTTGCAAATTAGACATTTATCTAAAGCTTTTTTAAGAAATAAGCTGATATTTAATCTATACTTATACTCTATTTTTAACTAATTCCACTGACAGCTATAAGTCTAATTAATTGGGGCATTCTATTAATTTGTGTAAATCAAAGGTCAACAATTTATATTACTGCAACTGCTATATTTAGAATATACCAGCATTAATTTTATCAATTAACAATATCACCATAAATGTTGTTTATTTATTATTTAGGCTCTAATTCGTTCAAAAATATATAATAGATTTTCCTATTTGAGAGTTATGTATTTACAAAATAAAAAAACAAATTTCGCTCGAAAAATGTTGAATATACATTTACATAGATCAAAATGAAATAATTATAAAAAAATATGTGTGTTCATATTTATTAATATAGTTGTGAATGTATAAAATCTAATGGCTTGTTAAATATATATATTTAATAGTGATGTGATTCCAATTGGTTAGTTAATTTATTTTATGCTTTATTAACAGACAATGTAAATAAATATTTTTTCTTTTTATGGTTAAACTCTGTGACAAAGTAGTTATATCCTCTGTTAGAGTATTTAATACAGTGCCATGATCTTTGCCTGATCTGCTCTGTACACATGTATTTCTTTATTTTTTAATGATTTTATTACGATGAAGCGATTTAGAGGCCCCTTTTGCTTTTGACAGTCGCTCAGTCGACGGTGCTCTCAGATACTCGTGCCTCGGAAATTAGGTCATTTAAAGGGGTGAGTCCATGGGTAAAACAGCATGGACGGCAAGCGGAAGACGTATGCGATGCATATACTTTTGTGCATAAGTGTGTGCGACTGCCTTTTGTCGGTTATTGTTGTTGCTGTTGCTGTTATTAAGTCGCTTTATTGAGCGGCAAATTTCGTTTGTTTTGGCAACTGAAAATGTCAGTTAAAAAAAAAAACGCACGATGTACCAAAAGTCGTGAATGGCATAAGAACCGTAATTATGAACAACATTTTGGTTAATTAATTTCGGCACCCCAAAAACCGTAAAGAAAACCCTTTGCTCCAGTCAAACTATGATATTTATGAACTATTTATACAAATTATAGTACATGTATATAATTTTATATCAATTAAAATGCATAGCCCATGACAGCACCAAAGCACGACTCGCAGTGCGTGTGAGCAACGAAAATTCATATTCAAAATAATAGATTATTATATAAAATAAAATGTGACAACAACTGGGCAACAAGTCGGCGCGTCGGCGTGATTATGGCCCATTTGTTGGTCGGGGTTGACAGTCAAAGGCCTTAATATGGCATTAAGTTGGAAACCCGTTTGAGTTGTGGGTGTTCATTAAACGATCAAATTAAGCGCATTTCGACATTGAGTCGGTCAACTATTTCGCCTCGCACAGGACGGCAATTTAAATGGCAAACGGTGCTGGGAACTGGGAATTGGGAACCGGTTCGCAGACGTTTCTATGTTAGTGGTCAAGGTCTAAGGAGCAGCAGACAATCGGACAGCAAACAACAGAACGAACGCGCTGCCAAAGCGGAATAAACAATAACATCGCTCAGTGAGGAACCAGAACCAATTCAGAAATAAATGCAAAAAGTAGAGCCAAAAAGGAGTGGCGAGAATTGCATAAACACAGAACTTATGTGTACATAGGCATAATGTATGCATTTATATATATACACACACACACACAAACACGCTACTTGCGTGCATCTGTGTGCGTGCTGTGCTAAAAATAGAGGTGGAGCGCAAGTAGGGTGACTCAATGCAGCTTTTAGCTTCATTTTAAAAGCTCTCTCGTGACATTTAACTATTCTGAAAACTTAGTTAAAATTCAACAGATTGCTGATACCTATTCTGTAAATTATAATGGTTTAAAACTTTGATAGTCTTACTCCATCTTCCCTCGGTCTTTTCTATTAATTTAAGAAAATTTTATTTTATTTAAGCGTGAAAATAACAATTTAAATCAAACTATGAAACATTTTTATCATTTCAGTAAATTCACTTTTAAAAACAGATTTTTTTATGGATATCTGTTTAATCATAACTCCATATTACACATTTTCAATACCAATTTTTTTATTATTCAACTTAATATCGAAAACACAATTTCAATTAAATGCATAAAATTTAAGTCAAATTAGATTAGCTTGCAAAACGCTTTATTTTTCAAGGTTACATTTGTTTTTGATAATTCCACCCCTTTAATTTGCTCCGGTTTTCTTCAATAAATTGAGTCACCCTAATGGCAACATGCATCATGCGGCAGCAACGTGATAGCAATGCAATCAAAAGTTGCATGCAATAAGCCGCGCTTATATACATCTGTGTGTGTGTGTAAGTGTATTTGAGTGCGTGTTTGTGTGCCAAAAAGGGTTGCCAAACCACTTGCCTTATGTACAAAATGGGAGAGAGCAAAAAAACCGGGCCGCAACAAAACAAAACAAAAATCCCTACAACGAAATTTTTAGCAATACGAATACATAAAATGCGCCTGCTGTTCGCATGCTCTGCCAAAACTGGTTTATTTTATTGATTACGTCGCACTTCTGTTAGCCCCCTTCCCCTTCCCTTGTCCACAAGCATAAGCCAAAGGTTGCCTTATCTTATCGATCAAGCACGACGTGTCCAACTTCTTGGAACGAACACTTGACCAAAAAGGAGAGACCCTCTCTCTCACTCTTTATCTCTCTGTCTGTCTGATGTCGTCTATTCAAATCGCGGCAAGAAACTGCAATAATTGTCATTAATCGTCACAACAATTTTCAGCTGTCAACTGTCACCTCAAAATCGGGCTGCAATAAAACAACACTTCACACGCACGCACAGCAACAACAACAGCTTCATTAAAATTAATTAATGCCTGGGCACACACTCACACACACCAAGGACCATGGGGCAACAATAGGTGTTAAAGGGGGTCGCCATCATTAGGCGCATATCAGTTTTTTTTTTTTTTGGAACAACCGAAAAAATATGCACAAATTAAATTAAATGAAGTGAGTGTGAAAATGTTGGGGTGTGGGTAAAGAAAGAAACAACTGAAAAGCCGCACAGCAAACATTAAACACCCGAACTCTGGGCAGGGCCAAAAGGAAATACGCTCAAGTGATTTTCATACCAAGCCGCCAAAGTTGTTGTTGTTGTTGTTTTTGTTGGTGCGGCTGTTGATGTAAAATCAAGATAAGCAAATTGTTGCCGAAAATTGTAGGTACAAAGGAAGCGATTTGGACGTTTTAATGATGATAGAGCATGACAGAGAATAAATGAAAAATAAAATTCATTTAAATTGTACATCCAAAAATATATTCTCTTTAAAACAGTATAAAAAAACTGTTAATGGGGAATTTTCTCAGGTGTCGATATCCCCAAACATCACAACATGCTAACTATGAATAATTAAAATTTTTTAAAATTCATTCACAACAAGTGTATTTCAGATCTTATCTTTAATAATTTAAGCCTAATTTTATGTTTTTTTGTTTTTGTTTCAAGAACTCGACATTTTCAGCTAATTCTTCGTGCGTTAAATTGTACACACATTTTTTTAAATTAATTTTTAGCTTCTTTTTTAAGGCACAAGCTTCCCCTTTAATAATTCAGTCCTAACCAACTTATTCTTTTTAAAAATAAAAAGCTCTTATGAAAAATTCATTCTAGAAAAGTATTTGCTACAAGAAAAAAATATATAACTAAATAAATTTCGAGGACAACAGTCTCTTTGCTCTAAGAATACATTTTCCCCCAACTTCTTATCCAGCCAAAATTTAAAGAGTATTCTGTATTTATTTAATACTCTTCTAATTCATTTTAATTTACTGCTAATTTACTACTAACTTGAACAACCTGTATAATAAGTATATAGAAAAATAGTAATATAGTAGCCCTTAAACTTCTTTTGGCCTAAATATCTACCCTTTTTGGCAGAGCTTATTAACTGACCAGCTGACCCGAACGAGGCTGAGACAAGTGTAGTTTAAAATAAATTAAGTTTCTCTTTTATATATATTATAAATGTGCCCTTGAAGCTGAACTTGAATTGAAACACAGATACACAAATGTACATGTATGTGTGTGTGTGTTTGGAAACATTTTAGAGGCAACACGAATGCAGCACATGCCACTGATGTTGCCTGTCATAAACAAGAGTTTCGATAATTATTATAATTCAGTATTTCTCTTTTGTTTTTGTTGTTGTTGCTGTTGTTGTTTTTTTGTGTGTCGCCGTCGCCTGTCAAATTGTCGTTGTCATAAAAACGAATGCCCAAAAAATAAACGTCAAGTGTGTGCAAATGGTGATATGTATGCACAGAAACAGACAATATAAATATATATATATATATATGTATATACATATATATCCATATGTACATGTCGATGTATATACACACAATCTATATGTTTGTTAAAGTATCTGTAGCTTTGAGCGCAACCTGTTTCACATGTGCAACAGAGGCTGCCCCTTACCAAAAAAAAAAAAAATAAGGCTTTCTAGTCGCAAGGATACGACAAACCAATACCCTATAAACAGCTTTTAACTGTAAATAGCAAGTGCTTATAGCTCAAAATAAAATTAGTGCCTCAGTCAAAGTGAGACTTCAATAAATTTGCTTTTAAAATTAATTTTGAGAGAGAACAGAATAGATTATCCTTTAAATATATGTGTACTTAATTTTCTTTTCTTTGTTCATAAGGACCTTAAATGCCAAATTAGACGTACCCAACTGTTATAATATCTATAAAATATTTTAAATAAACTGGTTCCCAATCGATATTAATAAATTTTTGTTAAAGAACAATCAAAGTTAATTACATAATTCATATAAGAATTTTAGCGTGAAATTAGGTACATCTAGATCAAATTTTTCACTGGTTATGTGAACTACATTAAATTAATTAAAAAGAAAACTAAACATACATCGATATCCATAAATATTAACTTTAATGACAAAGCTGCAAAAAGACAGGTGAACACATCAAGCTCAACATGACTGACCATATTATATATAAGCCTCATTCATTTGCACAAATGCAAGACACCCATTTTTGAGCACTTTCAATACGCACAGGGTATATTTAAAAAAAGAGGCGACAGCGGCTGCTGCCAGTTTGATTATTATAATTTCGTTGGCAGCTCCTTTTGGCTTTTATTGTGTATGTCCTTATGCACAACAACAATGGAAACAACAACAACAACAACATCAAGTGCAGCAACAAGTCAGCTAGTGAGGTTTTTTTTTTTTTGACTAACCAGTTGCGTGAAACTGGTTACCAAAAATTTCAAGTTCAAAAGTGAAATAAGTGAAACACAAGTTGCAAAGAGCGCGTTGATTTCTGCTCCATTTAAGAAGACAACTACACTACAAGGGATTTGTGAGCATGGGAAACCGGGACAAACGGGCGTCCATCTAAGTGGCAGCGGCGGCTCCACTTAATGGGCTGCCCAGCCCAGCCCCTATGAAGGTCTTGCTGTCAACTGATAAAGAGATAATGCTGCTGCAAAAAACACAAAATAAAATGAAAATGAAAAGAAAGAGTAAAGTGGCAGCAAAACAAAAAAAAAAATAAAAAAAAAAACACAGACTGCGTCTGTCTAATTGTCTGTGCGACTGACTGGCTGACTGACTACATGCTATATAAGGCAATGGCAATGATATCATCAACACACACACACACACACACACACACACACATAGTCGCTGCGTCGCGGAGCCAACCGCAAGATACTTAAGTATTTCAACTGGCGTGGCGCAGGCATTATTTTTGTATTTCACTCTTTCCACTGCAAATGTTGATAATTTGAAGCATGAAATGCAGAAATACCGCGCACACACACACACACACACCAATACAAGTTCAAGTTTGACATACAGGATCCCATTCAAGGCCCCAACAACAGCAAAAAAAAAGAAGTAAAATACACAAAACGAGAGGCAAAAATCGCAAACAAGTTTCGCTTTTATTTAGTGCCTCGAGCAGCGCCAAGTTGCAGATTCCACATGCAATTGTCTGTGTGTGTGTTTGTGTGTATATAGTGTATAGGCAGGCCCATATAAACATTTAAACATATACATATATATATATAGCTATATACAACGTCCCGTCGTTACGTGCCGCAGCATTAAAATGGAACAACTTATGTACGTGGTTCCAGTTCCAGTCCCTGTACCAGCCCCAGACCCAGACCCAGACCCAGACCGAGGCCCAGGCTAAGGCCTGGTTCATCGCCGCACTTAATGCTCCACTGATTGCACAACGATCGGCGCTGCTGCGCAAACTCAAACAGCGACAGCGACAGCACCATAAAAGGGCGCTGAGGCGTACGCAGCAGCAGCAGCAGCAGCAGCAGCAACAGCAGCGAGCGAATTGCAAACGTTGTGAGATACAATTGTATCTGCACGTCATAGGAACGTTGCGTCCCAGTGCCCAGTCGGTGTCAGTAGGTAGACTCTCATGTATCTATGTGTGTCAGGGCAAGGAGCTAAAAAAATTAAAGTAAGGCAGGAGGTTTCTTGGCCCAACCATATGTTTTCTCTCTTCGCATATGTATCTGCTAGTTACACGAGTATCTTTTTGCCAGCACACACAATGGGCATTTAATTATTTAAGGCCTGGCCCTGTCACTGGCCACCGCCGTCCAATTGGACTGGAATTGCAACTTTGTTGCTGCAGCCAAGCCTGGGGTAGGGGCAACTACGTAGATTAAAAACTGATCTTACCCCAGCAAGGATGTATCGCTGCCCTCGCTTGATTAATCGCAAATCGTGCGCACACTATCGTTCAGCGATCACGTTTCCCAGATGCAGAGAAACAGCATCCATCTCTGGCTACTTCGGAGTCTTTAAAAATAGTCGGCACGCTCGTTGGCCAGCCTCAGACTCAGATAGACAGACGCTGATATGAGCTATGATCCCAAGACGACGCAGTCCACTCGTCAATAACAGACGCACAGTTTTAGTTTCATCAGTCAGATACCTCTTTTGGCATACAAGGCAGACTGGAGAGTATATAACAAGTATATACTGACGAATTGATCGGTGTTACTTTATCAACAATCATTTTAAAAGTATCTGTAAAGTAATTGGTTAGCAGAGTAACAACAATTTATTTTCTTTCATGTATTAGAAATCATATTAAATACATATAAATACTGTATATTGATTTAAATGAATTTGTTTCATATGTTTTCATATTATAACAATTATTCAAATTCAATAATATGATATATTGTATAATGCAATTGTATGCTGTGATATATATGAATTCCAATTGGACTTGAGACACTTGTGCTTATCAAAAGTTATCCCCAAGCCTGTTTTTAAACTCCCTCGACAATATTTTATGGCGTGACGATGGCTTGGCTCCAATATTCTAAGCAAACAGCATGTGTTTTTTATTTCAACAACAGCAGAATAAACCGGGGCCTATAGGGTTGCCGATGGAGATGGCATTGGAGATGGAGTCCGATTCCAATTACTTGTGTTTAACCAAATGTCATGTTGTTGTCAGTGGCAACAGTAGCGCTTCATTTGGCAAGTGCTATAAATTACACAAAATAAGTTTGAGAATACACATATTTAATGGCGTAATTTAAAAGCAAATAAACAAAGGAGACTATTTGTTTAGGCACAAATAAAATCACACACACATGTGCACATGACCAAAATTCCTTATGCTAATTGCGACTCAAAAAAAACTGGCATCATAATTTCAAGTTCCATAAATCAGCATATATATATATATATATATATATATACATATATAAGTATAAATCCAAAAATTATGGCCCTGCCACGCTGACAGTGTCGACCTTTTAACCCTTTGACTTTCTAATTACGCGACAAAAGAAAAGTGCGCTGGAAAATTTGTATATTTTTTTTGATAAATTACTTGTTTGATAAAAAAAAATATAAATATAAAGGAGAACTAGAAAGAAACCCAACGAAGGAAAACAGAATGCGAATGCGGCGTGATGAACGACGCCCTGGGGAACGTTTTGTGCCCCAATCGTTGGACAAATTGCTTACAGCATGAAATGCAAATCAAAATGACAAAAGCAATTAAATTTAACCCATTTTCAATATAGAAAAAACCGAAAAAAAAACTGTGACTTTTTGTGGTTATTTCATGTGGAAAATGTACTGCATCATGGCCAAGGGCCAACGAACGGTTGCCAACAGTTGCAGCCAAGGAAAAAGAAAAAAAACAAGGATAAAGGATTCGGGATAAA
Source organism: Drosophila lacertosa (assembly GCA_004143845.1). Taxonomy (NCBI): domain Eukaryota; kingdom Metazoa; phylum Arthropoda; class Insecta; order Diptera; family Drosophilidae; genus Drosophila; species Drosophila lacertosa. Next base: position 148,840 of record SCDZ01000204.1, on the reverse strand, counting down.
GGGCGCTTTTAATTATTGGCGCCTGCATGTGTCTCAATTTAAATTAGCTGCGCAAAGCGCGGCAACAAAATTAAAATTCAATTTAAAAATGCCACGAAAAATAGCAAAAAAAAAAATAAACAAAAATAAATACAAAAAAAATCTCTTGGGCCCCGAGGGTGGCTGGCAACCCTTTGATGTTACGGAAATTAGTTTTAGAATTTATTACAATAAAATAAGAAGAAGAATAAGCCGAAGCAGGGCGAATAGCAGTCTGCGCTTTTCAATTGCCATAAAGATGATTTATGATTATCACATTTAATAAGCATAATTTTTTTGTATATTTTTTTCCATTTAACTCTTGCCCAGTTAGCTAGTTGGCAACATCTGTCCGGGGCTGCCGCCGCAATTAACACATTATGGCATGAAGCATTCAACACTTGGAGACTTGCATCCACAGCCCGTCAATCGCTGCAAAACTGTTTTGCGATCCTCAGTGACATTGAAATGTGCAATTGGCATGCCAGCTAAAAAGCGGGTGCGATCCTACCCCACCCCACCCCCATCCCTGCCCCTTTTAACTCCCTCCCTCATTCAAGTGAAACCTTGAAAGTGACGTGGGGGGCAAAGGAGCAGGGAACGGCTGCAGGGCCTGTCCCGGTCGCGGGATCAACATAAAAGCGGCATGCAAAAGTAAACAGCAGAACGAGCTGTCGCTGTTACCCTGTGCTCGAAGTGACAAACGGGCATATTGGTTTTCTGCAATATCCGCTTTGCTCACTTTAAACTAAAGACTTTCAACTTGAAATGTGAAAGAGTCTTAAAGTTTAAGTTTAAGGAGTTAAAAGCACAGAATCTTTTATGAAACAAGTCAAAAGAATTTTCCAGAAAAGAAGAAACTTAAACTTAACTGGTTTTAAGTACACACTTTATATAAACAAAAGCTTTAAATATTTACCTTAATAATGTTTAAACCTCTCTTTATTCTCAGAGTGTAGCTTAAAGCTTTCGAACAGGGTATCTCTGTTTGCGGCACACTCGCTTTAAGGGAACTGTTGGTGTTGGAGCTGTTGCTGGATTGTTGCTAGCCAGAACAAACATTGTTAGCGCTAAATGCGCCTCGACAACGTTTTCGTTTTCTGTGGCTGTTGCCTGCCCCACCTACCTCCGTTCCCCTCCCCCCTCCCCCCTGCAACACGCCCCCTCCCGCTGGCAAAGCCTGAAACAATATTTACACGTCGTGCACGAAGTTGCAACTTGAATGTGGCTTTAGTTGCTGTTCCTGTTGCTGTTGCTGTGGCTGTTGCCTGGTTGGTGTCGACAGATACGCCATGGCATTAAAGTATAAAAATAAGAAGCATTCCGTCTGCCGGCGTGAGACCTGCCGCACTCGATGCTGCACTTGGCCTGGCCTTGAAAAACTCCCTCATACAGCGCGCTATGGGAAAACGCAGTGAAATTCTCATTTTGCCATTTATTTCTTTTCGGCAGCACCTTGGTCTGAATTTCATTTTGTCCATAATTTGCAACGGGTACTTAAAAGCCAAAACACGACAGTTGAGGAGCATAAATTTGAAGTGTTCAAATGCCTCTAAGGAGCTGGCAGTCGCCAGTCGATGACATTGTGGCCAAAAGCGACTGCAACTCGAGTCCCTTGGCGGCTAACAACAATTTTTTTGGTCATGGCCTTTGGCCGCTTGGCTGACATTGGCGCACATTTTGTTATTGTTTATGCCAGACAACGTAGCGAATGCAACAAGAACTGAGACTGAGGCTGAGACTGAGGCGGAGACTTGTTGCCGTGTCAAGTTCAAGGGTTCATTAAAAAACAAGTAAGATTGATCAGCTGGCGACTGCTGCACGACTAGCCAGATGCCCTGTTCCAGTGGTAGAAAGGTAGAACCTTGAAGCTAATGCCTTTATATAAGAATGAGCAAAGACTTCTGTACTCTTTTACTAATAAATATAGAGATGTATTTAGGCCATATAGTTAAGCATAATTAATAACCTTATTATGGTTTAATTTATCTACCTATGTACAGCATATAATATTAAAAGCTCCACCTTCTAAAATTCAAATTTATTTAGGAGGAGGTTGAAGGGATATCTTAACAGTTAAAGACGTATATGAATCTGTATCCGTATGCCTTAAGTATCTGTTAAATCGTAAAGATAAATAAAAGAGATGATTATACAAATATTTATATAATTTCTTGATTTCTCAAAATAAATATTCGAATACTTTGAGTTAGTTTAATAGACAGACAGTCGTGACTTGAACAAATCAGCTATTAATGCTGATCAAGAGTATGTCCACTTGATAGTTATTAACCTGCAGCAAGCTCCTGCCTAACCCACTTACACTAAGTTACAGGGTATTTAAACTGCAGACAATGGCGATGGCAACACTTGAGGCTGGCTGACTGTCCCACGAGCTGGTTTTGGTGGTGCCACACATTTGATTTACATTCCGTGTAGAACTCGAACTCTAATAAGCGGCATTCATGAAACGTGGGCGTTGTCGACGAGCCCAGCCCCGAATCGGGCCAGTTTTCATCTGTAATCTCTATTGTCAGCTTTTGCGATTGCGCGGTGATACGTGTGACCTTAATCTATATTGACATGTCTCAGAAATTAGATAATAAAGTTGTCGTCGGGCTGCTGACTGCATGTGACGACACAGCCAGCGCAATTGATGGGCTTGCCTCGCACCTATCAATTGGGCTCAGACGCAGTTTAAGCCAAAGTCTCAGCTGCTGCTATGACAACAATAACAAGCCCGCGTAGGCTCTTTTAGATAAAACCCGTTTACTTTGAACAAGTCCAGCCAGGCATAATTTAATCCAATTAAACTATGGCTTTATGTACGAAACCATCTTTTTATGGCCAGTGCGTGCAGGGTCTGCCCATAAAGCCCCCGATTGTCAGTTATCGGTTAATGGCAAAATATTCTGCAAATAATCAACCCGCTTTAAGCTGACAATTTTCCAACTGCAACTGCCGCAAAACACATTTCAAGTGCACTTCACTTGATGGCAAATGTCGTCAAGGTAAAAAAAAGATAAAAAAAAAGAATCGAAATGGAAAAATGAAGAGAATATATAAAGATAAACCGCAAACGACATAAGTTATTACATATGAAGTATGTACAATATACATACGAGTACTTAATGCAGACACACACACACACACAGGCACAAATAGGCGCAGCAAGAGGCTAAGAAAGAAACACAGATACTTATCCATGTATACATACATACGTACTCGAACATTCGACTAGGTTCATGTGTGTACCCAATTCAAGATATTGCTAAAGATCATCATTTAAAAATAGAGTCTACTATATACTATGTTCACACGTCCACAAAATTCGTGACATATGTACATACAGTGATGGAAAAAATAATAGAAACGCATGTTCTCCTTTTCTTTAACATCATATATTTTAGTCAGAATATCATTCTAAGTTAAATTTCTTAATTTTTCTACAACAAAAATAGAAGTATCTTTCTTTATTAACAACAAAAAAGGATTTGTTTTATTTCATTTTAGAAAAATAATTAATTTAAATTCACTTTTAAGTTTTTTGGCCAGTGGGTTTCATGCAGATTACTCTAGCAGAAACTTGGCAAAAAGGCTTCTATTATTTTTTCCATCACGTAAGCAAGACTAGCGATAACTAAGTTATGATTTTTATATACCACAAAAATCATTATTTTGCTGATCACGAATAGTGCACGCATAAACGCAGCCGCAGGGCAAACGGGCAAATTTGTCCGTGTATGCGTAATTAGCAAGAACGGCACAAAATTGCGGATTGGGTGGACTGTGGGGCTGGCTGCAGAACGATTTAACGAGCTGCGACTGCAACGAGCAGCGACGACGACGCTGCCGTCAAAGGCTTTCAACGCAGCGCGCCCCCATGCGGCCAAAGGGGCCAACGGGCCAGAAACCCCACACACACACACACACGCACACACATACGCATTTGAAGAATTATGAGGCGTTGGCAACGCACATTTGACTGAAGGAGCTTCACAGGCGGCACCTCAACCAAAGCCCCCTTTAACCCCCCCCCCCCCCCCCCCCCCCCCTACACCCCTGCCGTTGTGTGGCAACTTCTAGAGGCAGACGCAGCGCATGCAACGTAGCGTTTCAATTTATGCGAAGTGATTCGTCATGCGGTTAACTTTAGAATCCGCACAACACACACACGCACACACACACACACGTGTGTGTATTGGTGTTGGTGTTGTTTCAGTCTGCTGCAGCTGTGTGGCATTTGCATATAATGTTGACGGCGCGGGGGCATTGAAACCTAGACGACTTGCAGCATAGTCCAAGTCCAAGGCGACGCGCCTTGGGGCAAGCACACAGCTGTGTGGCAAACAGGGTTGGGGGCAAACAACTCAATTGGCAAACGTTGTCACTCTGCACATTTTTTATGCGCTCTCTCTCTCCCTCTCTCACTCTTTGTTGACCATGAAAAAGTTGAAACACCTTAATGCCTAATGCAACGGACGACTGTCTGTCTCTAAATGTTGTCTTGTTATTAGCCCGGTCGAATAGAACTGCGGCCCCACCCGGCGCGTTGACACCGCACAATTTGTCAAATTGGCCACGTCAAGATAAGCAGCATTGCAGTTGGCTTTTGTTTAGCCCGAAACAGGGCCGGGTCGATATTGCACTGGGCCTGGTCTCCGCCGATAAGCCCGAGCTGTGCTAATGAAGTGCTCGCTGCCATTATTTGCCTTTGGCACCCATTCAGCCAAACAGATTATGGGCCATTCAACCGTCTTTTCGCAACCACAACCGCCAATTTCATAGCAGCATTTTAGGAGGTGGCTTTATTAAACGGCTTTTCCTTGGAAATAGTTAGTTAGTTTTCAAAAATTCATCATATCTATCGACGTTTTTTGGCTGACGCATTTCGCAATAATTGCTTGTTTATTGTTTTGTGAATTAGTTATTATTGCTATTGACAGCCAAATTGGACGTGGTTAAGTATTTGTAAATAGCAAATAAAATGCACAATAAATTATAATTACTAAGAATTTGTTCGAAATCTTTACATTATGTAATATTATTATATGATGAAAGTTTTCATGAAAAATACGCAGGCATGGCAAATTTGTCTATTACAGACTGGGGTCTCAGTACTAATCAAGATATTTATTTATATTTTATTTAAAATAAATATTGCTTTGCTTAAGAGCTTTAAACCATAATACTTCTATTAGTACTCAATGACAAACTATATAAAATCCATAAAGTAAATATAGAAAAATATATTTATATTTTTTAATTATTTTTTTTATACTTAAAATATTAAGCTATTATTATAAAATGATTTCAGCTACAAATGAATAAATTGTAAAGTGATTTTATTACTAAGCATTTGTTTTATTTTTTATAAAGAGATTAATATAACTTTGTCTATTTATATATTCATATATTTAAAAGACAAAAGAAAGAAACAAAGTATTAGTCTTTTTTTATTACATATTGTTCTTTTTTTTGTTATTTTGTTTACTCATTTTTTGCTTTCATAAATAGTGTTAAGTGTGTTAAAAAAAAATAGCATTTGTTGTAAAGTTTTATTTGCATTTGTATATTTTGTCATGACTAGTGTTTTTTTTTTTTGATAACCAATTTTTAACTGAAGCCACAAAAGAACTCGCAGCCCAAAAACCAAACAGCACCCAAAAAAAAGGTCACATTTTTGGGGCACGCAAAAACTGAGGCGACTACGCACAAATTTATTTTTTGGAGGCCTGCGCTTTGGCGGCACTTTGATTGTGTTAAGCTATACAAAATCTACGACTATAAAAAATTAATAAATTCACATTAAATAGGCTCAAGCTGGTAAGATTTCCGATATGCGCTGTGAGAAAGGAGGCTGTGGAGGCGGAGGAATAAGGGGCCTACATCTGAGTCAGAGTCGCAGTTGGAGGCGAAGCTCTTAAAGCGAACGATTTTAATTTGTTAATTTACCACAATGTTTGGCCGCTGGTTTGCCTAGCTTTTAATGGGCAGCTGCTGCCTGGGAGTAGGGGTCCTCAATAATAAAAGAATTTTCTCATGCCCGATTCCCCAAAAGCAAAATTGTTTACACAACTCGCTGGCGACGCTTTCTTTAGCGGATTTTTGATTTCGATTGTCGATTTTCATTGTTGTTTCCAAGCACTCTTCAAGCTCGGATACTTTAACTACAGCGAAGACAAAGTAATATGAGGGCTAAAGTAGAATAACTATTATTTTTGATTATGATAGTTAAGTGTACATTTATTTTAGAATTTTCTAGTTAGCTATCTAAACAATAAAACATATCACAATAAAAAAGTAGAGATGGAGAATATGTTATCATAGAGCAATCGTAAAAGTATATATATATATATATATATAATAAATCAGGATACTTAAAATATATACATACATATGTACATACTTAAATAAAAATATATGTACCATAATATATAATATTCATTACAAATAAGTAACAAATTATTCTATGTATAACTGTGTAAAATAGGAAATATAATTGTTTCATTTTGTTGCCCTATCTCTTATGTTTATTTTTTATCTTCTAATTTGGTAAGCCCTTTTTATGAAGGTGTTTACGAAAAACTGTTTAACTGTTTTTAAAGGGTATACAAATTTCGTTGAGCTGTGGTTAACTTTAACCCATCTTGCCTACAAACTCAGTGCCATTTAGCATGTGAATGATTTATGCCCGAAATTCGTTTCGTTTTGTTTTGTTTTGTTTTTTTTCGTGCTCCTCAATATGAATGCCAAATGCGTAGTTACGCATGACCCAAACACACACACACACACACACACATACACATTCAGTCATGTATACCCTGTCAATACCAAGATTCAATCGTAGAGATCGCTCCCATTGGCTGGGGAACAACTCAGAGGCCCCATTTATATATGTATATATGTATATGTATATATTTTTTAATGAACAACAATTTTGTTTCAACTTTACTATAAAGAAATAGACAGCACTTTGTTGCTTTTGTTGTTGCCACTGGGCGGTTCCTGGAATTTTGTGAGCGGATGTGTTGATTTATGCATGTTTTTTGTTGTTGTTATTGTTGTTATTGTTGGAGACATCGCATTGCGTAAGAGCTACCATGTGCTATTGTTATAAGAATCCACACAGTCTTACAATTAAGCGAAATTAATCTAATTGGCCTGCGAGCAAATACTCAAAAAAAGGGGTTCATCTAAATCCTGTGTGTGTGTGTGTTTGTGTGTGTGTGTGTGGGAAAGTTTCAGTGGACAGGTTTCACTTTTTACAGTGGCACCTAGCTGTAACCAGTCCCAACAGCTCTCTTCGGTCATGGTCTAATTGCATTTGTGCAACGTGCCACATGCAACAAGGGGTTAAATGGACATGCGAAAATTTGATCAGCGACCGCAGCCGGCGGCGTCTTCTCGCCGGGCCGCGTGTTTGGGGCCAAAATGGGTAGCCAACCAGTCATCCAGTCAGCCAGTCAGCATTAATCCGATTCCAGCGGATGTAACGGTCCATGGTTGACAAACAATTGCAGTGTTGTTGCATGTTGCTGTTTGTCTGCCCCACGGAAAGCAGCCAAAAAAAAAAATGAGAGTGTTCTAGGCAAAAGTACATGACTGGCAAATACCCAGTGCACAAATTAGAGTAGACACAACTAAGAACTATAATTACAATATTTAACCAAGCTAACATATAAAAATTGAGGTGAAGAACTCACATATTTCTGCCAAATTTCTAGTCTCTAGTTCTCGCTCGATAAGATCCTAAAAAGTACACCCAAAACCGATATTTATCGATTTGAGCATAATAAGTTATCGAAACATATTTTGTTTTTATAATCCAAAAAATAAACTTGAAAAACCATGGAAATTAAACCAATATTTATCGATTTTCGAGATAGACTATAAAAATATGATCTGAGATCTGAGAACAATAATAACCTATGGAAATTTCTCAAATTATTCAGTATTTGTAATCGTATCGATATACTTAATAAATCTACTTAAAAAACCGATAAATATAAAATTAAAAGATAAAATTTGATTTTGATTTTAAAGCTTAGTTTTAAGTTGAACGATATCAACACGATACATCGTTTTTTCCCAGAACAAATATACTTAATGGACATTAAGTATACCCCTTCACACGCACCTTTAATAAGTACAGGGTATACAACAAAAAGAACAAGCTACATGACAATGTAAAAAGTTATTTTTGCATGCCAATTGGGAATTCAAAAGTTGCGAACACAAATTGGGAGCAACAGTTAGTGGATGAGTTAAGAAGGGGGGATTGCTGTATTTGGGGGGTATGAGGGTGTAAAATTGCGGTTTAGAGTCGTGCAATTAATATGTGAAGCCGCTGTGACGCCACAAATAAATGCAATATATGTTAATACATATATACAATATAAAATGATAGCCAAACAGAACTTTCAACTGAATTGAAAAATGGCCAAAAGTTTTCATAAATTGCGAGGCGTCTGTTGTTGATGGGAGGAGCTCTACAAATTTCGTCATTGTATCTGGCATCCATTGGGGGTTGCCAATACACACACAAGTGTACACTTATACATATATATATGTATCCATGTTTTGCGCACTTTCCATTTCATGTGCCGCAAAAAACAACAGATTAAAACAAAGAAAACACAATCGAGGCAATGACGTGACACAAGAGATATCAACATTGTCTGCAAAAAAAGGAAATAGCTTTGGGTTATGTACAGTTATTTTAGATAGGTTTAAATTGTACATAGTAAAAATTTCCTTGATGTATTCAAAACAATAACAAGTCAAATATTAATGTCAAAAATGGCTACATTAAGAGTTTTAATGTTAAGTTTTATATATAAACATAGTCTTTTTTATATACAATAAATTTTATTAAATATATATAATATATTCGCAAAAATAAATAAAGATTTTAAGTATATTTTCTTATATTTTTTAAATACATAAATCAATTTTTTTATTATTTATATATTACGAGAAGTTTATATATTAGATAAATACATTTGTACATTAAAAAGAAAAATGTTTGCTCTTACGAAATAAAAGTCTTAGCTGGATTTCTTTAAACTTTTTTTTAACCTTAAATTCTGAATTCTTTCTTTTAGTCTTAAAGTATGTCAAATTCACTTAAATCCCTTTTCATAACCCTTAGAAGGTAGTAATCTATATTTATTAGATATGAGTCTGTTCTTCATTTGTTAACAGGGCATTTGCCAATCGATAACATTCTTTTATCTTCAAATTATAACTATAATTCACTTTTTGCTCTTCGACTCTAACTATGCGTAATTTGAGTGCTTATTTCAACTGCAATATCCGAATAATCATATCCTAACCCCAACTCAACCCACTCGTCCCCTTCTTTAGGCCTTTAACTGATCCATCAACATAAAGAATCGATTTTATGTTGTAGTCCCTTAGAACCGCCTGGGCCCTAACTAGATTAAGCCGTCTTTGGGCGCGACCACAAAGAAACCAATTTCGTTTCTATTGGCCAATCAAAGCAGCAGTGATGACTCACTAAGGCGACCGCAAGATATGAATAAAAACAAACAACAAAGCAGGGAATAGAATCTGCGCAGTAAAAACAAACACAAGACGAAACAGCTTGGCCATAATTTGGTTTTCCTTGGACCCAAGAAAAGCTAAAACGCAAATTGCCAAAGCTGCTGAAAATGCAGACGGAGGCGAAAAGCTGCAGATAGGCATGAAAAATGCGCAGGAAAAAAGGGCGGGCGGCTAAAACCGCACAGGGCCATTAACAACATGAAACACCTTGTCCCACACACACACACACACACACTCGCACACACCCACAGACACGACCTCGGCCAAAGTCTTGGCCAAAACTCCGCAGCGAAGCCCAACAACTGAAAAGCAAAGCGGCGGAAAACAACAAGAGGCATAGCGAAAAAGAACTGGCAAGGAAAAACGACAGCGAACAATTTTCCAGCCACACACTCAAGTGTATCTATGTATCTGTAAGTTTGCGTATCTGTGTATCTGTATCTATAGCTGGCAGCTTTTGCAAAGTGACATTAAAACTCCGCATTGATGGAGCCGAGTTTCCCTTTTACTTTGCTGTTGTTGTGGCACTGACGTAATGCGGCAACTGCTGCGCCAAACTCCCAACTTCATTCCCCCCCTTCCCCCTTCTACCCCCCCCCCCCTACCGCCCTCCTTCTTCGCTTTGCTTGTGCTGTGTACAACAATTTTGTTGTTGTTGCTCTTTCAAGGTTTCAAGGCCCAGTAGCATAGAAAATTCACGATCAAGAACGTGGAAAGTTGTTGTTGCATGTGGCAAAACTCCCTGGGGCAGCAAATTTTTTTTTTTTTTGCGAGTTGAGAGAGCGACACGCGTATTGCGACTGGGTGGGCGGAGCGGGCGGTGGGGGCGGAGTTGCCATCGTTTGCTTTCGGTGGTGGCAACCACTGCGTCTGCGCGGGGAGAACGTGCAACTGCCCCTTTTTGTTGCAAGCATGTTTTTATGTTTTATGCGCACACCGGGTTCGGGTTTGAGTTGCGTTTTTAGGGATATGCCAATGCCAATGCCAATGCCAATGTGAATGCCAGTTTCTGCTCTGTATGGACTGAGTTAGCTGTGGAGCGGGTGCGGACCGGATTGCTGCGATTGAGGTTTATTTATGGCCCACGGCTTTTGGCTAACATTCTGATACCACGTGGCAGCGGAAAGCATTGGCATAGATAATGCCGCACAATATGATCGTGGCTGGGGTCAACAATAAAGCACTCCAGCCTCGCTCCAGCTATGGGCTTAGAAAACTCCTTAGAAATGAGGAGAACTTGGCGGCTTTAAGATGTCCCGAGGAAAATCAAATAAATATACGCTCTATGGGCAAAACAGAAGAAATTATGTATATATTAATGATTATTTATATATATATTTATTTTTATTTATATGTATATTTAAAGTAAGAGTCTTATTATAATATCCAAATTGTGATGTTGTTAAGTTTCGTTCATTTGCCGTTGAAAATCAAAAGATATTCACATTTTAATATTGTAATTAAACATGAAATAATTTAAAACATATATCATATTCTAAAACTCTTAAATAAATAAATTGTTTTTATGTATCAATACAAATTTATATGTTAATATGTACTTATATTAATGGGACTCAAAATATACAATATATGTACATATATCAATACAAATGTTATCAGAAGAACTTAATTTGTCTTAACTTTGATAGAACAAAAGCTTTTAATATTTCACTGATTTTTTATAGAGAAAAGTATTTTTCTAAATTTATTAACAATGCTAAATATATGTTTATAAATTTATATCTTACTATGTTTGTTTGCTTTTATTTATTGTGCATTGCATATAAAAATATCGAAACAAAATAAAAAAAGATAAAAATGCTTTTAAAATAAACCATTCTCTAAAAACAACAGTATAAACTAGATTTATTTAATTTATTTTTCATTAATTTAAATTATTTTGATAGGTTTTTTTTCTTTGAGTGTTAAAACAAATATGTAAAGAAAATATAAAAAAATTATTTTATTTTTTATATTAATAATTTATATTTGACTCACTTTAGTACATAATGTATGTTAGAAATATAATAAAGGAATAAGCTTACATAACATTTTTAATAACTGATTAAAGTATTGAAGAGTTTACTTTTATTATTACATATCTTGAACAAAGATTTCGATTTTATCAAAGCTGACTATATTCATCAATATGTTTTAATTTATGTTTTAATTTAATTTATTTTCTTTTATCTTATTAAATTGTCTGCGTTAGCGAACATTAAAAAAAGGTAAGAGATAAAAGCAAAGAAGAGCTACCGATAAAATTGATTAAATTTTGAATCGTACATAGAAAGAATCGTTTGTGATAAAGCCCGGAGCTCAGAACACGTTTTTGGCATTACATAAGCGAGCAGCGGACAGAGACAGCGACGGCGACGTCGGCGGCGACGGCATGGGACAGGATTATGGGTCGAAAACAGGAAAGCAGACAAAACAAAAACCGGAAGAACAGGAAAAAGTGGGCGAAATGTCAAAAACGTGGACAGGAGAACGAAGAGTAACTCGAAATAAGAAGAAGAAAACGCAGCGGGCAGCAGCAGCGGGCAGCAGCAGCGGGCAGCGACAGCGGCAGAGGCAGTGGGCAAGCCTGTTCTACGCCGCTGCCCACTCAAAAGCCAACAAAAATAAATGAAGAAGAAAGAAAGAAAAATGCGTTGTGCACCTCATCCTGCGCTTCCATTGTGACAGCCCGCAGCCAGAACTTCGTGCAGTCCTTGGGTTGCGAAAAAGAGCCATAGAAATGGCGATAAAACAGAAAATGTGCAAAACCAACACGTATGCAATAAGCAATAGAGAGTGCAAGTATGCAGGTATGTGTGTGAGTGAATACGCTGGCGGTGGCGAGAGTATGTATATACTAACATTCACATCCATACATATATACAACACGACAAGCGAACGCAACACGAAGTGGCTTTCAAGGTCTGGAGAGCAGACAGCAGGTTCTGGAAGGCAGCGACGCCAACGCAGCGTCAGCCGTCGCATTCCATTCCCGCTGCAGTTGCTCGGCACGAAGTTGCCCTTGGACTTGCACTTGAAAACGGCCGACAGCGGCGGCTGTGGCGGCGACGGCGGCGGCTGCGTCGCTGCCAACGTCAGCGCAGTGTTGGAGTTGGAATTGTGTTGCATGCGGCCGGCTAAACTCCTAACATTTGCAATGCGCGCGCGCATGTCTCAAACCCAACTGCAACAACCGCAGTCGGCGTCGCAGCGCTGTCGCCGCCACAGCCGCCGCCATCAAACCAAACGCTTCGTTCAATTTACAGCAAATTTCGTTTTCATGCAGCAAATTTCAATTTCATGTTATAAAATCACACGCACACAGCAATGATTATGAATGTGTGCGCGCCCGTATATGCATAATGCACATGTTTTTATGTACATGCGCTTTTATGTTCCTATGTATGTATGCATTTTTGGTTTTTGCCACACTTCCTTTTTGGTGTTTGCCACTTTATTTGCGTATTTTTTTGTTGTTGCTGCCTTTTCTGTCTTCGCCACTGCCGCCAAAATAATGTTGAAGGTCAGCGGGTTAGTGTAAATTCATTTTTAAAAATACAAACATACTATGTACATATGTTTATTTGCACATATATTTATGTGCTGGCTTGGACACCCCACCCACAGTCCTGTAACGGCTATAACGGTACCACTGTAATGGCTGCGCATTCATGACGAATTATTTGAGACAAGTTCTTTCAATTGGACAGTGGATAATTTTTAAGTATAATCTCAAAATATGCATATGGTTAGGTAAAAAGAATTTACATGAATACAAAAATCGATAAGACTATTGAAACGCCCATTTCGGGAGGGAAAACGACAAAGAACTACAAACAAAAGAAAAAAAAAGTTGATAAAAAATATAAAATTCATTCAATGACTGACAATAAAAAAATTTACCTTGACATTTGTGGTACACATATAATTAAAGCAAGCAAAAAAAAAGCATTTAAACACAAAGAAAAATTAATACCCTTAAATAAGTTCAAAGCAAGTTTAATTGATGTTTATTTATATTTGATGTATACACACAAAAGATATCTACTTACACATACATATACAAATATATAAGTTTTCGTTTTATTTTCATATTAATTCAGTTTATAATTTTATTTCTCCAAGATAACCATTTTTTTAAGTGTATACTCAAAACCTTTTGATTTATTTATTTCGCGTATAAACTTTAAATTATAACTTTCAACGTAAGGAAAAACTGGCTGGGAAATAAAGAAAAAGGACACGCTGCCAAATCCCAAGTGGTATAAATAAAGGAAATTCCAAGCTTTCGGTTTCATTGCGAACTTAAACAAGCTGTGGAAAAGTCTTTGGAAAATGCAATTAAAATACCTGAGAAAAGCAGATGGGGAAAATCTGTTCGAGGCGCGTTACGCCTACAAGTATCTGGAATATATGATGATAAACCTGGGCTGGGGATCGACCAAAGGACGCAGCTATGTCAGCAAGAGACTGTACAATGTGTGGACAGGATTGGTGGTGGCCTTCACGCTGTATGTCCCAGTCCTTTTCATACAGTCCTTGATGTGGACCATCGACATTTCGCACGCGGACACATTGTTCACCTCGCTGGAGGTGTTCTTCAATGCGCCAGCTTATACGATCAAGTCGACAATAATGCTGCTCAATCGCTGGCGCCTGGACAAGGCCAAGGATCTGCTGGACATTATGAGCAGGCGCAGCGTCAGCTACGAGGAGCGAGTCGAGGTTCACAAGCTGGTGACCCGTTGCAATTATATGATATGCCTCTATCATGCCATTTACTTTGTGCCCACGTCCTTAAACCTTTGCTACGCCATTTCCAGTGGAATTCCCCCCCTGAATCTCTACAATCCCTTCGTGGACTGGAAGGAGAGCACTCGGAATTTGTGGATTGCCTCGATTTTGGAGTACTTCCTGCAGGTGTTTGCCATCTATGCGACTCTGGCCTTGGATGCGACTCCTTTGATATTTGGTCTAACGGTACGTGCGTATATAAAGTGGCTAATGGAGCGTGTAGAAAGATTGCGCAAGGATCCCAACATGACTGAGCAGGAAAACTACGAGGAGCTGGTGCTCTGCATCAAGGATCACAAGTTCATACTGGAGTAAAGCAAACATTCACAAACATTCACACACATATCCCACAAATATACCCTCTACTTTTCTACTTCCAGGTACTGTGAGAATATGCGTCCACTCATCTCGCGCACCATGTTTGTGCAATATGCCACAGTGTCCTTGGTGCTGGCCTCCACTCTGATCCATCTCGTATCCTTTGCGGATCTCATCTCGGGCATCACCACAGCTATCTATATGACAGCCAGTCTGTTTCAGACCTTTCCCTTTTCCTACACCTGCGATCTGATTGTCGAGGACTGCGAGAATCTGGCCCTTGCCATTTTTCACTCCAACTGGATGGGCTCGAGTCGTCCTTACAAGTCGGCTCTAACCTATTTCGTGCACAACGTTCAGCAGCCCATTATTTTTCTGGGCGGCGGCGTTTTTCCCATTTGCCTCAATATCAATATTCAAGTGAGAGTAAAGATCTGAAACTTTTTTAAATACATATATAAATTTAAAACAATTTCTCTTTCTAGGTCGCCAAATTTGCCTTTTCCTTGATGACTTTTGTTCAACAAATGGACATATTTGAAAATTTCGAAAAGTAAAATTTAAGATTGAAGAGAGTGCAGAGAGAAATAAATACATTTAAATATTAGATTTTTTTTATAGTCACAAATATAGCATGAAATCACTTCATTATTCTTAACTATTTAATCAAATATATTGTATTGAATTTTGTTATGAATTTATATATTTATAGATATATATGACACCCTAGTTCAATATTAAAACCACTTTTAAAATATTAAATTACTTTTATTGTTATATTTTTGGATAGATTAATGGATTTTTGCTGTTTTTATAAAAAGTTTGTTTTTTCTTATTCTGAGCCCATTTAATTATATTTTGATTAATTTATAAAATCATTTGTTTGAAGAAAATATCTTCGTTTTTTTTTATTAAATTTAAGTTATGTCAAGAAATCTAAATAGAAAATTGTTTTTCATTTAAAATTAAACAAAATATAAAAGAACGTAATCATATTATATCATAATTATTATAATATTAAGCCTGGTTTTCATCCTTCCATTCTTTATTCTATTCATATATGCGTATATATGTCTATATTTTTGTGTACCCAAGGATGTGCCTGCCCAAAGGACTACAGGATTCCATTTTCAGCTAACAATGTTCGACATATCTTAACAAATACTTGACTGAATTTTTTTTGCTGTTTACCTGAGTTTTTGTGTGGGCGGAGTTAGCCGCAAGTCAGATTTTCAAGGAAATTTTAACTCAACTCATTTTATTGCCCTACTACAAAACCATGTTTTTTTTTGGGTAAATAATATACATATATGTAAGTCTTTACAGCAATTTCATACACTCTCTTATATGTTTGTTTGAGTTTGTTAAAAAAATACCCCCGAAACAAGTGAGCCGAAAAGTGCGTGCGCCTCAAAATCCTTGTCCTTGCCTGCCTGTTCCTCCTTGTCCTTGTCCTTGTCCCTGCTAACATTCGCTCTCTCTCTCTCTTTCTCACGCTTGCTCTGTGTGTGTTACATTGCGGCACAAAGGACAAATGAAAATTCAGCTCTTATGCGTCGTCTCGCTCTCTTTCACTTTCACTTTCTGCTTTCACATACTACACAGCAAAAGTATATACTCGAATTTCTATTTACTCGCTTTTAGATAAATATCAATTGGGTTGGGTTAAGCAAATACCTAAAGTTAAACAATATCTAAGGATAACAGGGATATACATTTCTGTCAATATTTTTTTTGTATTATTTATTTATTTGCTGGCTCATAGGGCAAATAATTTAGAGAATTTCCAAAGAGAAACATTTTGTTCAATATTTAAAAAATCTAAGTTAAAATCAGATAATATAATAAAAACTTGGTTTAAAAAATAAGCTTTAAATAAGGATCAAACGTCCTGTAAAAATCTTCAATTAATTAGATTTATTCCCAAATGCTACTTAGAATTTAATTCAAAAATTCTTCGTTAAGTTCGTTTTATTTTCAGCTATTTTTATGTTTGGAGACATTTCTACATTTATTTCCTGATTATTTATTTTTCACTTAATATAATTTTTAATAGAATTTTTGTCTAAAAAAATCTCAATTTAATTTTAGAAAATATAAGAAAATGACAATATTGTTTGTTTTAAATAAGGAAAATCTTATAGTAAAGAAAGCGATGAAATTAATTTCTAAGACATAAAATCGTTAAAATTAAATAATAAAACAGACAAACATATAAATATTCATACACAGATTTTTAAGTTTAAGGCCATTTTTGATAAAGCTTATGCTCTAGATTAGATCTCTGCCAAAATTCAATGCATATTTTCGATATTTAATGCTCGACTAAAAACTTCATAAAAGTCTCTTTTATATATAGAGAAAATTGTGCGCGTGCATAAATTAAATCTAAGTCTGAGTATTTGTGATAAAAGCGTTTCAGGCAAATGTAAATCCGTGTTTGAATCTACCCCATATGCTGGTATATAGGCCATTTTCGATGTCAATGCAAGTGCTGACTTCATTTCGCTTACATATATCAAAACGTATATGAAAGGAAGCCTCTCTATGTAAGAGACGCCCACGCAGTCAAATCCTCGAGCGAAAGTAATAAAGTGGGTGGACCATGAATGGGGGGCGTGGGCCTCCCCATCTCGCCCCTGGTTCGAAACTGAAGTTCAAGCGAGGCGTTGAGGCTCAAACCCAAAAATAAGCGACTCAAACAAAATGGAGTTTGGGTTATTTTTTTGGCAACGAAATTACGACACCCTTCGGGCTCAGCTGGGTCATAAAGAGACGCATATATAAATGTACATATATATTTACATATATATATATGTATGTAAACCGTTATGTATTCAGAGTGGTTGTCATGCCAGCCATGAAAATCGCAAACCCTATTTTGGGTTTCAAAGTTGCTTCCGATTGGATAAATGCGGGAGTATGGGTAATTACAAATAATGCCCAAAGCTGACGTCGCCCAGCTTTTATGTTCTACACATAAATGCAAATACATACACATATATATATGTATGTATATACACAACTTTATATAGGGTAGTGTGAGGGGCATCTGTTGTGTACCACTGACACACCCTCATAAGCGGCACACAGAAGCTTTCGAGAAGGGGGATCCGAGGGTATTGCGGACTGACTTGATTTCTCGTGCGTTAATGTTAGGGTATCTGTGGGCTTGTGTGAATTGTGACCGCAGCGCTTCCTTCGGGACCCAAAACGCGACACGCTTTCACACGCAAAACAGGAAGTCTTGGGTCTTGGCCTGGTGTCGAAAAGACTTGGCACATGTTTAGGCCGACGTTTATTTATGGCCAACTCTCCCCGTACACCGCCCCGGGCGCCCTCCACAGACTTTACTTGCCATTAATTATGAAAATTAAAGTTGATGCGTGTCGCCTTCATCTTCATCGTCGTCGTCGTCGTCGTCGCAAAGCTAAAGCTGAATTATCGTCCCGCCTCGGGGCCAGAGGAGCCTTCCTGCTCTGCTCTCCGATCCCTCCAGTTTCACTTCGCTGGTCATTAAAATTAGGTCAGAGCAAAAGGCACACAATAAAAGAAGAAGAAAATAATAATAAACAAGTAAAACTCCTCTAGTCAAGAATGCCCGACAATAAGATACCTCGTACGAGGCTAACATTAACACTCTCAAAATTCCATTTGGGATAAAAGTTAACCATGTCCTTCATATGTGTTAATTATATCAAAACTAATTTTATAATGAACGATATTTATCGATCTTATAAAATATTCGTGAGTTTCTTTACAATTTTAATAAAGCTTAAGTGAGTAAGGACATTTATAAAAAATTTAAAGAATTCCAGCTGGAATAATCTCCAAAACCTGTTTATCGATTGTATCGACAATTTAAAATAAACTTGATCTGAGTATGCCTAAATAGTACCGCTGAAATATTCAGAAGGTTAGGTTCTAATTCTCGTAGACTCTAAAACAAGCCCAGAAAAGCTTCTATGCCTCCTTAAGCCTGTCACATATCACTTAACAAGTTCATCAAACCCTTGTTTCCATTGTCAATGGGTACTGGGTATTTAAAAGAATTCCTAAAGAAAAGGAATAAAAGAATTCCTTGGCTGCCAAACTAGTCCAATTCCAACTGCCGTCGTTGACGCCTTGTTCTTTGTTCTCTGGCTTCGCCTTGCCTCGATCCTTTCAGCTAGAATAACAACAAACACACACACACACATGCACACACTTATCCATTCACAGTGTCGAACTTATTACGCAATGGCTGCGATCTGCCTACCTGATTTAATTATTATATCAGAGCAGCTTCCCCTCGCTCCGACCGCGCTGCAGCGCCCAGCTCTCTCTCTCTCTCTCTTTCTCTGTCGCACACGCGCAGGTAGATTGCACAAAAGGTGGCCAGAAAACTACGCAGTGTTTTTGATTTTGCCAGTTGGACGCGACGAGGCCTTGACTTCTTTTGCCATGTCCTTCACATGCGAATCCCATAAGAAACATCAATACACATGCATACGTACATGTATGCAAGTTTTTTTTTTCTATAAACTACTTTTAGCACAGTAACATACGCATCATTTTTACATAACTTACTTGTTTCTCCTTTTAGGTAAACACAATCTTCACAATAACCTAATATATATTTATCGATAATCTTCTCATAAGCATCGATTACTTAATTATTACTGAATACTTCCGTTTGTATAGAAGAATACGAATAAAGGTAAATGCATGCATACGTTTGTATGTGCATATGCATGTATGCATACATATGTCAAGAAATTGATTGAATGTTGTCGCTACGAGAATCGATATTTCTTTAAAGGCGTTCCAAAAACGAATAACTAATATTACAATAGTTATATGTACATGTAAGTAAGCTATCGCTGAAAAAGTATCGATGGTTCTGAACAATGCTGACATAATGAAAGTAAATTGATGTGCACAGAAACGCTCTCTAATACAAACGTATGTACTACAAGCATATATGTACATACATATGTCTTTATACTATGCTTACATATATATGTACATAAATGTATATAAGTACGTTTGTATGTCTCCACATCCACCGTTTAAAACTTCCTACACGTGCCCTTATTTTGATTTTTTTTCCTTTGCCTTTTTCGCAACAAGCGCCGCGTTTCGTTTTAATGCAGGACTCTAAATGGAAAGAAGCAGCATAACTCAAATGGACACCCATACATAATAATATATATAGCCGCATGCACATACATACATACATACATGCATACAAACAATCATAAGAGCAGTCGATGATGCGAAGAGCGCAACAGAGAACTGCCAAACTGACACCAGCAACTTCCAAAACAGCGAATCGAGCTTTTAAGATCATGCAATACCCTGCAAATGACGAATTCAAAAACTACTTTAAGATTAATATATATAACTATATAACTAAATGTCATAAATTATGATTTATTCATTCACTATATTAATATACACTACTAACTATGTACTGGAATTTACCTCTTCAGATTTTTAAAATTATTTTAACAAACAACAATGCACATTTTCACAGCGTATATATTTTGCAGCGTACCAAAAATCGACTCAAGCCGTATGTTTCCATTTTGCTTTTGCTGTTTGATGCTTCTTTGCCTTGTTTTTTAATGCCTCTTTCATTTTTGCTGTTCATGTGCCATTGTGTTAGCGCGCCCATGTGTGTGTGCGGGTTTATGTGGTATGCATATGTATTTGTATATATGTATTTTTTTGGGATTATATACAAAATTTAAGCTTTGTTAGCTGTAGACGGGTTGCGAGGGGGAAACCATTCCAGTCAGAACCGAAACAAAGTCGATTTACTGGGTAGATATCAATGGAAGTACATGCAAATGTATGTGAATGCATATATGTATATATGTACATACAGATGTAAACAGTTATTTGGCACAGGTTGAACGAAAATTATAATATTGTGCTTTCATAATTATATGCAAACAAAATAAAGCTTTCGTATCTATCATTTATTAAAATATAAAATATAGACATATGCATGCTGACATTTTTGAAATCACATTTTCTGTTTCAGCCCACTGTTAGGTTGCCTTAGGTGCCAGAAGCTTCCCATTGAATTTCCAACTCAATGCTGCTCGGCAACCCTGTTCAACGCCAGTCTGTTGTTTGTTTTGCCGGCTTTTTTGCGCCACACAATCACACAAACACTCTCGCATACAATCGTGCACACACTTCATCATACACGTTTGCCGCTACGGCGCTGTCGAGCCGCTTGCAGCGCAGCGCAGCGCAGCACAGCATGTTGTAGGGGAAACGATTGCGTCTGCGTTTCGGTTCGAGCCGCATCGAAAGTGAATTTATTCAAACAATTCGTTGCTGCTGTCTCTCTTGCTCCACCGACCAACCCCCAAGAAATCAACACTCCAAAAAACCACCCTCCGGTCCGATACCGAAGTTTTTGGGCGCCAAAACTTGTGCGAAATTTTCCTCAAATGAAAAACAAGCATTTTCCGCTGCCACGCCGTTATCGACGCTGGTGGTGGTGGTGGAAAGTGAAAAGCAACCAACCAAACCACCACCCCAGCACAGACAACTCCCACCCACCCCTAACGACAGCAAAAGAAAAACTTCCAACTTCGCTGTCGACGTCACTGCTTGGGCAGCGCTGCCGAACCAGGCTGCGCTGTGGCTGTGGCTCGACCGACCACATCGAACTTCTCTAGCAGCGAACCATCCCCAACCAGAGCAATAATACTTGTGCGTTGCGTTGCCTCTGCCGGTCGAGTGTGCATGAGTGTGTTTGTGTGTGTGTTTTGAATTTCAGTTTCAGTTGCGTTGTTCGTCGCTGGGCTTTCGGCTGTTCGTGTGTACCGTTCGTTTCATTTAGTTGGAATTTCGCTTTTGATCTGGTTGGTTGTGTTTTTCGCAACGCTCTCCGTTCGCCGCCGTACTTGAAATTGGAAGTAGTGGCCAAAGCGACAACAATGCAAAAGCAGCGAAGAACATAGAAAACGGCATCGAATACGTTTTATATACACATACATATATATTACACATATTTTCCTACTCAACAAATATTATAAAATACACAAAACAAAATGCAAAGTGTGGTGTAAAAACAAAAAATTAAAACCCGGCGCCGCCAAAAAAAAAAACAAAAAAAAACAATATTTTGTGCGTGTGTGCAAACATGTAAAAAAATAAGAAAAAGACTTGATAACAAATTTTTGATACAAAGAAACGCGCGTTGTAAACTCAGCTCAGGTATAAATTTAGAAATATATTATAAAAAAAAAAAAAAAAATAAATAAAACTAGACTGCAATTTTGTAAGAAAAAATATAAAAGCAAAACAAAGCAAAGAAAACATGCTGAGGCAATTGCTTGGCGAGGCTTAAATTAAGTACGAATTAAACGTAATAAATAGAGGCAAACACATTTGTTAAGCACGTGCGAATTTATGGCGCCGCGTCGCAGCAGCAGCGGCAACTCTCAGCAACAACAACAACAACTGCAGCAGCAGCAGCAACAACAACTGCAACAATCTTCGCCGTCGCAACTCTACAACTTCGCCGCTTCGCCACTCTCTACAAACATGGCGCCCATGCAGCAAACGCTCAGCGTCGGCGTTCAACTGACGCGCTGCTGCTATCCTAACGGTGACTGTGCCAAGCTGGACGCACTCATCGCCCTCGACGAACAGGGCCTGACGGAATGCGTCCGCGTACTGTGCAACAACGAGAACTGCAACGTGGGGCAGTATATGCATCGCGATTGCTTTGATCAGTGGGAGGCGGGCGTGTTGCAGCAGCTGAAGGGCAGCGCACGAGCGCGCAGCTGGTCGGATCGGCAGCGTATGCAGCAACTGTGGACGAAAAAAGGCTACGATCTGGTCTATAAGAGTTGCAGCTGCAAGTGCGGCCGCGGACAGTTACGCAAGGATCTCGAGTGGCCGCCGAATGGCATTTGCTTTCAGCAGCCGCAGCAGCAGCAACAGCGGCCGCTCAGCAGCTGCGAGGATGACGACAAAAAGAAGGCCAAGAAGAAGCGTAATCGCAACAGCAGCTCCAACAATAACAACAACAACAACAACAATAGTGGCAACAACACCAACACGCAGAAACAGGCTGTTGCACTTGCACCACTCAACACGAACTTAACGCCTAATCCGAATGTGGGCGTCATTGGCTCCGGCTTGCCACACAACAGCAACAGCAATGGCAACACTGGCAGCAACAACATTCACGCAACTGGGCTGCAGCCCAGCGTTGTGGCAACACTGAGCAACATATTGATGAGCAACAACAACAACAACAGCAGCAACAACAACAACAATGTGTTGGGCCTCAATTTGCGCGCTCGCGCCAGCAGCCTCTCCTCGAGTGGTTCCAGTTCGCCCTCCGCGACGGCTTCGCAGTGCAGCGCGGACATTTCGCTGTCGCCCGTGCAGCAACAACTGCAGCAGCAACAGCAACAGTTGCACTTGCAGCAGCAACAACAGCAATTGCAGCTGCTGCAGCACAACGGTCTGGGCCTGGCCAAGAGCCTCTTACAGCCACCCAATCCCAATCCGGCCCCGCAGCTGCCTGCGTTGGCCAACATCAACAACTTCAAGCCCTTAGCCAGTTTCGATCAGCAGCAGCTCGTGCAGCAGCAGAAGAACAAAGAAGTCGAACTCTACTCGGAGCGTGTTCGGTAAGTCAAGAAAAAAACCCCCTTGAACCGCACCAAAATCTATGCCCCACAAGTGTTGTATACAAGCAATATATAGTTTTTTCAAATTTCCCAAAATGTGGCCACAATGTCAATAATTCAAAATTAGTTCGCAGACAGAAAAGAAAAAAAATACCAATAGGAATCTATCGGTACACTAAGCAACAAATTAAAAAGATTCACATATTAAAATATAGTAATTAAAAACATGTCAAATTTAACAAAAATTTAAAATTAAATTTTCAAATTAAAAATTATTCTCGAGTCAAACTGTGAAAAACCAAATACTTCTTTTAGATAAAAAAAAAAAAGAAAACATGAAAAGAGAAAAATCATTCGAAATTCATAAAAATATTTTTATAGCCCAAAAGTTGATTTAAAAAATTTTTTTAATATAGGCTTTGAATAAATTCCAATATCCTGACATTAGTCAAAAAAGATGTCTTTGACAAAAAATAAAACAAATACATACAAATTTAATTTTAAAATCTTTTTTAACAAAATTATAGAATTTTCTTTTGAGCACATAAAATATTGGTTTTTTAAGAAATTTAACGCAATTTTATAATTTTTTTTGTAAATATTGAAATTTGCTGTGTAGTGTTGTTAAACAATTGTTTGTTTGTTTGTTGTTGACTTAACGCCGTCGTCGTCGGCGCGATTATATAACCTTGATATTTCCGAGTACGCGATTCTCACTTGCCAAACAGCTGCAAAAAAGGAAAAAGATGAAAAAGAAATTAATTCAATATTTGCAAATTTGCAAGTACATGCATATTTGTATGTGTGCACAAATTTAAAATACGTTTCTTTAAAAATAAATCAGAGTTTATTTTAATTTACATTTGTCTTATTTTTTGATTGTTGTATTTTTAAGGAAGTTCACTTGCATTATACAAATGAAGCAGACTTAATGACGTTCTCTTCATCCATCTCTCTTTCTCGCTCTTGTATGCTTTTCCACATTGCGCATATTTCTCTTTCGCTTGCGCTGCGGTGATCTTGCGCCGCATTCTGTTCATGAATTTCAGCCGCTGCTGCGTTTTTTGTGCTTTGCCATTCTGCTTGTTATTTCCTTTTTGGTCGCACATTTATTATTTATTTATATGCACACATGTGCGTTTGTGTTTGTGTGTATGTGTACTTGTATTACGAGTTTCACTTTTATCGAATTCAGTTTATCTTTTCTTCTTTCGCTTGCGCGGTTGCCGCTTGCTTTATCTGCTCGTGTGTTGTTTTTATCCACGACTTTGGGTCAAGGTTTGGTATTCGCCAGCTCCTTGTCTTCCCTACTGCCACTCCTGCCTCTATGCCCAGCCCTGCAGCTCGCCAATATGGCCACAGCGCGCGCTGATTGAAAATTTGCCCAGCACACAAAAAAAAAATCAAAAATTATTGAAATGCATAAAAAAACGCAAATATACATATCTATGTATGTATGTATAAAAACATATAAACATATGTAGTTGTATGCTCTTTTCGTTTTTTAAATATTTCCGATTTTTTTCTCAAAGCGAATTCGAATTTATTCCAGCACGATAAAAATACAAATGTGTGCTTGTGTGCGTTTAAGTTCGTCAAAGAGCAAAACAACCAGCAAACGTGGAACAACAACATGATGAAGAAGAAGAACAGCAAAAGCATGGCACAAATAGAAGCAAAAATACCAACAAAAAAATTAGATCGTGTTTGTATTTTTGGTCGTGGCCCTCTTTTTGCTTCTATTTCTTGTTGATTTCCAGTGCTTCTCTCACTTCTCATGAACACACACACATATACAAGCACATGCATGTGCCGCTCTTGAAGTGTTTTGTTTTTTTTCCTTGCTTGCTTTTTTACAGCAAGATCCCCGCAGCCCGAGCCTGTATTGAATATTTAGCCGAGATTACCCTTTCCCTGCCTTTCTTCACGTAGTGTGCTACAACCCTCAACAACAATAATAACAAAAAGCAGCAAAGAAGAAAAAAACTTCTAATTCCTTCTAAGTCGGCTCGCATTCATTTTTCAGCTTCTTCTCTTTGCTTTGTCTCTTTTTTGTGTTGTGCTTGCCGATTTGTCCAGTTTTCAAGGCCGAGATATTTGTTTTCATTTTTTGCGCTCGCATTTGCTGTTGTTGCAGCTTTCGCATATATTTTTTTTGCTCTGTTCGCTGATTTAGTTTTGATCTGTTTTCGCTTCAGGCGCACATTTACTGTGCCTATGTCGCGCTCTCCGTCGCTCTTTCTACTACATAGTATTTTGGACGAAGATTTGCCGCATTGCTCGTGCATGTTGTTCTTGTCGTTATTTAATGCATTGCATTTTGCTGCTTATCAAGAAGAAAAAAACCGGCTGATTTTTGTGCGCTTTTTTTAATTCATAAAAGCAGCTTTTTTTTATCGCTTTGGTTTTTTGCTTTATTTTTGCTGAATTTATTTTGTTTGCTATTTTTAGCGCCACACGCGGCAACGGTTGTTGTTGTTGTTGTTGTTTTTTTTTTGATAAACAAACGTTTTTAGGCATTTTTCTTACTTTCAATTTGCGCGTTTGCTGCTCTTTAATATTTATTAAATTCGCCGTCGTTGTTGCTGAGAGCGCCTAAGCTCAGCAGACACAAGCACATTCCCTATCTCCCTCCCACTCACACGTATGTATGTGTGTGTGTGCGTGTGACGTGTTTGCCGGTATTTTCTTTTATGTATTCGTCGTCGTATTCAATGTCAAGGTTAAGACTCATTTTATGTATTCATTTTGTTTGGGCGTTTGTTTTTATGATTTTTATTTTATGCTGCTCTTTCGTCTGCCCGAAGCAAAACTTTTTTTTTGCAGAAAGCTCTTCCTGTTTGGAGCACATGAACAGCAAACAACAACAGCCTAAAGATTTCTCTCGCTGCTTTGTCTGCAAATGATTTATGCCCCCCCACCGGCCGTTGTGATTAGTCATGGTCTGTGTGCTGGCACCCGGTGCCCACCCCCTCCTCGTCGCACCAACTTTTATTCAAATTTGTTGTCTTCTCGTCTCTTCACACCCACGTGTTGCGGGCGTACGGCCGGTCGTGTGCTTAAAATCTATTCCCCCTTTTAGCGTAGGTGCTGTCTTCATCCCTACCCCACCTCCCACCATCAGTCGAAATAGTTTCCCGAAGTTTCTTGTCGAATAGGGGAAAAAATAAACAACAGCTAAATATTGCGCGCACAATTGCAAATAAATTGCGCAGGGCAACAACTCAAATGGGTGAGACGAGAATAGCTGCATTAAGCACAACAAAAGCAACAAAAATAAAGAAAAACAACAACCAAAAAGAAAAACAATTACCCCGTGTCTATGAATTTAGTTTTTATCGACGCCACTAGGTCCAAATCTTTGCACCGCCCTCGCACGGAAGTGCGACGCGTTTGGTGTGAAAAATTATACTACACAAGTGTGCATGATTGCTGGCGGGGTGGGCCCGACTGGGATATACCCAGTAAAAGGTATCGGTAAATATGACAAACTACCCACGATGTAAAATCTTACACCTGAAATCGAATAGTATAAATAAATACAAATTTATCGATATTGTTACCGTTAAATATAGTAATATAAATATATGTATGTGTAAAAGTTATTCATTTTGTATTGTATAAATAACTACAGATAAAATTGCAATTAACAGTTAATAATCGGTAAATGTTTCGATAGTTTGGTTTCCGCTTGCAATCACTTTAAAATCAATGAACAATTTCAATTTTGTGATTTCTGAACATTCAAGCAAAAAACATGAATTGATCGATATAATATCGAAAAACGAATGTTCAACTTAGCTGTGTTCCAAGTGTACTCAAGTACTTATTTTTTTTTTGGCAATCCTCATAATAAGTCTTTAGAAATAAGGTAGGATACCCGCTAAGAAAATACTGTTTCTGTAGTATTACAAAAATTAACAAATTTTGCACGAATGTTGTTGTTGTCGATTATGGGACTGTGGCTGGCATCGTATTGGACTACCCGCCCAATCCATCTAAACTATATCGTGCGCCAAGTCGCGCAATTTTTTAAATAAATATGTGTACATGTATATATGAATATTTAAATATATGTATATGAATTTGTATATTGTTGTGTGTAGTAAAAATTATGAAATATTATTTGCCAGACGCGTCACTCGCAACGCCGCCAGATGTCATTTGGAAATTGTTTTTGCTTAGGCGGCGGGTGTTGAGTGTTTGGCTAGTTATTCATATAACACTAATTGAGCACGTTCCAAAACTGTCGTCTAGACTTGAAGCATAAAATCTGCAATGTAAAAATTTTATTATGGCGGAAGCAAATTGCCATTACATCAATTGTTTAACTGTTTGTGTGGCGAATCGGAATAAGTTCTCTCTAATAATAAATATATATACTTTATATATATACACACAAACATTTCTGTTTTTGTGTAAGGTTAGGTTTTAGTTTTAGTTTTTCGTAGAAATTACACAAATAAAAAAAAAACACTTGTAGGGGCCGCAGCGAAGCATGAAATGAAATTAACTTACTTTGTACAATTTGACTTCTAGGGGCGGTCAAATGCCAGAGGGCATGTGGGTTATAGCCATGTGATTAACAACATTTGCAGCTAAATTGAGGAAACATTAAAAAACACGTTGACACTTTGCCAGTAAATAAATAAAAGTTATGGTGGAGGAATGAAAAAGGTTTTCAATTAGGAAACATTTTAAGAAGTTTTTAATTAAGAATTACAAACAGAAAAGGAGTATTTTTATTTGTAGAAAGTTGTTGGTACTCTTCAATTTCTAATTCTTTGCAAACATACGAATCAAAGTTTCCAATTCTATGCCACAATAGAGCGTTTGGAAAGGGTTGCCCACTAAACCCATTTGCAAATTAAAGCACAAATAAAATACGAGAGTATCTTGGGTAAATAAAAGAGAAAAATTCCAAAAAAATCTGAGCTGTGGAACCTTTTACTTAAAAGCAAATAAAGTATGCATTGCTGAGCCGCCCAGCCTATTGGCTACCCACACCTGGCCGCAATAGCTATTAATGAAATCTTTGCCAAAAAAAAAAAACGCACGCATACCTCTTACACACACAAGCACACAACTGCAGGCAGTGAAGCCCACGTATGTATATGTAATAATTCATGCATACCTTGTACTAAGCACCCAGTGGGAATGTAGTGCCAAAAGGAAGTAGTTACTTTTGCACAGGCAAAAATAATGTACATTGAGATATTCACTTATCTTATTAAACTTGTATAAAGTTGAATCCATAAAGAGATGTTTAAATCAAATAACAAATATCTTGTGGGAGTTATACTATATAAAGTCCAAAAAGGAAGCAGTTCCTATAATGCATGCAAAAGTGCTGATTTAGGCAGTAAAAACTAAGCTAAATTTATATTTAGACTTTAATTTAGTTCTTATGTTAAAATATAGTATTAAGACTAAGAAAATGTTTAAATGAAATATATTTTACCATAAAGTGCTATATATATTTTTAAATACAGTTCCAACTGGGTATCTTTATATGTGTATCTGTGTGTGTTTTTGTCTGCCTACGCCTACGCCACACACACTCACACACACATGCATTAGCTCCAGTCGCCTATCGAACGGCGCATGTCTGACGTCGCGACGTCAAGCCCCCTATAAACGCGTCAGACCCCTCCGCCCCCTCTCTAGCACATGTCCCCTAGTCGCAATTTCATTACCAACAGACAATGCCAGGGCAAACTCCATTACACACGCGTACACCCACAGCTCCACCTACACCTACAACTACAACTACACCTACACTCACCAGCCGCAGCAGCAGCAGCTGCAACAACAGAATACATACACACACACCACACACACACACACACGTAGTGTAAAGGAGACGCTGGCTTATGGCCAACATGCTGGGCAGGAAGCGTGTGTGGAGCAAAATGCTGAGCCAACTGAAGCCTTTCAAGTTGCCAAAGCCGGCAAAGAGCCGCAATATATATATATGTATATAAGCATATATATATATATATATATATGTGTGTGTATGGGTGTTGTGTTTATCTGTCTGTCTGAATATGCATTTAGGCTTTTGTGCGAGCCAAACGAGGCGAGGCCCTGGCCCAGACCCTGGCCCAGACCCAGGACCAGCAGCAGGCGCAGTTGCTGCACGTTGCAAGCTGAAATTGCAATCAATATTGCGGCCCCATTGTTGTTGTTGTTGCTGGTTGTTGTTGGTTGTTGCCGTCGAGCAGCTGCCAGACACAAAAACGCAACATGAAGAAGAAGAGAGAGAAAAAACAACAACATAACTGGCAACAGTAAAAACGAGGCTCGTAAATGAAAGCAGCGAAAGAATGAAAAATTCCACATACACATATGTATGCATATATAAACATACTCATATTCGCATATAAAAATACTCTTATTTTTTTTCTTTGCAAAAAATAAAACCAAAAATACGTTTGGCTGCAATTGTGCCTGGGGCCGATGGCAGCGCTTTATAGGAGGAGCACACAGGCTCCACAATAGCAACATATACAAATGCACTCATGCACTCATAGACACTCACACTCACACATTCATACGCTCATTCATGGAGCAGCAGCACTCAGTTTAGTTGGTTTGTTTGCTTGTGCCCTATTTGATATCCATTAAAACGATTCAGTTGCCACTTTTAGCCCCATTCTGCCCTCTCTTGGCTAATGCATGCAAATGCAATGTGTGTGTGTGTGTGTGTGCGAGTGTGTGCGAGTGTGTGGACATTTGGTGTGCATTTGATTTGCAATTTGTGTCGCTTGGTTCCTTTTTTGTAGCCGATGCCAGGAAGCTTTCCATGGGCACTGTTATTTGTTTATTAGTTTTGGGAACAGTTGCAAATTTTCATTTAGCTAGCGACAAGGATAAAGGGGATCGGGAGTTGGGTTTTGAGTTAGCAATTTGTAATTTTTGGCGAATTTTTGAGGACCATCTCCCACATTCCCACACACATGTCGCTGGCACTCAGAAATCAGTTTTGTAGATCCATTTTGATGTTTGTTAATTAACATCAAATAGGCTAAAGCGAAAGTTATGCGGGAAAGTTGATTAAATGGATCCGTTATGCAGGTGAGATGCACTTCACAGAGATAATCCACTTTTGCTAAGCTTTATGGAGTAGCTTTTTTTGAAACAGATCAAAATTGATTTTCATTAATAAGAGTATAGCAAAAACTTTTTAGTTATGCTATTGGTTTGGCCTTCTCGAAAGTGCGCTAGAGAGTAAAGTTCGATAATTCCCCATAGTAAGCCGCTGCTGAAATGCAATTTTTGCTCATTTGTGAAAATTTCCGGCAGACAGCAAATGTAGCTATACTTGTACATTTTGGTTTAAATTCTCGTAATTCTAATTACCTCGCAGTGCGCATTTGCTTGTTAAGTCCCCTAATTTATGTGAGTGTGTGTCGAGCTGAAATTGTAATTGCAATGCCCGAGATTCTTATGTGTGCTTTAAGTATTGTTTATAGCGCTCGGGTGGATTAACAAAATTTGGTTGGGCTTATGCGACTGCACTGCATCGCATTCGCCTGATGATCGACGGACACGCCCAACAACAACAACAACAGCAACAACAACGGAAATACGAATGTATTTATTTATTTTGCTGCTTCATCGTAAAAATAATTTGCTTTTATTGCCATGGAACAAAAATTTGTGGAAGAAAGCAAAGAAAACGAGACCCCGCTCAAGTTGCATTCAAGTCATTGTTGTGTCCGCTAATGTTGTTGCATGCAACCAAAAAAGTACCCAAAAAAATAAAAAAAGAAAAATGCCAAACGTAACGCGTTTTATGTCCTCGTCATGCTGTTTGGGGCTCGACTTTAATTTGGGGACCGCTGCAAATCCGCAAATCAACGCCACATGCGCTCGCTTTCTGTTAACCCAAAAAAAAAAACGAGATTGATTCAATAATGGTCGATCATAAGATACCCTGTAGAGGCTTGCTTAACTAAAAATGCGGCTTTAAATGAACAATTGAGCTTATTCTCATGATTGCATATATTTGATTAAATATATGAATTCTTTGTTATATACGCCCTTTAACTCACATTTAATGACTACAGGGTATACACAATTTTTTTATTGCACTTCGCCGCAATTCATGCAACGCCTGCAGCATGTCTGGCTCCCTATACAGTCTGTATATGTATATTTAATTGCTGTGTGTCTCCTTCTCTCTTTTTTTTTTTGCCATTGACATTTGCTTTGGCCGTGACCAGCACTTATTCAATTAAACAAAACGCAAAAGTTGTTAACATAAAACCCAACATGGCCAGCATATGTCCAGTTCTTCTTCTTCGTCTTCTCTCCCTTTAAAACGATCAAAAATCATGAAGCGTCAAATTGTTATGAGCATAAGATGGAAAGATACAAATGGCAATGGTTATCTCGCACCAGAGATGCGCAATCAGTCGTGACAGAGAAATGGAGAAAACTCAGCTCGAGAAATGGAGACAAACAAGCAGCAAACAACTATCTAAGCACTTGCTGACTGCAACTAAATAGATATTATATAAGCATAAAGAATATGTTTGCCGCCAGCTAAAGAAAGAAAGAAATTGAAGAGCGCCAAGTAACACCCTGTACTTGAGAGTGAACTAAACAAGCTAATAATCATAAAACCAAATGACTTTGAACGTCGCAAACGTCTGTCTGTCTGTTGGTCTGTTGGTCTGTCTATATATCTATCTGTCTGCCAGGATGTGCGGCAACAGGACGCGGCGTGTGGCGCGTTTCTCGGCAATGGGCGACAAAAAAATCATCAGCATTATCATCATGTTGCCGTCGAGAGTGGCGATTAAAATTTAAGCTTCATTTGAGCTTTGTTGTTGCTGCTCTTGTTGTTGTTGCTCTTGTTGTTGTTATTGTGGGCGTTGCGTGCTTGGGTGTGGCCGCATGCTTCACTGGCTCAACTGACTGACTGACTGCTGTTGGCCGCTGCCAAAGAAGCTGCTGTGATTGAGTAGGTGTCAATAATCGTTGGGGTTTTCCAGTCAATGCATATATGGACGGGCCCGTTGTGCACCAAATGCGATTATAATGCATAGTTCAGACCGTATAAGTTGATAAGTAAACGAACTTGAGAGCAAGCTCCCATGACTGAAATTAAATGAAAAACAGTTTTAACTGTCAGTTAAGAGTATGTTTCTAAAGCTAATTAATTTAAAGTGGACCTAAAATATAAAACAAATAATGCCCTATTTTATAAGTTTAAGTTCTGTTATCTTTTGAACTTATTCTTTAAGTAAGTAGAACAGAAGATTTTTAAGGTTCCATTCGGTTTCTATTCGCGGCTTTGGAACGTGTTTTTTGAATACTGTGAGTTCTTTTAAGAATGTTTCGCAACTTTTGCAACTTATATTTAAAAAAATTCGTCTCTTACAAAACTCTTCCAAGATGTTAGGCCTATTACCAAACCCTTGTCTCAAATGTTTTTGCTTTATCTTTTCCTTAATAAGATTGTTAGCCCTTTTATGGCACTTTCCGGTGATTATTTTTGAAGACTTGCTAACGCGAAGTTCATGTGTCAATTAAGAGTGCGAATTCATTTGGTTCGAACAACTATCACAAAACTCCTACAATAAAATAAAAAACTTTCTCACGCCACAATTTTCGTTTTAATATGGCCAACCCAATCACCGATATAATTAATAATAACAACAACTACAACAAAAAAGACAACAACAGCAGCAAACGCTTCAGGCCAATGAGCTCTGGCAATGATCGTTGCTGCTTCGTTGGCTGCGGCGAGCGCCGTTGGCTGGTTTTTTTTTATATTTTTTTATTGCCTGGCGGCGCTTTGAAAGGCGGCGATCAAATAAAATGCAACGTATCTATTGCAACAACAACAAGAGCAACAACAGCAACAAACAGTTGCAATTTAGCTGTAACAACAACAGTTTATTGAACTTCTTGCAGGCGCCAGTTACAATTAAAAATAAATGTTTTATGTTTTTAAAAAAATACAAGAGCCCCTCACAAAATTGTCAGTTGATTCAATTAAAAACTAAAAAAAAAAATAGCCCAGCGACAAAGTTAATGAAAGATATGAGAGATCTTTGACAGGCCATGCATACAAATATATATATACATATATATATATATATATATTGGCAGACATGCTCATATGTGCACTATACTTAGTTACTCTTAAAAATAAACTGAATAAAAACGAAAAAAAATGCGAGGCAACTTTCACTTTCGGTCATTTCGAGTGCCTGGGACGAGTCCCGCGTCCCACTTGGTGCCCCCTTCAGCAGCCCCTTTCCCACAGTTAACTGCTGATGACAACGGCAACAAAAAACTAAAAAAAAAAAACAAAAAAAAAAATGATAATAAAAATGCAACATTTATTGCGATCGGGCTTCACTTTCGTTTTTTTAGGCTGTCGATAAACTTTTATTATACAAAAAACCGCATAAAAAATTGCATTTGCCTCAGATCTATATCAATGGAACATAAATTGAAAAGAAAGTAACAATAAAATCATACAAAAATGTTTTTTGTGTGGGTTTAATAATAATGCGATTGCAACACAGAAAATTCTGATCGAATAGTGTGGATCAACATTAAAATCAGATTGTAAGCGTTATTAATGTTAGAAAATTAGGTCAATTTTATATGTGTTAATTCTTGTGCAGCATATAAGACAGTAAAAAGCTTTACGAGTACAAAATTTGTTACGGTTTACAACCCTGAAATTCAAATAGCAACTATATTGTAGAAAAAGAAAAAGAAATACAATACTAGAAATTTAGTTTAATAAGAGCAGACAAAAAATCAGTCCAAAAAGTTTTAACTAAGTTCATTATTATTTATGTTTTTAATTATTTGCCCTATTTAAATAAGGCATAAATCAAAAATGCAATAAAAACCAACAGCTGCAACAAAAGAAAAGCTTTGTTCCTTTTTTTGTGTTTTTTCTTTTTAAACTCCTTTTTTTGGATTTGCTGCAAAGCCACACACAATGTACTTTGTATATAGCATGTCTATATACGTTTCATAATATTCAGGCTTGTTATATTTATGGCCTAGGCCTTTTGCTACTTATAAGCTGATAAGACCCTGGGCCGGGCCACGGCCAGAGCTACGCGATGCACTGTATACAATGAAATCCCATTGAGAAGAGGAGAGGAGTAGCGTATACAAAAATAAAAAAGTAGCGTCAGCCGTCAGCAGATGCTACCTTAAGATTAAGGCCCAGTTACAATGGCAGCAGAAGCAGCAGCAACCGCAAGGCTTTTGTTGCTGTTTTTTTTTTGTGCTTAACAGCAATTTTATCGCGTGCATAAACAAGCTGCAGTTAGCATGAGTCGAGGGAGTGAGAAAGGTAGAGAGGGAGGGGGACATTCTGAAAAACGACGACTTGTTTCGAACTTCGAACTGACTTTCAAGTTTACAAAATCATGCAACATGGCCATGTGCAGCATCATTTCGCCTTTTTTTTTGCTTTTGTTGAATGTCATTGTTGTTGTTGTTGTTGCTGTTATTGGCCTCAGCAACTGTCAGCGGCTGTTAAAATTATTGCAGGACATTGGCCAAAATGGCCAAAAGGCGAGCTTTTTATTTATTTACGCGGCCGCTTTTCAGCATTTATGCAAAGCACTTTTTTCTCACTCTTTGCTTTTGTTGTTGCACACCAATTATAAAGCAACAACAACTTATTCGCTGATTTTCAGGTCAGTAGAGTCCCGGCGAAAATGTTATTGTCAAGTATAATTTTAATGGGTTATTTTTACGACGTGTAGTTTATGGTTACAAACTGTTTGTAGGGCGTGTCGCGATATATTAAATATGATCTAGCCTGTAAATGTTGTTTGGTTTTCTTTTCATTATATAACGTTATCTACATTTTATCAGGCAATAAATACATATTGTATTTATGGACTTAGTTTCCAAGTATTTTGTATATATTTCCTGTACATATATAAAATCATTTCTTTATATCCTATTACTCAAAATTCCGGTTAATATCGAGTTCTTTAGTTGGATATATTATAATTTATTCCCCTTTAAATTAAGTATTAGATCAAACTCTAAAATGTATTTGCTTTATCATAAGCAATTTTAATTTGGTATTTACATATATAAAAAGCGAACATAAATTTATCAGCCTCACTTTTTGGTTTATCTTCTAATTAAGAATTATTTGCAATTTGTATACCACATTTTAAACACAATCAATTATAAACAATCACCCAAAACATTCTTCATAAATCTTGCTATAATTTCATACCTGTTTTTTCTTTTTCGTTGCAGGTAAGTTGAAATTTTCCGAGTGCCGGAATGGGGCAGGTAATAAATCCCGGCAAATGGCGCACAACTTTTGCTTTTGCCACACTTAAGGTGGGTGAGTTGTTTTTGTCTTGTCTTGACTGGGCTTAAAGATGATCTTGCTCTTCGTTCTCCTCTGCGTGCGATTTGTTGACGCTTTAAGTTAAACGCTCCCTGCGGCGCCATAAAGCAACATTTAAGCGCAATTTAATGGTTCAATGACATAATGAATATGCAACGCGAACAGCAGACAACACGAGTGGCTTTTCCAGCACCAGCCACGGCCCCTTCCCGCCCCTCGACTGCTCCTTGCCCGTCCGTTCGCCTGCTAATTAGCTGCATTCATAATTTTTCGTGCACATTATTTACATGCTAAGTAAGGCAGCGCCAGAAACAGGAACCCAGACAGCCGCAGGAATGAGTCAACCGCAAAAGACACAACGCAACGCTCGGGCGGGAAGCTTCTCTCGCCGCCACCTGCGCGTCTTTCTCTTTGTCATGGCTTGTCCCTGGCATTGCTCCTTGTTCCTTGCTGCTACTTCCGCCGCTCCTGCCGCGGCTGCTGTTGCACAAAAGGCTCAGCCGGCAACTTATTTACAGTTATGCGCCTGCATTTGCAAGCTGTAAGTTGGAACTCTTACAAGTAGCAGCCAAAAAAGAAGTACAAGAAAATACAAAAAAAAAAAAATGAACAACCAAACAAGAGGATCCAAAAAATTGCAGTCGAAAATGAAACTCGACTGCTTAATGTTCTGTTTTTTAATTGATTATTTTCATGCCAATAATAGGTGTTTGTTTGGATGAGCTATTAGCCAAAGTAGTATCCTGCAAAACTGTGACATTACAAAATATAATTTCACAATTTAGCTAAAAAATGACTCCTCCTAGTAGTAACTTTATAGACAGAGAGAAAAGCTTCGCACATAACCAATATACCCCTCAACCCTTTTGAACAGTGTATAGAGATGCCCTGTGGCAACGCTGCCAGCCAGGCAAGTCTTGAACTCAGTCTTGAACTGCAAGTGAAAAGTTTTTTAATTGAAAATTTAAAGTTTATATTTTATTGAACAGCCAAAAAAAGCAAAAGCAAAAGCAGCAAAACTTGGCCAAGTTTGAGTTTCAGTGTGGGTTAAATGGCGACCCAAGAGGACAACAAAAGACGACAGCTTAAGATTGCTTAAAAATGCCTGTGCACTTGTGCAACGGCTTCCTTCTGTAGGTGGCGCAGCGGGCGCTGCATGCAGCAGGAGGAAGAGCTGCCTGCAACACACGGCTGCCACTTTAGTTAAGCGGCTTAGTATGCGACAAAAGATTGCGCCGCGTCTCGTAAATAATGAAGCAACCGCCAAGCACCTGGTTAAGACCAGACCAGGGCCAACTTTTTGCCAGGGCTTAAACAAAATGTGACTTACAATGTTGCAGCCAAAGGCAGGGGGCCAACGTATAATTCGCACATTAAATCGATAAAATATTTAAACGCTTAGCGCTATCAATTTTCATTTTCATTTTGCGCTATCCTGGCGCCAAGGACAACAGCCAACGAGACGACGGCTTCTGAGTGGACCCTAGACACAAACACAAACTGGGCGCGGCGCGGCACTGTTTCTGATTTATACGACTGCTGCTACGTCAGGGAGTTGGGAGCTGGGAGTTGAGAGTTGAGAGTTGGGGTCCTTTGCGTAGGGTCAGACGCGCTAATTACCCGATCAAGTCTGCGTGGGCGGGGTGAAGGAGAGGTGTGTCCTTTTTGCACAATGACAATGACTAGACATTTCATTCATTCGCTCATTCAGTCAACTTTATGACTGTCGTCTGGCTAGCTGGGAATATGTAACTTTTATTTTTCAATTTCTCAACTCTTTTTTGCTTGGCTGTCGTTGTTGCTGTGGCTGTGTCCTGCACTCATCCTTGAATAATTTGGCTTTTATGGTCTGTTTTGTCGCTTCCCCAGACATGTCAAGCTTGGGAATTTTTTAGTTTTTTGTTAATTCTTGTCCTGTTGAGCAGCAGCAGCTGCAACAGCTTTTGCAATTAAGCATCCTGTCTGCATTTTTCCTAATTGCTCAGCGCCTGCAGCTGATTATAGTTATTGTTGTTTTGTCTGCAGCTTTTTTTTATTCTCTCTATTAGCATAAAATTGCGAAATCAGTTTGTCAAAAATCATTTAAACGTGCATTGTTTATTATTCATTCGTTAATCACAATTGTCAATATTGCTGCAATGTATATATATGTATGTATGTATGTATATATATATATAAATTTTGTGTGTTCGTCATATGCCTATACATCCATTTAAAAGTCGCCGCACATTTGATTGTGGCCATAAAAAGCATTTGCCAGTTGTCAATTGTCATTTGGCAAAATCTTTTTTATTTGTGTATATTTTTACGATTTTAGTTATTTATTTTTTTATTATTTATTTTTGGCTTTAACTGCCGTTCATTACGTTGTCTTGGCCTGTCCCGCTGTCAAATTACATTTGAGCTTTGAAGTTGCCAAATTTGTTGAAAATGGCAGCAGATGAAAATATGTTTGCCTTACGATTTATGATTTATGTGTTTGCATTTGGATTTTGAATAGTCGTTTATTTGCTTTTAATTAGTTTTTGCTCATCTCAAATAGTTTACTTTTTATTAGCTTTTAATTGCGCAGATATGCAAATCAGATAAAATAGTGGAACTGGGCACAAGATGTTGCCTAATATTACTTAATATTGTTTAATATTGGGTAAATTTAATCATCTTTTAACTGGGTCTTGTTTAATCAAATGTTGTTTTTATTTCTATCTTTAATTTTGTATTACTTTTAATATTATTAATTGCAACTATATAGTCACGGATCGATATAATATATACATTGCTGTCAGCAACTATCAATCATTTGCAAAACAAGTTTGCTATTTTTTTTGCTTCTCTCTTAAAATCACTTAGATTTATTTTCTAGAATTAGACGAGTTTTTATATAAAGTATTGGAAGCTTTTTTTACAACAAATTTGTATATGGGTATGTATTTGTGTTTATGTATGTATTTTTATATTACTCATACGTTTGGGTTTGGGGGCAGCAGCTTCTCAATAGGCTCAGCGGCTCAACTTGGTCAAACGAAACAAGTCGGCAATGGGGCAACGGCAGCAACAACAACAACAACAACGAAAGCAACAGCTAATAGTATTGCACAAAAAAACGTGCCACGCACGACAATCACACACACACTCACACGCACACACTAGCACACACACACGCCCATTTGGTTACACGCCACACGTTTGTTGCACTTTAAGGTAAATGCACTTTACGACGTCGACTGCGCAGCGGCGTCTGTCAAAACAGTTAGGCAAACAAATGCCGCCCCGTCGCTTCGCTTGCCACATTCAAAGTTGATGCCAAAGTTTATGAAATATTCGCGCTATATTGCATTATGCGACAATTTATGTTTTTTAATTAACCAAAACGTAAACTTTCAATTTTTCCAGACATGCATAAATATTTGCATATTGATTAAAATGCTCAACAACAAATACAAACTCAAATTTCATTTGGCTGTCGAAGAGAGTTTTTGCACAATACAAACAAAAAAAATCTCATTCATTTGCAGACGCGTTGTTGCCTCCTCCCGTTTTCTATTCAACTGTCAATTTTCAGTTAGGAAAAAAATTTAAAAAGATATACACATAAAAAATGTATATTCATGCTGTCCAGCTAGATAAGCAAAGGCTGAAAAAAAAAATGGGAAATGAACAAATCGCAGAATTTATATACGCGCTATATGGCCGGGAAAAAAGAGAAGCCTTGAAGTGCACGCAAACAGCGCGGGCTACGTGCCTGGCATTTCAGGGGCCGTATGAATGAAAACAAAGCACTGAAGTATGTTTCCGCCCCCGTACCCGCCCCTCCCTCGTAGACCCATTCCCGCACATATAGCAAATATTTAAAAATTAAAAACCAAATGCAGACACGAACGTAAAGTGGAGCTTTTGCCCCTGACAAACTGGCAGATCGACAGGCGGACTCTATGTCTGTCTGACTGTCTTTCTGTCTGTGTGCTGGCATTTCCTAGAGTTCTTAAGCCCCCCTCGCAGTCTTGTTGTTGTTGTTGTAACCTTGCGCTTTGTTTCAGCGGCCATTAAACCACATACACACTTGTACATAAATACATATTGGCTGTAGACATAAACCCCCCAATGAGTCTACGATTTCACTGTCAATATTGCGCATACGCCGTGTAGTCAATTTTTTTTTTTTATTATTTTATTTATATATTTTACGATATTTATATTATTTTTAAGCTGCCGCCGGCGTTGATTTGCTCGCGTTGCATTCAAAACTGTTTATAAAAAGCAAGCAGAATAGATCGAGAGGGTTGCTTAATATGTTGTTAAAACGTGTGTATGTGAGATCATTTGCAGCAAGTTTAAGTGCAAAGCTTAAGTCGAAATGAGCTAAAACATTTGAGGTCATTTAAATTTTGAACATATAACGTACATAAAAAGGCATACTTTTAGAGCTGCCCTCGCATAGATGCACAATTGCACGCACACTTGTACCTATACCCATACTTATACTCATACCCATACTCATACCCATACTCATACTCAATCTAGTCGCACTATTCAATGAATCTGTCCTTGGCAAAGTGCATTGTCGGCGCTGCGTTCATTCGCCCGTTGCTGCTGTTGCTGTTGCTGCTGTTGCGACTGCTGCTGCTGCTATAACAGTCGCGGTTGCTGCTGTTGCCTTAGTTGCTGTTGGCAGCAGCGTTTTAGTTGAAGTTTTTTGCGTAATTTATTGACATGAAGCTGTTATTTATTGACTGGGCGGCTGTTTAACTAAAAAACTTCGATTGCGCACGCACTTTCTAAAAAAAAAACAGCAAACGAAGACAACAAAAACAAAAACGAAGGAAAAATAAAAAAAAAACGTCGCGCAAATATTTACGAAACACAAATTTAAACAAAGCAACTCGAAACAAGACACATGCATTGTTGTTTCAGGGCTGTGAAAATGAAAGTGTTGTTGTTGTTGTTGCTTTTCTTGCTGCTGATACGCAAACACGCGCCAAGTGGGTCACTTGAGAAGATCAGCTGTCATAGCTGGCATATATAAAAGTATATATATATTATATAGTATGTCTTGCATGCCATGTCTTTATCCATATGTGTGCTTATTACAATTGAGCACTTCGCCAATTTCAGGCTCAAGGCTCTTGATAAGCTTCTTGAATGCCTTTCATTTTTATCAGCCAGCTGCATTTGTATTGAATATAATATGTATAGTGGTTGGGGGGCATATACTTGGCAAACAGTCGGGTCTTATCAATGCTCAACTTTGGCTTTCATTTGCATTACACACTTGGCTGTAAAGAAAGAAGGCCTTTCATTAGACACCAAACAGTTAACATATGCCCTTATTCTTATTATTGTATTTGTTGTATTTACTGTTGTTGCCATCGTTATCGCACTTACTCGCTTAATGGACAGTCTATCATCAATAACATTATGCGTGTGTGTAGTCAAGCATATGTATATGCTAAGTATCAATGGCGCTGCTTTGTTAAGAAATTTATCGGCCCTCGCCAATTGACATTTGCAAATGAAATGTAATTTGAAATGCATATCTCACTCATGCTTTATATATATGTATACAAAGCACTTGGTAAAAGTTGACAGCTGAACTACCAACTGCTTAGAAATGATTATTGCTCAATGACATTAGCTGATAGTTGACACTTATGGGGAGGGGATCAAAACACATTCCGGTAAACTTACAGAGAATCTTAATGAAAACACTTTTACTTACGTATAAAAAGCTTAAATGTGTTTTTGTGGAAGATTAAGTTTAGAATAAGAACTGACTAATATATTATGAAAGTAATAATAAATAAAACTTTTTAAATAAACTTCGTAAACTTCGTGTACTATAAATATTTCAATCGAAAAGTTAATAAAGATTGTTTTTTTTTCAAAACTTTTTTTTTAACTTAAAATTGCATTTAATCCTTAATATTTTAAAGCTCTGTAATGTGCTTTTACAATACTCAAGTACTCAATAAATAAATCCCAAAGCGGTCATTGCTGATCAAGTGTTGCATAATGTGAATAAAGCTCTTCAAATTAAGCCAAATTAATCCTTTCTTAACTTTAAGTAAAGCTCGTACTATTATCTTAGCCTCAAAACAGTGCTGTGCCAACTTAATCTTATCTTAATATTCGGCTGACATTTGCGGCCGGTTTCAATTTGGGGGCTCTAATTAGTTACATTTTGGCCACAGTTAGCAAATGTGCCCATTTTGGTAAGCGCAGTCGCGACTTAATCTGCGCCACAGAGAGCAGAGAGCTTGTGCAATACAGCGAACTGGGCAAGATTAGATCGGCGCACCTGCATTCGCAGACGCTGCCATTTAAATGACGTTTCTTTATTTTTATTTATTTTTATTTCGATTATGTTGATAATTTGTCTAATGTACCCTAAAACTTAAGCCACGCCCAATGTTGCTTCACCTTTGCTGCTGCCCACCCACTGGCCAAGCGCAAATTTCACATGATTTTCAAGAAGAAGAAAAATCATAAAAAAAAATGCTACACGTTTTAATTATTATTCTCACGGCGCAACTTTTTGAATTTAGTTTATTATTGTATTTTTTTCTTTTTGCAATTTCAGTTTCATTTTCAATTGCATTTTGTTTAGTTTCCTACTTTTTGGGTAACGCTTTATTTATTTAGTTTTTTTTTTTTGGCTTTTGTTGTGTTTATTGCTTTTGCTGCCGCCGTCGTCCGACGATTTTTGTCAGTTGATCTTTGACACATTTTTGGGTGCGGCAACGTTTGCGTCTCCTCCTTATTTTTTGTTGCTGTTGTTGGTTTACTTAAAATTGGCTTATTGTTGTTGTAGCAGCTGTTGTTGTTGTTGTTGTTGTGGCTCACTAGGTGACTTTTCAGCTGTCGCTTCGCAGTTGTTGCTGTCGCTTTTGATCGCTTATCGCCAACACATTTTTACCCTCTGCTGCGACATGTGCACGTACAATTGTTGTTGTTGTTGCTTTTGCTTTTAAAATGCTTGATATTGACGGCATGTTCCTTGTTGTGCCCGATTAATTGCATATTAATTTTTGGTGCCGATCTTGGCACGTTTCTTACGCCAATTGGGTGAAACGACAGAGAGAAAAAAAAAACAAACCCAATACCAAAAAAAAAAACCAAATTCAATATAAAGGTTGTCGAACATTA
This sequence comes from Drosophila lacertosa, assembly GCA_004143845.1. Lineage (NCBI taxonomy): Eukaryota > Metazoa > Arthropoda > Insecta > Diptera > Drosophilidae > Drosophila > Drosophila lacertosa. Next base: position 105,982 of record SCDZ01000204.1, on the reverse strand, counting down.
AATACCCTTGCTATATTAAAACGATTTTTGGGTTTTTATGTTGATTTGCTACAAAATAGATTAAAAATTGAACATATATTTCTTCCTTAGGCGTATTTTGGCAAGCTTTTTTACACTAGCTTAAGTCATAAAAAGTTCTGTTATTTACACTGATCAAACTTTTTTTTAGGTTAACACGCATACTCTTCACAAGGGTACACGTTAAAGATAAGACAAACAAAAAATAAAAACCTTAAGCCTCAAATAATCATAACAATAAAGCGCATTTAAAATTGTGTGCGCGTGCTTTTGCCTGACGTGCCTGATTTTTATAATTACTCCACAATATAAACAAATATATCTGTATGTGTGTGTGTGTGTGTGTTTGTTAAGTAGCATGTAGCGTGAGAACAAAACTCGACTTGCAATTGCAAAGTGGATAGTTTTTTTTTGTTTAATTAATCGGTAATGCAGCAGCAACGATTGCCCAACGCTGGAAAAGGAAAGCGGCGATGCGTCGCTTTCAGTTTCAAATGCAGCTTGCAGCGTGTTGCATGCCACGCCCCCTTGCACAGCAGCAGCGCCAACGATCGTCACACAAAGTGCTTTTGCAACATCATCTTCATTAGCAACAGTTGCCGTCGCGACGCGATCAGCAACATGTTGCCAACGGGGCAACAACGCGTTGCAATGGCAAATAAATTTATTTGTTGCGCTACTGTTACATGTTACTTAAACACTTGAAGTTGCTGCTGTTGCTGCTGCTGCCGCTGTTGCTGCTGTTGCTGCTGCTTTTGCACAATTTGCGTTTGTTGAACCTTTTTGTTTTTGTTGTTGCTGCTGCGGCGGCGACTGCAAAAAATTGGCTTGTAATGTATTTTTGTAGAAAGCGAACGAAGTGAACCACTGAACAACTGAACAGTGGCAACAAGTGGGCAAGTGGGCGTGTCTGCTTTTGCCTCATTTTTAGCCAATTTTAGTTGATGTTGCTGCTGCTTTTGCTTTTCTTGCGTCCAATTTGTGTAATTATATTCAAATTTAAAACTATGTAAATTTCTTACAAAATTATTTGCATTTAAATTGCGCTGCGCAGCAACAAAAGCAACAACAACAGCGTCATCGTTAACAATTATTGTAAATTACTTAGCAAAAAAAAATTTTTTTTTGTTTATTTTGTTTCTTTCGTGTTGAGCTGGGCGCTTGTCGGCGCTAAATGAAATGAAATGAAATTGAACTTGTCGCCCACACTCAAACACACACACACAACCCACCCGCTGTTAAAGCACACCCCTTCCCCGCTCCGAACACACACACACACACAGTTATATTCTGTTTCTGGCCCGTTCGAATTGTTGACATCATATATTTATTGTTGTTTATGGCTTAGCTAGAATTTCAATGCACTTTTAAGTCAACTTGTTGTCAGCGCTCTAACAGTAAATACTTGCGCCTAATGGCAACACAACAACAACAACAATTACAACAAATAGCCAGCTTTTCTATTTGTATATCGCTTAACCAATTGATTATATACACGTTCTCTTCGCATGATTCATCCATAAGTATTTTATATATACATATTCCATTTGGCAATTTTCCATTTCACATGCTTTTTTTGCAAGTTGAATGTAATTAATGAAATGTCAATATATAAAATTAATTGATCGATTGAGTTTGAGACTTTAGCTTTATTCTCCCTCCCCCTTTTTGCCCCTGGTCCGGTTCATGATCAACTTGTTCGTTGTTGAGGTAGCTGCGCCTAGTTTTTGCTTTTATTCAAATTTAAATTAAAAATCGATTTTAATTTCTATGTTTATTTGCACCTTATTTATGTTATTAATATATAACTAATAATTTGCATTATCTATAATTTATTGATTATATAATAATTTAGTTGGCAAATGTGTCAATGCATTTAAATTGTGATTGTAGAAATTCTATAAATAGTTACGAAGAGATTAAGTCCAGATTTATTTATATAATAAAGTAAATGTAGTTAATACAAATAAATATAATGCAAATGCATATAATATCGATAATAATAAACAGCTATAAATGGAAAAAAATCATGATTAAGTTGAAGTAATTGTCAATTTCAATCACACTTATTTATTGTTCAGCAGCTGCTGTTGTCTTATTTTCAGGCTCTAAAATTTGTATAAATTATATCGGGTAATTTTTTTGCGGTTTGCTTTGTTTGCCAATATTCAATATTAAATATTATTTACATATTTCGGCCACCCGCCAGTCTAAAAATTTAAAAATTAGTCATGTTATTGAGTATCAATCGAGCCCATTTTTTTTTGTTTGGTATACGTTTGCCATATGCCTTTATTATTGTTATCGCAAGCGTATTGTATTTGTTGAGCACTCGCTTTAACAATTTACTTATTTTTTTTTTTGATTTATACGAATGCGCCTACAAGCATTTATTTTTATCTAATTGTTGCCTTATCAATTTTTACAATTTATACGTAAACTTATTATTAAAAAGAAAGATTGCCAATTTGTTTGCTTATGTCATGATGACGACAATTCCGATACAGATACAGCTACAGATTTCGGAGGCTCTATAATATAGCTATATAGATTTCTTTTGAGGGCAGCTGTTTTCACTCAATTTGTCTGCTGATTTATAAGTGTTATTCATAAGTAACGAATAGAACAAGAAGTTTTTATGTATTTTTTTGTTCTTGTGTTGTCTTGAATTAATTGTGCCGCATTTTGGGGCGGCTTATCTGCCCTCCCTCTCTCGCGCACTCTCTGTTGGCACATGAAAAATGCCCTTTTGCTGTCATAACTTTAACAAAAATTGCCTGCAACTGAGCCCTTCCTCAGCTAGCTGTTATTCTGGTTGTTCTACTTGCCAGCTACCTGCGGCTTTTGCTTGGCCTATCTTAATAAGAAATCTCAAAAAAAAGCATATAAATATCGCTTAACATGTTGCTAGGGTTTAGGGTTAGGGTTTAGGGCTAGGCCAACACTTGCCACATTTTCATATGAATTTCATTTAATTTGTTGTTCGTTGCTGGTTGTCTCATTTGCATGTTTTTCACTTAAGCAACGCGCGTTTTCACTCCAATTCACAAGCAGCTAACGCTAACGCGTCTGCGGGTGGGCCCAGCCACAATCTGTCGCCACATATATGAATATATATATATATATATATATAGTACCTGTACAATTTGGCCAGTCTCTGTTTAGTTTTGCTTGCGGCCCTGGCATTTGAGGTGTTGTTAACAGCGACTCTAGATATTTGATGTGTGAGGGTGCAACAATTTGACGGCGACAACTGCCAACGTCATCTTGCGTGGGCTAACATTATTGTTTTACTGGTCTTGGTCTAATTATGCTGCCTACTCCGCCGCATGACTGGCCTAATTTGTTATTTTTATTTATAAAGTTTTTTTAGGGTTGCAATCTGCAGCTAATTTATATGTTTTTTTTATTATATTTTTATTAATATTCATGCAAAAGGTCGCTCAACTCGCTGCTCGCTCAACGCACACTAATTTTCCGTAATTTTTCTAAAGAATTTTCACGCCAACGCCCATTAAGCATTGACAATTGTTTTTTGTTGTTGCCGGGCTCACTTTTGTTTCGTTGTCTAATTTGCAGCTGAGGCTCAGTGCGTTGAATGACTGACTGACCACAGACGACAGCAACAATAACAACAACAACAACAACAACAACAACAACAAAATTACACAATTATTGGGCAAGGCAGCGCATACGAAGAGTTGCTTCGACAATTGCGCCAGCAGCGCAGTCGGTGTCGACGTCAGTTTCGAGCGTGCCGTAAAAACCTTGAATTAATTAAAAATCTAAGCCTATGCCGTGGCTCATAAATAACTAGACAGCAAAACAGCAATAATAACAGCTACAGTGGCAATGCCTAATAATAATGTTATTTAATTAAAACAAATTTAAAAATAAATCTAGGAAAAAAATAAAATAAATAGTCTACATAGCATACCCTGTAAAGTTAATAACATAAACGTTTAAAAAACACCAACTCAGAATCTTAAGAAAACTGTAAAATTTCTATAAGTTATAGATTTTATAAATTTACTTCAATTAATTCCTCAATAAGTCACTCGAAATATATACCTTAATATAGGGTATAGCCTTTTGTACGCAATGTCTATTTATTTTGTATTCTTTAGCCGTGGTTGGCAATTAAAATGCTCAACGTTTCAGTTTTCGATCTATGTATTCGTATCTATTTCTAGTTGCGCCTAGTCTAATGACACGTCTTGGGCAGATATTTTGAGGCATATGAAAAATGTTTGTCGATTTGTAGTTGTTGTTATTGCTGTGTGCTTTGGCTGCCTTTGCGGCGGCGAACTTTAATTGAATGTATAAATCACGCGTGTGTGCATTCATATAGACAGATCACAGACAGTTGCCGAAGTTGAGGCTCAGTTGGCAGACCCCGTTTACCCCGTTTGTCCATGCCGATAGATATTGTGGCTTGAAGCTTTTGGGCCTGTCATGTCATGTGTCAGTTTGGGGCGGCTAAATTGAGGGAATTGTGGCGTACAAATGGGTAGGGTGCTGATATAGACTTAGCTGTAGATATACAGCTGCAAATGTAGATATTTAGATGTGCATAAAGATACATTAATAGATATTAAGATATATATATATATGGATACAGATACATCTTGAAAGAGGTAGTGACACTGAGAGATACACTAGCATTTATTCATAGATACAGATATTGTCTATGCTGCTATAGATACAAATATACATTTTAATAAATATACAGAAATATTGGGTAGATACATTTACAGATTCAAAACATATATATCATCCAGTTGCAAATACACATATATATTTGAATAAATGTTCAGATACAAATTTTAAATCAGATAACGATACATTTACAGATAATTACATGCTCCGGAAAAATGCAGATAAAAATACAGATACACATACAAATGCACATAAATACACACAGATACGTGCGATGAGCTCCTTTGTTTGGCATCAGAAATAAATTGCTACAAAAATATTGGCAATTGGAATTAATGGGCAAAGCTTAACAGCCATCTCCTCGCTTTTTGGCTAATTATCATCTGTATATACATTTATTTTTTTTGACTTATTTTGGCCAACGCCCAGCGGCAGTTGAGCGTACCGATCTGTTTGTTAAGTTGAGTTAGCTCAAATGTAAAAAGACTGCCGCTGACAGCTCAATTTGTTATTGAGATACATAACAACAATTGCGCATCTTTAACTTTTGGTGCTCGTTCCCATGGCTTAAACGCTGCTATTTACACAAAGAGCACAAAAGTGATCCCTAAAACCAACGGCAACTAGTTTTACGCATGAGAGTTTAAGTTTTAGTTAAAGCTGAACTTAAAGTCTATGGTTAAAATTTGCTAGCGCTGCTTAAATATTTGATATTTGGCAGTTCCACGAAATGTTTTTGAACTCACGAAAAACCTAATTAAACGTGTATGTGAATGTGTGTGCATTTATATTTGGCTAACGGCATTAATTAAATCAAAATCAAACGATTAGAGATGTCTGGTCTGGTCTTTGGTTCTGTTACACGTGTAAATGAGCGTCTGGCCATCGATATGTCTAATTGGCTGGCTGTCTGTTTAAGTGTGAGTGTGTGTGGTGTGTGTATGTTTGTATGTGTGTCGTGCCAGCAAACAAACTAACAAGCAAACACGGCCAGGCAAACAACAGCCAAAAGTCGTTAAGCTCTTTGCATCCAGTCGCAAATATTTACGCAAATCTTTGCATCACAGACTTCCCTCTCCCTCTTCACCTTTCTCCCTATATCAATAATTAAAAAAAAGAGGAAAAAATAAATAGAAACAAACATCACATGCGCAACTTGTGGCAATTAATTTGACGCCTCTGAAATATGTCTACATATGTGGCAAATACAAGAAAAATAATCTAACAATAAGTGCTAGACGTGAAGATACTCTATGATTAGATTCTCATTGTATGGAATGAGTTTTGCTTGTACTTGTTATTTTGTATATATACTATACTATACTCTATACTCTTTCTTACACTGCAACTTTAGGCTACCTCGTTGCCATAGTTACTGGGTATAACGTAAAAAATGCAAAATCCATTTTAATTGCGAAAAGAAACTGTGCGTGTGGCATGGGAAATGAAAAGGGATCAAGTCGCCGGTCGCCTGGTCGGTCGGCATTGAGACCGCAGATGCCTGGCCCGCATATGTGTCGTATCTATGACGCTGTCTGTCCAAATGCCTGTCTGCTGTTTTTTTTTCTTCTGTTGTTTGTCTGAACTTGCCACCGCAACACGCGAGCCGCAACCACATGTGCGCTGTTCGCCTGCCTGCCGCCCAAAAGTTTAGCGGTCTATGCCCCAAAACGTGGCAACTTTTCACATTTGGCAGTCGGCTCTGTGCTCTGTTTGTGTGCTCTGTCTTTTGGTCTGCTTTATAAGACTGCACATATAACACCATAACAACATAACACTACTAACATCAAATTGCATATTTGTCCAAAGTAATGAGACTTTTCACAGCTTGCCGCGCCAGTTTCTTCAGTGAGCTCCCTTCCTCTCCCTTGCCCCGCCCCCTCTCTGTTGTGTGCCTTGGGCAGCGCAGCGTGAAGTTGTCCACAGACAGCGCCCGGTTTTTGGCATAGAATGCATTATGGGAATTTTGTGGCATTTTCATTAACAAGTTTTCAGTGCTCAGCTTTGCCGCCAGTGTGTGTATAATATGTATGTATATATACATAACATATATGTTTTTTCTTTGCGGCATTTTTAATTTGTTTGCGATTAACACGCGAACGTTACAAATTTCAAAGCGCACACATTTTTCTCTGTGACTCATGAAATTTGCGCTGTGAGTCGGATTATTATAACTATAACAACTTATCGCTAGTTATAGTATATAGTATGGGAAACCCAACATGAGTTAGTCAAATAAAAGCTAATCATAGTTTTTTTATATGCGCTAAACTTGGTGTTAAAGTTTATTAATTTACTATCAAGTGGAATGTTCAATTGAGTAGCGAGTTTTTATGAAGTAACAAATAACATTTAGATAAATTTAAAAAGAGGCAAGAATTAAAAACATAAAAAAGTTACAAACTAATTAGTACGAAGTAGTAATATATAAAAAAGCTTGATTAGATACAACAAATACAATAAGTAAATCACTTTAATAATGTATACAATTTTGATAATTTTACATTTATAAAAAAATATCGAAAATAATTTGATGGAGTCAAATGATATATTATATTTTATATATAAATATGTATTAATTTTCGTTTACCATTAACCAAAAGGACAATATATAATGTTTACTGTCAGATATATTTATTAATAGACAAAGTATTAAATACTACATTTATTTATGAGCATAAATCAGTTACCTCTCAAATAATTTATCATTAAACAAATATAAACATATCAGAAATATTATATTGTGCACATTTTTCTTAATTGAACCGAAGTTCTAGTGATATGTTTTTAAAGCTCACGGCAATCGTCTGCGGCTAGCAGCATCGAAAATTTATAGCGCTATTTATGAGGGTATAAACTGAAAGTAAAGTAAATCTAAATGAATTTTTTTTTTTTGTATTTTTCGGTATTAACTATAACGTGGCTGAGTGGGCCCCGCCTGGCCGCTTGCAATTAATTAACGGCAATGGGAGATGTGATGCCGCCGTTGCTTTTGTAGCTGCCTTTATTGCAACTAATGTGCGTTTGCTTTTGTTTCTTTATGTTGCAGCAGCAACAACAACAATAACAGCAATAGCAGCAGTAGCAGCAGCAGCAACATATTGCCGCATTATTTGTACGTTTTTGCTTGGCTCGACTGGCCAATGTCTGGCTAATTTTCTATTTATTTGACCGCACAACGTGTATCCCAGTCTGGCAGCTGTTGTGTGTGTGTTTGTGTTCGCTCCACAATCAGTCTAATTTATGAGTTTCTTGCACTTTCAACCGGCCAAAAACGTTAACTTTAACTGGAGCTGTTGTCATTTGTTAACTTCAAGTTAAAGTTTGAATTCGTGTGGCTAACCGCACCCAGGTCGCCAAATCGCGTTCAGAACTAGTTTAAATCCACTCACAACTCTTTGGGCAACGCGACTGCGATTCGCTCATCAAACTTGGAATTGACTCTAATGACATTCACGTTTCTGCTGCACTTCGAATGCCAATTGCAAGTTGCCAATTGCCTGGCACACGCCTGCTGCCTGTTGCCTGCTAGGCTACTGGGCTTAAAGTTCACTCAGGTCTGCAACTTGGGCTGGGTATCGACTGCTCCTTGGCCCGTGCGTGTGTTGTCATTGTTGTACGTCAGAGCTGGCGGTGCTTCGAGACCATTTCCCGCTGCTGTTACTGATTTCATCTGACATGGCATTTTAGCTATGATTTATGTTGCACTATTGTGCTTCAAGTGCATTTATTTCAGTACACTTTTAAAGGGTATAGTGTTTAAGTCGTTAAATTGGATATAGATTATATAATCATTATAATAACAAGCTGACTAAATATGGTATTGTCTTTTTGTAACATAACTTTTTTAAAAAATTAATATTATTATTGTGTATTTAACATAGAAATAATATATTGAATGTTTTTTATAGTGAAAAGTATTGATTCAATACATCACTAAAATCTTATTCACAATAAACTAATTCTATATATTCAATAGAAATAAATGGCGACTTTGTTTAGAAATCGATTTTTTGGCTTTAATAAAAGTCTCATAAACTTCTTCAAAGGGTATTTAAAGTTCGTAAGCTCGCAATAAGAAACCTTTTCTCTTCCGTTTGTGCTTATTTATGTGGCTGCATGACAACAATGTGTGGGCCGTTCAACAATTGTTGTTGTTTTTGTTTGCTTCCAGCGCATTTAATTAGCTCGTGTGTTGAGTCTTTAATAAAAATGCAATGTTATTAGTATTATTGCTTTTATTTATTTTATTGTATTAATTAGTTTGATCGCTTTGTACTTGAACAAGACACGATTTTTATTTAGCGACAATAAAGCAAAATACATGCATAAATTTGTAGCAGCAACAAGAAAAGCCCACATTTCTTTTAGACACATTTTTTTTATCGACATTTATTCATGGCTTAAACGTAAATCTCAGATTGGTTGTTGGCGCACAATTTGCGCAATTAATTGCGCGCAAATTTACGAAATGGCCACAAATATTGTTAGCTTTAGTCGCAATATGATATCAGCCCGAAGATTGCACCGATCAGATATGGGATAAACGGCCAGTCAAATGGCCATATTGGGCTAGAGCAACAACAACAACAATTAATAAGCGTAGATCGGCAGCAAACAGCAAAACAAACTTTTGGTCTCGCATTACACATTAAAAAACTTGTTGCCTAGCAGCTGCCGGGTGGAAATTGTTGAATGCATTGAATGCCATTAATCAATTTGCAGTCGCCGGCGATTTTCGCTACGTTCGATGCTCCAACAACGATTTGTGGTCAGTTTTGTGGGAGAGCGAACGCTTTAAAGTGGTTTCGCCTATTATCAGTGAACACTCGCTAAAGCGTACAGACCACTAAATGCGATTGGCAATTAAGCAACATTTAGCACTATTTTAAAGGGGCAAGCAGATAATTTGCAATACTTAATGAATTAAGAATAAAGATCCAGCGAGTGTTGTTGAGTATTGAATATGTTAAATATAAATAAGGGAATGAAACAAACTTTATGTTAACTATTGTCCATCTATTTTTATAAGATTTGCTTATGTTTAGTCTCACTGTTGTTTTAACATATCGTATTACCCATAATTTGTGCATGTTTGGCATTTTCGTTAATGCCTCTCCACCCCAGTCGAAGTAAAGTTGCCTTTCTATTTATTCAAATGGCCGATAAGACAAATTCGATATAATCCTAATAAATGGTTAATATATGCAGTGCGTAACTTGTTTGGTCAGAAAAATATGAAAAAAATATTTATTTGAATGTAGTTGATTTTTTCCCAGACAACTCAAACTGCACCCACAATAATCAACTAAAAAAAGTTGTAAAACTAAAATGAAAGTAAGAAGAAGAGAAAAAGTAAATTAGAGATACATAATTTGAGTTTGTTGTGGCTTCAACTTTGCCATTTCGACTGGGCAATCCAATAAATCGCTTCCTCGCAATGATTCAGTTTTCTGCAGTTTTCTACAGTTTTCTGTTTGTGTTTCTGTTTGGCTTTTCCTGGAGGCTACAAATTGGCAGGTAGCTAATGCTTTGTTGCCTACTAAATCTGTGTGTGTGTGTGTGTGTGTGTGTGTGTGTGCATTTTGAATAGTTCAGGCCCGTGGCAGTCTGGCTGTCTAGATGTTGTAGAGGGGGCGTGGCCGCTAACCAAGTAGCCCAAGAGTGCCAAATTTAATCAATAACCGGCAAATGGAAATGGCAGCCAGAAAATGTTACGTACAATCGCATATAGTAAATTCAAATTGAATTTGAATTTGTCTATTATATATCTATATTTTTTCTCTCTTTTGGGCACTGCGAAATTGATGTGAAAAACGTGAGCTGAGGCAAATGCACGAAAATTGTGTACGTCGTCGAATTGTTCGCTTTTATGATATTTATAAATATATTTCTTCTGGCTAGGTGTGGCTAACAACAACAATTGCAATTAAATGATGAAAAATATCAAATATTCAAATCGATCTTATGACAATTTCAATTGGCTGCTCATAAAAATGGCAATTGGCGCCCGCAGTTAACAACGCTTAACGTATTTGGCATTTGGCTGCAAGTCGGTCAGCTTATAAATTCAACTTGATCTATCAAAAAGGCAAACAGAAAAAGAAAATGAAAACCCATTTGCAAATTTGCAGTTGACAATGCGATTTATGCGCCCGACAACAGTTTTAATTAAAAATATGAAAACTAATGTACAGCAGACATATTTACTGAATGGCTATATATAGTTATGTTTGTGTGTGCGTAAAAAAACTTGTTTGTTGACTTTGATGAGCAGATACAAAATTTAGATCACTAAATACAGAAATTCGAGCGTTTTAAACATAAAAACCACTAAATTCATTGACAGCTGCTTTGGTCGGTTTACCCTTAAAACCTCTTTATGCTAATTTGGATTTTAGCATATTATTAAACAAAACTTAATTCAAAGTTTTTAAACACATTTTGTCACACGTTTAAGATATTTAACATAAATTAAACATTTTCAATACCCTGTGCATATTAGGAATGATATGAAAGGGTATAATAAAGTTGTAGGAAGATGAAAAAAACACCGTCTTCTAACAAATACATTAAACCATATCGACTTAATCCTTTCAGATGTCTATGAATAAAAAATTCACTATATAGGGTATTTTTTAGTTGATTGCTTAAAACATAGTTAACGTTCCTCGTTATTCTATTTGGCTTCGACTCAAATATCGGAAGCGAACAAACTTATAAGATACCTAAAAAAATTTGCAACTCAATCGATTTGATGCTTTACAATTCATACGCCCCATTGTACCAAGCAACAACAGTTGCTGTTGCAGCTGCTTTTCTGTTTGTATGTTGCAAGCAGTGCTCGCTGCTCGATGTTTGCACCAAATTGAAGCATTTCACATTTTTAATTTGTACGTGATAGGGCAAATAGTTGCCACTTGATTTTGAACGGGGATCGAGTTCCATTTGCTCTGCGTTTGCTTTGCTGCCTTTGTTTGGGCACAGAAATTATGCAGCAATTGCCATGAAGAAGAGCGCTGGCTGTTGTTGCTGCCCCGTGATGTTGCATGCTAACGTTGCAGACAAATTGTCTCTCGTGTCTGCTTTGTCTGGCAGCACTTAGCACGTGATTGAAAATTGCAACGGAATGAAGTGATTTGAAGCAATGCAATAGCAACAACTATAAAACTCGCCCTCGTTTTTCCTGTTTTCCTGTTCTTATTTGCTTACAATTCATTTCGTATTTTTGTCTCACTTTTGCACTTAATTTGATTGAGCTGCAGGTTAGCAGTCTTTTTTTTTACCTAGTAGAAATTCGTAGACAAACAAGATGAAAAATTACAGACATTTTTGTAGCAGTTACTCTTTGTTTTTGGCATTAAAAGCAAATTTACAAATTAGTGTGAAATTATGGCCAAAAGTACACAACAAGAACAGCTTAAATAGCAACAACAACAAAGACAACAAAGCAATTTGGCCGCACAGTAAAAACAAAAAAAAAAAAATTGTGAAAAAAACAACAATAACAGAAAGCAAACTCACCGAAAATAAAAGCTGCTAAAATAATTTGTTAAGAAAACAACAAACAATTTAAAAATTTTTTAGTAGACAACGTAAAAATACTCTGCAAAGAATGATAAGAAAATAACTTATAACATATGAAAAAAATAACTTAAACTTAAATTTTATTTCAAGTTTACGCTTGTCCACGTATTACTTTATTTTTCCCAACCTGTGAACTCTACAGATTGTTCCCATATGCATCTGCGACGAAATGAATAAACAATTGGCCAACAATAAATGCTGAAAACTGCAAAGATTTATAAATGTATATATGTATATTAATATCAGGAATATAACTTACCCAGGCCAATGGTTCTAATAGTAATTCCAAATGTACAAAACGAACAAGTTGCTATAAAGCTTATTACATATGTTGTGCACAAGAAAATGTGAGCTGCATTTGTACATAAAAAAAAAAGTAAACAGAGAGGGGATTTCTAAATTTGTGCCATTAGTAAGCTGATTTTAAAAATATTAGTTTATTTGGAGCTTACAAGAATGGTGCCCATGAGCAGAAAAACAGTGCTTAACAAATGCAGCATGTAGCCTAAGCGACCCAATGCCCAAAGATATATCGGAGTGGTCCCTATGAAAGGGGTAAACGGTTGAGGAAAGTTGCTGATTCCTCATTCGACTTACATTGACCCACGCAAATGCCGCAGATAGCAAAAAATAGCTCAATCGAATAGATTACGAAACAGCCGCATCGCAAATCGATGCAGCAGCAGCAACATTTCTTTTGTCTCAGTATACGAATCATTTGTTAGTGTGAAGTTCGAAACTTATCTAAGTGTAAAGCAAAAGTCATGGCCTAGCCATAATGCCCCGATCTAGGCTAAAGTATTTTGTTGTGCACACACAACAAGTTGTTTAGCCGTAGTACACGGAATTTCCAGCAAGGTCAAAGTCAGCTGCTCGGAACCAAAGCCAAACAAAGGCCCAAAAAATAAAATAAATAAAAGCCTTGTATAAATACTCGATGTGTGTGTGTGTGTGTGTGTGTTATATGTTTAATATTCTAATTTAGCCTTTGTTCTGCCACGTATTCGACGAGTTGACTCGTTGCTTGGTTGGCTGGGAACAGGGGGGCAACTCCAATTTGACAAGACGAACTTTTCGCTCGTCTATAAATTACAGCTCAGCTCAGCTGGAGCCTCTTTTTTTGTTGCGGGTGCTTGGCATTTAAATGGAGTATATGTATATATGAGTATATATGCTACCCACTTACCTTTGCGATATTCGAATGAATAAAATAACCATTCAAACAGCTTTTAATTAACAGTCAGCACTCAGTCCACACACACTCAAACAGAAATTGGCAATCAGCGACGCACGTGTTTCAGGCCCCCTTTAACAAAAAAAAAAAAAAAACAGAAAAAGAAGAAAAATTAAGCCACGCAGCCATTAAAATTCATTAGCCATATGCACATCGGCCGCGCTTTTATTAATAAACAATAAAACACGTATAAAAAAAATACCGCCCAAAATCGCATCGAACGTACATTTATGAATCTTGGCCGCTGGCCAGCTGCATTGGCGTTTCCATTGTGCCGCCGCTCAATTGGCCAAAATGGCAGCAAACTTACAAAAAAAATGGTTAAAATGCTTATTTTTTTTGGCTGTGTGCTACAATTTCGCACGCTCGCCGTTGAAGGCGTGTTCGATTGCTGACCTAGCCAAAAAAAGGGCAAGGGGCAAGCGCAGTTGGTAAGCGGAAGCAAGGTGGGAATTATAACTATTGAAAGTTTAACTTAAATGCAGCTTAAGAGACATTCACTAAAGTTAAAAATACTTGGTCTTAGGTTAACCTAGATTTGAGATCCGCAAATTATCTAATATGTAAAAAATATATATTTGACATACATTTATATTTTAAACATTTAATAATAAACTATGTTTTATATATATTAAACATTTATTTCTTTATCATTTTTATTTCCTCTTTTTATGAAACTCTGTGTCAATTTAAATATGAAATAATACATTTTTTGACAATTCAAAATCTTTCAAAAATTTCTTTTGCCCTTGGCTGTTCAATGACGCAACCGTTAATTCTTGTCATGAGCTTGCCTTAACTTGCTTAATTGTGTAATTGTTTAAAAATAAATTACAATTTCGTTTCATTCCATTTGGCGTTGATAAGCGAACATATGACTAATTTTTGCTGTCTCATAGTAGAGAAAAAAGGGGGAGTCGAGCTGAAAAGGAGACATTTAAACAGACATTCGGTCTGCTATTCTCTTTTTTTGCCACATTTTTTGCATGTCTTTTGTTAATATTATATAATCGAGGTACAAAATAAGAAAGCTTATATATAAATTAAAATAAGGAAAAATATACTTGTTTTTAAGAAACCTTTTGCTTCTGTTCTATAAAAATATTTATTTAATTTTTATTACATATAAAATATCTACTAAGATCTCATTTGTATAGGGTATATAATGAATAGCTGAAGGCTAGCGCAACAAATTGCGGCTGACTCAAGAGAAAAGCCCTCGAGTTGTATAGCTTTTCTAATATTCAAACAGATGTCAAAACACACACACACATATATATCGTTATAGATATGCATATGTGTACATATACAGCGATAATCGTTTTGCAGCACTTAAAATTGAGTGTTTAAAAATAGTCGCCGCTTGTAGTGGACGTAATTGTTATTGCGCTAATTCGATAAGGGGCGTCGCTTGGTTGAAGTGGTGGGTGGCAGGCAGGCGAGCGGCATCGTTCAAGGTCTCTCTTTCTCTCCCTCTCTCTCCCTTTCTCTTAGTTTAGCTGGGCTGAGCTAAGTTGTCGACTTAAAGATAACACAAAACATTCAATTCGGTTGCATAAATAATAAAAGCAACAAATATATAATTTTTTAATCTATTCAATGTCAAGGTCAGATGAGACATTCACAACAAGAAATTCGTTTGTTTTGCTCTTGAAGTTTCTTTTTATTTTGTTGCCCCCACAGTATTTTTAAAAATTTTTATATACTCTCCCTCTGTTTATTTCTTTTCTTGTATTTTGTGTATTTTTGCAATTTTTTTTTTTGTTTTTATTGAGAATTGTTGATAACTTTATTTGCTTTGGCATTAAATACGGCGAACGGCAACAACAATGAAATTCTTCAACGGCCCGTGACAAGGCACAAAGCCAACAACAAAAACTGCGAGCAAAACAAAAAAAAACCCAGCTTTGGGTATAAAAATTTGCTTCGCATTTTTATTTGTTTTAATTTTGAGTCAGTCACATTTGCTTTCGTTTTATTTATAAAACTTTTATGATATTTGCTTTATTTTAGATTACTTAATGTGTGTTTTGTTTTCTTCTCTTTATCATGTTTTTTTTATAAATAAAACAAAGTAAGCTATTTAAAATGACGCAAACGAAAAGACACTCGATCTAGTCAACGAACAGCTGTTGGCCAAAAACTTACAAAATTGAAATACGGCACGTTTTCACCTAATGAAAACCGTTACATATGCATATACATATTTGTATTGGCTGATAGCTAGGGGAGGCGTGGCAACGGTTGTCGTCTCTCTTATTATCCCACTACGTGTGCTTTATGGCAAAAGGAAATCTTTATCTGGCTTTGAAGCGACTAAGACGTCACTTTGTGCAACACAGCGCACATTGCAATTTCCGTTGGCTGTCAACTGCCAGCATTCGATATGCATTCAATTCCACGCGATGAGCACAGCGGGAAAATATATGTATATTGTGTGTGAAAAAAGCTGTCATAAAATATACAAAATATATACATTTTATTACACATTGCATAAGCGAACTTTTTCGATGAATATCCTGTAAAATGTACCGTTAAAGCTGTTCTGTTTTAAAAGGGATACATTTCTGATTCTGAGATAAACCTTAACATGTATTTTGGTTTCCAAGGAAGCATCTTTTTGTATTCTATAAGTTCATATATTAATTAATTTCTATATTCCTTCAAATAACTTGATACTTTGCCCAAAAAAACTATGCAAAGATGTTGTTGATACAAAAATATTTTGGTATCTTCTAGTCGCGCATTCCTTATTGTTTATCTGCACACATATGCATCTATTTATATTTATTTATTTTTTTTCTAAATCGCCTTTTGCTTATCTTTTTCCATTTGCAGCTCCACCTCTGGTTGCAATGGCATCTTTTCACGTCGCTTGGATTTCTCATCATTCAACTTGCTGCCAAAGACGCGTTTGAATTCTTATCAAGTTAAGGTGAGTTATTGCTGCAAAATTTACATATACTATTTACCTTGATATAAACATATACAAATATATTCATTTTATAATCAAATTCGGAATAAGTCGAACTAGCTAATATTGTTATTCTCGTTAATCAGCTAAAGCCACAACTCTCGCTGACTTCAGCTATTCTCATTCACTCATTTACTCACCACTCACACTTATTCACTATTTCTTATTGCTGCATTCATTCACAAATGGCTTAAAGTTCTTGGAAACAAAAACACACGATAAAAAAGGGAGTTGAGGGAGCAGAAAATATACATATATAAAAAGAAAAAACTGCCTGCTTGGCAAACTAGCAATTGGATACGGTGCTGGGCCAAGCCATGGATATAGTTGGATATGATGGGATGAGGGTGTTTTGGTTGTCGGGTTTGTTGCGGCATTGTTTGCATAGCGCAAAAGTTCAGATAATTTCCAGATGTTGTTGTTGGGCGGGAAAGAAAATGACAAAATTCTTTGGAAAAACAATGAAAGAAAATTGCTGGCAAAGTTTTTTTATCCCTCACTTTTTTATGCTTCCTACATTTATATATGTTTTAGGTGTCACATGAATGCATATGAAATATGTAATTTTGCACATAAGAAGATAATACTAAAATTTGGCTTTGGTTTTTAATAAAAAGAATTATTATACAAAGTTATGAAACTAGTTGCTTAGTAGTGTATATTAAAGAGAGTTTACAAAGTTATGAAGAAGGTGTAGTTGTAAAGATGAATGTTTAGTTTTTGACATTATAAAAAAAAAACCGTTAAAAACTTTCAATAAGCAAAGTTGCTAAGGAACAGTTTTTTAGCTATCAAGCCTGTTATTTATATTAGCTAACCTAAGTGATCTCGTTTTTCTGTCGCAATCTTAGAGTATTTCAGTATCGTATCGCTTGTTTTTTACTTATGGCAGCTTCTTATGTGGCTGCTGTATTACATTACTGTTTACACTTTCTGTTATGCCAATGTCGGAATATTTTGGTGTGTATGTGTGTTGTGTGTGTGCTTTGTTTTGTTGTGTATTGCTGGGGCTAAAGGAATTAGGCAAGCAATTTTGAGCTGCACATTGTTTTGATATTATGCTGCGGTTATTATTATTATTATCATTTGTTGTTGTTTTTGTTGTTGTTGCTGACATGTGTGTTCCATTGTGTGGAGAGCGGATATTGAACTGTTCGCCGATATCGAGCGGACCGCACAAGTTGCTCAAGTGGCAATTAGCTGCTGCCGCAGCTGCCTTTTGAGGCGAGCTCATGAAATCATAAAGCGTCAGGCCACAACAAAATCTCTCATATATGCATGCAGCAGCAGATATACATATAATATGCAAGCACTTGGCGTTCACTTTAAATATTTCATGGCGGCAGACATCCTCGCAGGACAGCAAAACCAACAATTGCATATCAAAAAATGCCAGGGAGGGGAATGTTCTGCTAAAATATTTGTGGCTACCTGTCGCATATCTGTTTTTTTTTTTTTTTTTTTTTTGAGTGCCAATGTATCTGTTGGCTGAATCCCTGGCCGAATTATGTTCTGTCTGCACGCAGCTAGATCCCAGCTGCCCAGTTGAGTTCAGTTCAGCTCAGCTTTTGTCTGGAGCGTTTGCTTTTAAAAACTTTACAATTCAATTTTTTGTTTGCTCTCACTCTTTCTCTCTCACACACACTCGCTTTTCATGCGTATTTGCTGTCTCTTATTTTTTTTGTTTTGGCAGTCTGCCGCTTGGCATGCATTTCGAATTGCATTTTGTATTGAATTTATAAATATTTAATGCCATTCAAAATGCCATGCAATCGCCCAGACCAAACCAAACCGAACCGAAACCAAAACCAAAACTGAATCCGAATCCGAAGCGTTGGCGTATTAAATTTGTATAAACCTGCCATGACTAACTGTCTAGGATTTGCCGTTTGGTGTAAGTGTAAGTGTACTAGCATTGCCATGGCCAAAAAAACTTTTTAAAGCAGCCCCTTCTTCTAAGTGAAGCTACTTGCTTACTGCTTGCTGCAATTTCAAGGGCTTTAAAAGTTTCTTGCACAGACAAGCTAAAGTTTTTTGGGTCCGAACGAACTTGTCCCAGACAAGTTGGCAGCCAAGTTTATATAGCATAGAAGGGGCAAATTCCCATTCAACTTTTGTAGAAAAACAAGTTTTGAAATAACTAAAAAAAAAACACGCGAATACCTTTTTGCAATTGCACTGATTGCAGTCCTAGGCACAAACCATATCCTCTCAGCGCTTTGTTTGCCCAAAGGATTAAGCCATCATAATAATCAAACCGGTTTCTTAATAATTAACACAAGTCAACTTGTTAATCATTCAGCAATTGGCAACTTGATGGTAATGCCCAAAAGGGTTGTTCCCCTAAGCCGCATCGCTGATTTTTTAATCAGCGTATATCATTGACTGCCCGCGGGTCCTTTTCAGAGTCATCGTTTCGTTCGTCAGCTGTCAACATTTCCATCTTTTTTTTACGTTGGGATTTGTAGTTGGCAGCAAACTCGTCTCAGCTTTTAATCAGCTATAATTATAATTAACAAAAAAAAAAAAGAAAACCCTTTGCAAGAAAATTTCGCATCTGATTCGGGTAGTTTGCAGCGTGTTTTCATTGCGACTTAACTTCAACTTGTTTCATCATTTATTACGCTTCACATTTTTTGATGGCACATCTGCTAATTGTTGTTGTCCGCTGTCCGGACTGCGATACCCTTTTTGATTTTCATTTTCATTTGGGGTGGAGTCGTATACGATGATTAAGCGTGAAAGATCGCGTGCTTGTGTTGCTTATGTTACCCATGCCAATTAAATGATAATGGGTATATTGAATTAAACATTGAATAAAACTAGGATTAAAAATTATGCATACAGTTTTTATTAGAACATATGAACAAACATATAAATATAAATAAAAAATCAATTACAAATAATTTACATAAAAGCTTAGTTAGGGTATTTATAAATTTAATTAAATGACACTCTCGCTGTATTCTGATTTTGGTGCTTAGTGCCCCAATCAATCTTTGTCTTTGCATTCTTTTCGCGCAAGCAAAAAATCGACTCAAATGCGAACTTTAAACAAGAAAATAAGTTTTTTCTTTAAATGATTGATGAGCACGTTCATCTTGTGGCTATTATGGCGGGCATATGTCGTGAATTGGAGCTGAAATTTGGAATGCATACATATAGATAAATACGACGCTACGCAAATATTTACACAGACTTTTGCTGGCAATTCGATCAAGTTTTTTGTTGTTGCCTGCTTTTAGTTTTTATATTTAAAAAATGTGTATTTAAAAGTGTTTATAAGTTCTTGAAATGCTTTTGGGGGCCGACTCTTGTCAGCCACATGTTACAGCTCAGTGAGCATTTCCGTTTCCATACTGTGGATATTTTCCGGTCAACTAAGAGGTAGAGAATAGACCTCTGAACTGAATGGACACAATCCGAACAATTTTTTAGCACGTTGGTTGACACTCCTGGAAGTGTTGACACTTTGAAGATTGATTACTGCACTCTTTCTTTTTTTTATTATTTGCTTCCTCTGTTTTGCTTGCCCCAAAATGTCAGCGGTTGCATAGGCGTATGTGTGCAACGTGCCACATGAAATGCGTCTCGTAGGCGCCAGTCCGAGAATAATTTATGCAATTTCAAGTCCCCAAAAGGCAACAAAAAATTGCTCAACCAAAGATATTTATGCATGCTGCATAGCTATGAATGCATATCTCTGTGTGTGTGTTTGTGTGTAGCTCCAGCCACGTTATATTTTATGGCCCAAATCACTCATCGTAGCTGCTGACTGACATTTTGGCTAAGCTTTGTTGTTTTCATTTAAATATACCCTGCAGAAGAATTGTTATAGAATGTTATACTAGTGTTGTGGGAACATTTGTAAAAGAATCTGATGGTTTTGAGCACATAACATATAAATTAGGATAAATAGAGAATTAACTTGATATGTTAACTTATGTAGAGCAAATGCAACAATATTCCATGTCATGAATTTTTAACAGGGTAACTAGTTAGTCAGCATGCTCTTGGGCAACACTCTGATTAGTTGCTTATAGTGTTATGTGTTGTGGCAAATTTCTGGTTTATTAAAGTGCCACAGTTTATGCAAAAGTTCTGTTCTAGCCACGCCCACACACACACACACACACACATACCCAGACACAGATACAGGTAAATGGCTGTGGGCCATGTTTGGCCCGTTTTGAGTGTTGAGTGGCGTCTGGAGTCTGCAGACTTCGCCGTAGTTTGGTAGCTCTCTCTCTGTCAGCTGGAAGTGATGTGCGCGCTGTCGCTGCTCGACTGCCTTTAACATGACATTTATTGTAACTGCCGTTGCCGTTGCCGTTGCCGTTGCCGAACCGCAGCAACATTGTTACACGTTGCATGTTGTTGTTGCTGTTGCTGTTGTCATTTAAACATTTGATGTGCATTGTGGTAGACATGCCCTGCAGCAGACGGCGCCAACAGCAGCAGCGGCATTGATAAGTTGTATTCGCAGTCATTGTCATGGCAACATGTTGCGAGCCCTCGCTGTTGCAATGTCTGACAGACAGATTAACAGACTTGTACTTACTCTACATATACATATAAATACATATATATTCATATATTTATATTCATATATATATATCTGTTCTTATCAAGCTGCCATTGTCATTTATTTCAATTTTTGCATCTTCTGCCTTTCCGGGCGCAAATTGCAGGCAATCATGTATATATACATATACCACAAGCTCAAGCAGAATTTGCTCAAGTGGTTGCCACGAAACATTCGCACCAAAATGAATAATTATGTTTGTGTGTGTGTGTTTGCAGCTGCCACCCGCATAAACAACAGCCACAATCACAACCCGAACCCTCTCTGTTTTTAAGGACAGCTCAGACTTTTGTTTGCGGCTGGTTTTTGATGCTTAATTAAAATTAGCCCAAAGCGCACACAAAAACATATCAAACCCAAACACACACACACACGTATCTTACATCTATTAGCAACAGCAAAACATTTGTTTTGGCCAGGTCAACGGACGGCTTATGTCCTTTTGCAAGCATTTTTGAATGGCATTTTTGAGCCAAAAATGTAATTTCAATTTCAAAATGTTGGGAGGTGTCGTTGATCGTTAGGCTCTGGCCCAAAAAACAGGAGCAGGATAATGTCAACACCCACACACAGCGATAGAGGACATAAAACGTGAGCCGACTTGACATTGAAATGTTGTTGAACTTTTGGGCAAAATGTCAAATTGTTGTTTGTCTGTTGGCCTGGCCCATGCATTTCATATGATTATTGGTACAAACACACACACACACACCTGGCTTACGCACACACATATTTCTCCCTCTGTTTGTGTATTTGTTGAGGTAGCTTTTGGACGCGCTAATTGTAACGACAAATGCGCCGCGCAGCGCGGCGCATTAAACAAATTAAAAATGCATTGACTTTTGATGTTAACGAGCACTCAATACACTCACACACTAACAACAACAACAACAACAACAACAACAACAACAACAACAACAACAACAACAACAACAACAACAACAACAACAACAACAACAACAACAACACTTCAAAGTCTGCCCACACGCTAAGCGTGAAACGTAATTTGCATTGCCACCATCAACAATTAAGCATTTGTTTACAATCCCCAACAATAATAAATAAAAAACAATATACACAAAATTGAGCAATAAAATCAATGCGATGGCTGTATATTTTTTTTAGGTTTATTCCTTCAATTGCAATCTTTTTTCTATATCTATCTCTGTCTAGCCTAGAGCCGAACTTAAAAACAAAATAACAGAGAGACGCGTTTCCACACCCACCCAACAACAACAGAGTCATAAAATTAAAACCTCGTCTGGCATTTTTTATGTTTTTATATTCAATTTAATGTGTTCTATAATATACAGTATGTATATATCGTACAAAGACAGACAAAAGCACAGCTTTGTTCACATCTTGTTTATCCAAAGTCAATATGTGCAACAGCACCGATCAATTCGTTTGGACTTAGAGCTTAACTTGTAAAAAGCAACATCTATAAGGCCAGTTTAGTTTTTACAAATTTTTAATTTAACAAGTTGCAATTTATGTAATATTTATTCATTATTTTGCCCACAGTTTTTGAAAATATTTTATATTGCGAGGTTAAAAATATGTTAATTTAATTTAATTAGAAACTTAAAATTTTTTGAAGCAGAAAAGTTAAAACTGAAATCTGAAAAATATGCTAACAAAGAATTAGATTAAAATGTTTACAAGTGCAATTTCCTTTTAATACAGAAAAATAATATCAAGTATTTGAACAATTTGCTTGATTTAAAAAAGAAATTTCTCTGCAATTTTATTTATTGCATTGCGCGTAAAAGTTAATTGAAATTTTTTAGGGCTCGGCCTGACAGACATAAGTATTTATGTTGCATTGTTGGTTGCAGCAGCAGCTGCTGTTGCAGTTGCTGTTGCTGTTGTGAATCGCAGTGAACCGCAACGGTTTGCAATTTTTCAAGTTAACGCTTCATTTGGCTGCAAGTGAAATTGGCTGCACGCGTTGGTCGGGAAAGGAGCAGGGGCGGGGTTGGGTAAATGGGAATGGGATAGGAATGAAGTAGGTTGAAACGAATAAAAGTGTCTCTTGTCTCTTAAGTTATTACCTCTTTGCGTTCAAATTTATGAATGCTTATTGTTTTTAGCGTTCATATTTATATTTATATTTATATTTATTTTCATATTAAAATTTGGATAAATTTACGAAAACCTTTTCGGATTGTTTATTGTGCGTACACAAATTTTCGCTGGTTTCTGTTTGCTGGCAACTCGAGCGGCGACACAAGTCAACAAACTTTTGAGCAAACCACAATTTCATGTGTTTATTGTTTTCCCATGTTGCTGTTGTTGTTGTTGTCGCTTGGCTGCAATTGAAGCTCGTCTCCAGACTGTGTCTCAAAACCGAGACTCAGATTCAGTCTGAGACTCGTTGTATGACAGCTGACTGACATAATGTCCGTCTGTAAGTTTGTTTCCATTGCGCTGATGAGCAATAATGTTGTTACTAATGACGATGCTCATGACAATAATAATGACGATGATGATGATAATGATGAGGTTTGTGGTGATGACGCTATAGTCGTATCGGTCGAGTGTCAACCGTTTGACAGCGCTCCCAAGTGCTCGTGACGATCTCGCTTAAAGGCACAACAAACTCTCAGCTTCATCGTCTGCCAGCTGGTTGTCTGCCGCTAATGACCCAATGTAGCACAACCTCTGAGAAGGCCCACTTGCAAATGTGTGTGTGTGCATATTAAGCCACATCTTATGGGTACAATGATTATATGGGTCATTAAAAAAGCACCATATACATATATTTTGAAATTAATTATCAATAAGAAAAGTTGGATATAACTGCCATATATTCCAAAATTTATATATTTGGATTTCTATGATCATATTTTTTATGTATTTGTTATTCTAACTATTATCTTAAAGAGTTTGCTTAACTTTTAATAAGAACTTTAGATGCTTTTGCTTATTTTAGTTTTTATCAATATTGAAAGGGTATTTAATAATTGTTGTGTTGCACAACCAATCAGTAAGTGAACTGTGCACTTGATGGTTTAGTTAGTTTATTGAATATTACTTTAATCGTTGCCATAATTTCTAGTGACAGCTTCAAGATTTATGTGTGCGCCACCGAATGCATTTGAAATTGGCGAACATTTTAATTAAAGCGTTCGCCGCGGCGCTCAACGACGATGACATAATCTCAGCTCAGGCCGAAGTCTACGGAGTCTGTAGTCATTAGCCACCCTCAAAAACGCGTCTCGAAACACCTAAACAACAACAACAGCATAGGATTGTAATTGTTATTATTGTTGTTGTTGTTGTTGTTGCTGCCATTGCTGCCATTGTTGCTGCATAGTTGTTGTGTTATTGGCATTGTCTCGCCCCCAGATGTCTATTAGAGTGAACTACTCATATAATGAATACATATATAGTATATATATAGAGATGTGGACATATATAGTAGTAGTCGTATACATAAGTATTTAGGCTGTGGCGCTGTTTGCTGGACAATAAATCTGATTAATGTGCAAATAATTTTCGATTCAAGGCAAGTTCCATTGGTTTTGGTAGATTTTGCGAACACGACGTGGACTCCGACTCGCTTCAATGTGGCACATTTAAGTGGCACATTTAATTTTTATGTTTGCGTTGTTCACTTGACTTTGATTTATATTCGCCTTTTTGTTTGTTGTATATTGTATATTGTGTGCTTTTGTTGTTGTTTGTTTCGCGTTGCATGTTCTGTTTTTGCTACTTACAACATTTTCTTTTTAATTGCGGCTGCCACGTTGTCGTCAACATATGGTCAAGACGAGGGGGCCCAAATAGCTGCTGTAATATTCATATATGCGAATTAACGATTTTTTTCTGTTGTTTTTTTTTTGCACAATTCTTTGTTATGCATGTGTGTTGTGAATGTGTGTGTGTGTGGGTGCCGCCGACACGCCTGAGGGCGTCGAAATCATATTTTTTATTTTGGGGTCTGCTCTTATTTTTTTTGGTTTTTTTGTTTTGTTTTGTAAGTTTTGTGCGGGTCGCCTTTATTTGCGTTAATGAAAATAAATTGCTTAATTTGTAGAGTTTACATAAAATTAAAAGTAATTCTTCAGTCGCTCTTCTGATCCGGCTTATTTTTCACGTTTTCCTTTGTGATTGTCTTTGCAAATAAAATGAGGCCAATTTGTGCACATAAACAAACAAGCATAAAAATATTAATTAGAGCGTGTTAAACTTGTAGTCTAGTGTAGGTTGCATACAACATACATAAAAATGCCAGACTGGTGTCCTTAAGAGCAGCTGTATGTGCAACATGTGTATATATGTATATATATATTTGGTTGTACACATTGCAATTTTCAATTTATTTTTATTCTTTTGCATTTGTTGCTGTTGTTTTCGTTATGCTGTTATTTTTGGGCGCTTCCAGTTCCAGCTGCTCGGCTGGCTGGCAGGAAGCAGCCGCCAGTCATCCACTCAGCAAAGTCATTCAGCCGAAGGCACAGGCTGCCAGTCATTGAAAATAAAAAAAAAAAGAACATAACATGAAGGAAAAATGCGCCAACGCCTGCTGCACATTATTAACTTTGCTCTTGCTCAGTTTCCGTTTCTCTACGTCCTGTGCTTGAGGTCAATGCGCCGTCCAGGACCGCCACGACAGCCAAGCCAGGACTCTTGCATATTGCTGTGCTCTGTTTGCAGCAACAGCAGCAGGGCCAAAACCACAGAGCCAACGAGCCACTTTAATTACGGCCAATCATTTATCATAAAACGAAATGCCATTCGCAAAATGTGAGAGTCATAAATAAGCTCAAGAGTATCTTTAAATAACCACAGCGAGAATGATGAGTGCTAAGGGTATAATAGCAAAGCTTGAATGCAATCAAGCCAAACAATAATACCATAATTAAATTGTAGGCTCGTTAGGGCTAAAAAAAATATGCATGTAATATAAAAAATCGTTATATAAAACAAAAGCTTTATTATACATTTAGTTCATACAATATTGTGTATGTTGTTTAACTTAATAAACACCAAAGGCAGTTTGTTCGACAGCTTTATTACATATACTCAACATATCCACACACTAAATACACACCCGTATTAAGTATTATAATTCAATAAGTCTTATCTTAAATGAAATCATATTGAATAGTCGCAATCATTTTTTCAGTCTGTTTCACTAATTTTATGTGCCACTTGCCACAAGTGTAACTCATCAAAATTCGAATCGTTTTTTTTTTTCTTTGCCTGCTTAGATTAGACACAGTCTTTAAAAACCCGCACACAATGTGCATCTAATGGACTGTAACACAGCTCAGCAGCTTCTAATCAACACCAAGACTAACACACACACACACAAACTCACACCCATAGACAACGACACGCCACACACACACATCCTTGCCTGTGCTGATCAACACTGTCGTCTTCCTTATGTCGCATAATCCAACGATAATAGAAAACTGCTTTGATCCAATGCAATGTCTTTTATGGGACAATTTGTATGCGTCGCCTTTTGGCCCCGTATATCCCGCTCGCCGTATCCTTCGTCTGGCATCGATGCACGAAATTACCAATTTCTGGCCATAAAACGAAAGAGGGAACAAGTTGGCGCCATTATACACGAGCCAGCCAAGCCAGCCAACAGGCTAAGCTCATTTTATTATAGCCATTATGTGGCAATATGCTTAAGGATGAGTTCCGTGCAACGTACGTCAACTTTCTTTTAGTTTTTCCCTCTCTTTCTCTCTCTCACTCGCGCGTTCTCTCTTTCACTACTGCAGCTGCCGTCTACAAAGTTGCCAATTAGGCAAAGGAGAAAACAAAACAACAAAAAAAAAACTTTGCATAAATATTTAGCAGCTGCTGCCCCACTGTACATTGACCGCCTTTTTTGAGCCGGTGGTCAGCCACTGACCTTCAAGCACCTGGTGCCCAAAATGAAAAAAAAGCGTATGCTCAGACTGCAAAAGCCAATCAATTTTATGACAAAGCCTCTCTCGAACAAAAATTTAAATATTCTGCAGGAAAATGAAACGAAAGAAAAGCGCGACTTTTATTGCCCCGCTCGCATTGGGTGCTATTTATTGTGTTTGTGTGTTCAGGTTCAGACACCTTTATATTAAATTGTGTCTAGCTAACGAAATGCCATAAAATGGCCATTTAAAGCACAGTTCCCTAATACCCGAGCTCCTTCCTTCCTTTGTCGCTTTTTTCCCACGCATATAGAAGCGTTTGTCCTTCGTTTAAATAATATATAAGTGCGTCAGACAGACAAGCAAGGGGGCGGGTTAGGGCGGCATTAACAAAGTCTGCGTGCCGCACATTTGCCAAATGCCTCCCGGCGGAGGCAGCGCGCGTCGCAAGGTCAAAGCACCCGACAAACACTCAAGCCCCAACCACCCCCCTCAATCCTCAGTTAGAGCAGTTTATTAACATTTTACGCAACCAAAAATATCCCAACGCAACATAAACATAAAAAGCCGAGCGCCAAGTCGCAATCCCGAAGTTGCTGCGCCTACGCAAAAGGCCAAGTGCAAGGACAGGCGCCTACCAAGCGGGTGAGGGAGTTGGGTTGGCGTCGGCGTTGCTTTCACGGCCATGGCCATGGTCTTTGCTGTGGCTCATTGTCACGGCCATGGCCACGGGAATATGCCGGCCGGCTGGGGCCTGAGTCTGAGTCTGGCATAAAAGCTTTTTAGGCTCCTCCGTTCACCTATGCTAGGCGCCTGCGCTGTCGCTCTCTCTCTCTCTTTCTCTCTTTTGGTGACCGGCTTGGGTTTAATGTCCTTTGCAGCCGTATAGATACATTTGCTGCATGCTTTTTGGAGGCGCCACGCGGCTCGTGCTTCAGCTTGAAGTTTCCAGCTTTTTCCACGTGCGCGTCTCTTTCGTGGCTGCCACAAATCGAGAAAGTTGTTGACGCCGCCAACAAATCTACCCGTGACTAATGTTCTCGGCTAATGACGTGCTGCACACACCACACACACGCGAACCTCGCTGTTCCTGTGTTTTTTTTTTGTTTTACATAAAACTTTTGGCTTTTTATGGCATACTTTATGGCGCTTAAATTGTAGTTGCCTAACATGTGTTAGCTGGGTGTGTGTGTCTGTGTGTGTAAAGGTTGGGTTTACCCATGCGCTGTGTTATTTTTTTATTTTTGGGTTTTTTTGCTTACGCTGTTAATTTACATGACATTCATTATCAGGCATTTGTCTAGCAAATGCCGCACATCAAGCATGCTGCATGTTGCATGTTGCATGTTGCAGCTTCTCTTTGCTGCTGCAGCAAAAAGCTACACGCGACAATTTCCCTTTCCTAGCGCCTTTGTCTGCGCTTTGCAATGAATAATGTTGAGTTTTTTATTTTTGCTTTTATTTCTTTTTGCTGCTGCACTTTTTTCCACTCGCTTTCTCGTTCTTATTTTCGCTGTGCATCGCGTCATCAGCATTTTAATTTTGTTTAATGAAAAAATTGCGAATCGCGTTTTATTTTTTTTAAGGTTTTTATTTTTAACGTCTCCGGCACATTGAAATTAAAAGCGCTTAAGTGAGTGACAGAGTCGCGGACATTTAATTGCCCTTTTGCGGCTAAAAGTGAGAGTTGCTGCGCCTCGCGATTAATGATGATGTGCATGTGCAGCTACAGATATACCCTGCACACAGCATACCCAACTCGACCCACAATCCATTTGCCTTTCTTGATTTCCTTCATTTGCGGATGATTAATGAAGCGATGACGTCATGAGGGCCATGCAACATGTAAATAATGATGTTGATTTTTCTTGTTTTTTTCTTTTCTATTATGTTTTTCCCACAAAAAGCACTAAGAAAATAAGTTTAACATTGTTTGCGGTTCGCCATAACAAAATATTATTTGCCATGGAAATTAATGAGCATCTGTGACAGCAGTTCACAAATGTTTTTTGTTTTTGCATAAATTTTATCCCAAAAATAATTATTTGACTTGTGCCTGAAAGTTGTTAAAATTTTTTTTTGCTTATAAATAATTGCATTTTCACACTTTTTTCTTTAACGCTTTTGTTAAAAGTTTTAATAATTTTGTAAATCATTTTTTTTTGGTGGCATTCCGAATTGTCATTAATTTAAATGACGAGTTTTTGATGGTGCACTGCAAAAGGCCGCAGCAGCGGGTGGTGCGTCAGTATTTGGTCTGGTTATTAAAAAAATTGCCAGCTGGATGCCAGCTTTGCTTATCAATTAATCATGCGATCACTTTTGGTCAATTTTTTTTTTTTGGCTGGATGTACTTTCAGTTATTTACACATGAATTTATGGTGCTTCGTTTGGTTGACTTTTTAATGATTTTGATGCGACAAACGCTTTACTTACGCTTCAGCACTTTCATCCGCATTCGCATCCGCATCCTTCGCTTCCACTTGAGCGACGGGCGTCGTCTGCGACGCTTTGATGCATTAATTTCTTACCTTGTCTGTGTTGGGTGTCGCCTCCGCCAAATGCATTCATCATGAATGAAAAGCTGCGCTGACGCCCGCCTTCCAGCAAAGGCGTCAGACTGTAAACTATAAGATACATGCTGCAGATACAAACAACATCTTACAGATGCAGATATAGATACAGCTACATCTACAGCTACAGCTACAGCTACACAATGCCTTAGGTCGCTTGACTGACTGGCTGACAGTGAGTGCAAATGATTTGCACGTAAGCATTTGGCCGCAAGTATTTGTTGCCCTTTGGCAACGCTTTCTGCGCGCGCGTTTTTCAAGCACATCTTAAGTCCATACTCTTGCTAGCGGGCATATTCAATTTGTCATTCACTTTAACGAAAGAAAAGAGTAGTTTATTCTAAAAACTTGAAATTATTTAAAGAAAATTAAGTTTTAATATAAAACAAGGTTTTTTTTTATTAAAACTTAATTTTTTGTGATTTTAAAATATATGGGAGTACTTTTTTATGTAGGGAGATACAGTTGATACTAAGCAAGGATATCTCAACTTCGTTATTTGGTATTAAAAGATTTTCTT
Organism: Drosophila lacertosa; assembly: GCA_004143845.1. Classification (NCBI taxonomy): domain Eukaryota; kingdom Metazoa; phylum Arthropoda; class Insecta; order Diptera; family Drosophilidae; genus Drosophila; species Drosophila lacertosa. The sequence continues at coordinate 75,953 of SCDZ01000204.1, read as the reverse complement.
CATCTTTTTTTTTTTTTTTTTTTTTTTTTTTTTTGGTATTTGTGTTTGTTGAATTTGTTTGCTTGTTGTGCTATTGTTGTTGTTGTTGTTGTTGTTGTTGTTGTTGTTGTTGTTGTTGTTGTTGTTGTAGCGTTGTGCTTTTATCCTGGCAACTGGCAAACTACTCAGCAGCTACTCGACAGTCACTTAAATTGCCATTTCAACAGCTCATTTCGCATGCCCAGGCTTAAAGAGCTGTCTCTGAACACACACACACACCGAATAGGGGCTGTGGGCTACCCTCTCACTATGCTTTTTGTGGCGGGTTCGTTGTCTGGTGCCTTTTTCTGCACGTGCAAATCCAAAAGGTAGTTCAACTGCCATTTATCATACGCAGCGTTGTACAAAGTATGGGTGTATGTGTGTTCGTTTGCTTGTGTTGTGTGTATTCAATGCGAAATAACTGCCAAAATTGACGCGTTTGCTGCACATGTTAAATGCGGCTGATCAAAATGCACAACAGGCAACATTTTGTTATGCTTGGGCAACGACGTGAGCTGCAAGCGGGGACAGCTGTCCAGAGAGGAGATACAGAGGGGACCGAGGGTCGTTGCCGGTTTCTCTTAGTTGCTGTTGCGACCGACCGACCACATGCTGGCTGATTTCAGAGTTTCCTTTAGTTATATATTTGGCTGGCCTCTGCCCGCTTGCTTTTTGTGTTATCTGCAACAATTTAGTGGCACTTCCTTGCGCCATGTCGCCGGTCAGCAAACGTCAAGAGCAGCTTACAATAACAACAACAAGAACTGCTGGTGCTTGTTGTAGGTTCATTGCTCGTTAAGTTATTGTCACCTTTATGGCCGGGTCCAAAGTGTCTGCTCAGGACATGGCAGTAGACTTGGCTTTTCTAAGTGCTTGCTTTATGTGCGCTGCTTGTTAGCTTGTTGTGCTTGTGTAGGGTGTGTTTGTATGTGTGTGCATAAGAAATTTGCACCTCACAGCAGTTGTCCTGTCCTTGCCACGAATTGTTGCCAACGTTTCTTCGCTTCGCTGATGTCGCGACGCTGATAACAAAAAAAAACTTGGCCGCTACGATTCGATTTCTTTTGTAAACTGCAGTCGCCGGCAACGTTTTTTGTGGCAGTTCAAGCAACTGACAAGACGAGAGTTGGAGACGGAGAAGAAGCAGCGGCAAAAGTAAATGAAGAAACTTTTCTGTTGCTGTCTGCACTTAACTTCCGTTCATTGATTTACAAGGAATATGTGTTTGCCATGAAATTAAATTGATTTTTATATATGAGTATAGGTGTAAAGAGGAGCTTTGAAGTAATTAACTGTGTACATATAAATATCAACTCTATATGCGATTTTCATGAGAGTTTGAAATAAGCTTTTTTTCGATGCGCTTCTCATGTATTCATATCCGTCAACATGCGTCTCTCTTTAAGCTTCTTATGCTTTAAACTAAGTGCACCTTTGCTGTTCAGCCTCTCTTTGCGATTCTCACGCTTTCAATTTCGTACTTAATTGTGTTTGCGCGCAGCCTTTCATTGCTCTCCTCAAACACTCAACGCTGGCTTAATAATGCATTTAATCAGTCAGATAAACGCAACTAATTCGATTTGGACAACTTTGTCTTTGTGGCTGCTTGTAATTAGCTTATTTACTTTGGCTAATTAAAGTTTGTTAACTCGTTTTGTTCTGCTGCAAAGTTTCGCTTAGCAATTTGCGGCTATATTGAATGAGTACTTGAATGCCAGAATATATACGGCATTTCTGAGTGCATATATTTCAATGCATTGAACACACTCATCTGTTTAATATGCTTAAGCTGAACTGGCAAATCAATTTCAATACATCGATTGTTTTCACGCGTTGCATGTTTAACATGGAGACTCTCTATTCCCTTCCATCAACAGCTGGTTTATATGTGCGCTAATAATTTGTTGCATTCGCTTGGCGTGGCACGTAGCAAATAGCTTGGGTTCAATAATAAATGTGACTGGCTTTGTCAGGATTACCGTTTCAAGCGTGCACTTCTGTACTTGCCCCCTTCCCCCTTTCCATTCCTTCACCCATCGTCTACAGTTGCTTTATAAATTGCACCTGTGCATGACGTGTTGCATGATGAAGTGGCAACTTTGGCAGCCTTAAATTAATTAATGCATTTGCTGACGCTCTTTAAAAAGGGCGCTTTCGCTTTTTCTTTCATGTTTGCTATATGCTTCTTTCGTTGGAAGGAGTTCCAAGGCGCCAGACAGCTTTGCAGGATACTTACTACATGTTTTTGCTGGCTGCTCCGCCCATTTCCGATTTCTTGTTAGAGATACGCTGTCGACCTCTCTCTGCTTGCTTTATTTTGGCCCAGACATGCATTTTTATGCGCCGTTTGCCCGTTTTTACACATGTCTATGGCATTTTTATGGCAAACTTTTTATTTGCACCTCATAAAATGCCAAATGCGCCGCGTTGTATGCAGCACTAAACACAATGTGTATGTGTGTATGTGTGTGTGAGTGTGCGTGTGTTTGTCTGCCACAAATGTGATATTTATGACGGCTGCCCTGGTCCGTGTCTGTTCGTCTGTATCCTGTAATGGAAAAATGCTGCTTGGTCCTTTTGTGAGATTCATTCATTCAACTGCAAGAAACTTTCACTGCGCTCTAAATTATTTTGCAGACCAGCGTCAGCCTGAGTCTAATTAAAATTTCATTTTCACATGTCTAAAACTGCTTGCTAATTGATATTAATGTCATGTGTTTTTCTCCCTTATTTTATTTGCAGGTATGTTTTGAACTTTTCTACATAAATCTAATGTTGCATTTAAGTGTAGCTGGGTAAGTTGAACTACAAAACTTTATAGACATATGTATATATCTATTTATATAAATGTGACCAGAGTCTGGGAAGTTTAGTTAAACTTTCAAGCATAGAAAATACTTTAACCAGTTAGACTGTAAAGGTAATTAGTCCAGTTTGCATTTGACGAAAAAGTTATTTTATCTAAGCAAAGGTGGTTAAAAGATGACATTGAAGGAATTAAGAGGAATGAAGAAAGCTCAAGGTAGAAGATACAGAATTTATAAAGCAAAGCCATCTTAAAAGAATAAAAATGTTAATTTAATTTTAAAATCGCGCTTAGTTTAGCTTGAATATAAACTCCACTCAGTCTTCTAAGTTCCACAAATAACTTAATTCTTGGCCATTTTTATGCTCCTTTTTATGATTAATTTGCTGGTTAAACTGACTGCAGAATGTCTGAATGTTGCACCTTGCAGCCAGGGCGCGTTGCACGTTGCACGTCGCGAACATTCAAATGTTTTATAGACCAAATTGTGTCATTCTCTCCCTCTCTCCCTTTCTTTCTCTCTTCGTTCCTGGTTGCCTGGTCACAGTTTGTTGGCTATTTGACTGAATGAATGAAATTTGCTCTCGTTTTTATATTTACAGCGCATAAATGCGCTTAATAAACACACGTTGCACGTAGCTACGCGTTGCAAGTTGCACGTTGCACGTTGTGCGTTACATGCCCAAAAGCAGTTGTAAAAAAAAGAAGTTGAAATAGTTTTAGCCAAAAGTTCCGCAGCATTAAATTACGCCCCAAAGCACTTGGGCAACTTTATTAGTTGCGACCTTAACGAATTTTGCTGCGCATTGCTCATACGACACGTTGGCTTGGCCGTTGCTGCCACCAGTTTATGGCCGCACATTTTATTTGCAAAACAAAAACAACAATGGCTAAATTTGTATTTTGTTCGTGTTGCGTTTTTTTTATTAGTGCATTGCACACTTTTTATTACCGCTGCTTTTATGCGCACCAACACTCAATTGAGTTGCCGCTTGAGGTGGCAACTCAAAAGTTGCCACTGCTGCCGATGATGAATACCCCCTGCCCCTGCCCCTGCCCCTGTCCGACGTTTACCACTTTTGAAAAGGTGAACAAACTGGTGGCCATTGTTTGTATGGAACTCCCGATTGTGATCAATTGACGCTCAGTGTCGGCATCTATTTGCGTCTCTATTTGACTGATTGTGTGTATGCGTGTGTGTGTGTGTGCGTGTGTGTTTGTTGCTTTTGTTTCTTTGCTTTTCGGCTTATCTGCGGTTGCCGAGTCCTTTATTCAAATGTCACATCAATTTAGTCCCGACAGCCGGCAGGCGTTTTTTGTGCTGCGCAAATGATACTTGGTCCTTGTGACTACTGCGCATTTGGCTTGATGAACCCCAAGACGCACATGTGTTTAACTGCGCAGGTCCTGCGGGCCCGAGCCTAGTTTTCTTCCCCTTTTTTTTTTTGGGGTTGTGCTCAACAATTAATTTGCCACATGGCGTCGCCATTTGCCGCTTAAGTCAATGTTAAAGTCAGCCCAAGGTGGCTGTCAACAAAAACGAGTCTTCAAAAAAATAAAATAAAAAATTCAGAAGTTCTTTACGTTTACTTAACCCCATTGTGAGCTAAACAATTGCTTGAATACCAGTTTCAAATATGCTTAAAGATTTTATTAGGCATGACGACACAATTTTTCAAAAACTCATCAACTGTCAACTATTGATGATCTAAAAAGATATATAGCACTCTATAAATTTAAGAAAAGCTGGTTGCTTTATTTGAGCTTAACAAAAGGCTTTTCAAAAAAGTTAATAAAATATATGTTCTTTAATTTTGAAAATAGAATTTATAAAAATCATATAAAGCCTTTGAATTGCTAAAGAAATTGGGATAATTCTGGAATTCTACTATATATATCAGTATTTATTTATATTAAAGCTCAATTTTCATCAATATATTTACAAGCTATTCGACAAAGCTTTAACTAAAAGCTTTTTCAGCTTTTTTCAATTGCTTGTAAATATATTGCTTCGGATTAAGCTATAATGTTGCTTATTTGAACTATTTTGATAATACTATTTTGTTTTTGCATTTCTTATATTGCATCAATACAATTGCTGCATTTGTATTATAGGATATAATGTGCTTAAGGCTTTAATTAGTGTCTGGCCGGCGCGTGGCTGTACATATGTATATGTGTGTGTGTGTATGTCTGTGCGTGTGTGTAGTTGTGCAATGCAACCCTTCTGGCTGCTGCTGATGTTGCTGCTGGTGGCGAGTTGCAACTTGCAGTTCGCACGCGTTTGCCACAACTCATTTGTGTCTGTGCATTTTTTTTTGTTCTGCGTCTCTTTGCTAATTTATGCAGCTCATTTTAATTGCCTCTTGCCACAAAATGCAGCACGCCGTTGCATAATTGCATATTTCGGCGCATGTCCTTGCAACTAAATTGGAAAAACAGTTGCTTTTCCTTGTTGTTTTTCTGTAGTTGGCAATTATTTGCATAATCCGCAATTTTAGTTACAGACGCAAAGCGAATTGCAGCAGGACAACATCGTTCTGGGATTAGCTGCTGTTGATTTCCCTTTGCCGACTCGCTGCACACATTTCATACATACATACAAATCTATATACATACATATACAATACAACTAGCAAAGAATGCCGCCGCAAGCTGTCTGCAGCATTTTTGCCCGCCTTGGCAATTTAAATAAATTTCATAGTCTATGCTGAAAAATTATGAATTTAAATGGTCGCCAATAAATCGCAGACGAAAAACGTCTTGCCAAAAATGCTATTTGCACAAAGCCAAAAGCTCTTTTTGGCCAATTCCCTGCTGGACCCAGATTAGATGCCGCTGATAGCGTGCAATTTGTGCTTTTGATGCAAATGACAGCATTTAAGACTGTGAAAGTGTTGTAAAGAGCAGCTAAATACCTTAACTTTAGTCTTTTCACACTTTAAAATATGGCCAACTGGCTGGTTGGGAAATTGCTGCGAAAAATGTAATTAAAATCATATTATACACATTTCACTTGCACTCGCTGCTTAAACCTTAAAACAGGACACAGCCAAATGGTGTGGGCGTGGCACTTGCGTTTTATGTGTCCTGCATACCAAATGGGGCCCGCTTTATATATAATTTTTACAGTTTTTCGCTTGACTCGCAGACGACGCGTTGCCGGCGCTTAAATTATGCACAAATTATTTTGGCTTAAAGCGAAATTTACGTCAATTATGCATTTTACGATATGCAGGCGTATTTACATTTTACTTTCTTCTTTTACTTGGCTATAAAAGCGATTTATGGCTAAAATGAAGAAAAAAGAAGTGGGCTACAATTTCAATTAATTTTAAGCTCATTTATGCTTTATATGCGTTGACCACCTTTTGATTTTGCTTGCCACCCAAAAAAGGGTTGCATGCAACATTAAGGCTCATAACTTGTATTTATGATGTTGTAAAGTGCGTTGGGTATTCCATAAAGCGGATTAAGTGTTTAGCATGCGGCTGCGACGGATGGGGCGGTGGGCGTGGCAGCGTCCACTTCAACAGTTAGTCGCGCAGAAACCAACTGCGTGGGACACTTGAGAAATCAGTGAATTGTGCCTTGGTAATGGGATATTCAGCAAAGTAAAAACATTATTGTTTAAAATTCGATTTGACATATACAAATATTATGCAAAATGGGGGTTGGTTTTTTAAAGCTGTAATTAAGAGATTATTTTTATTTCAGCTATATTTATTATGTTTAAGCTGTTTAAAAGGGGTTTAAGACATAAGATGATTTAAAGAGACTTTAGACAAAAGTTATAATATGGTTAAAGTGGATTCAAAGTTTTCCTATTTTTCGTTTGATATTAAAAAAGAGAAAATTCTGCAACATTTGAATGTATTTTCTACAACCAGTTTTTCCTCTTTTTATTGTACAATTTTATTCTTTGTATACTATATATCTATATATATATATGTATATACATATTTTTTATGTATTAACATGCCCTTAAACTTAAACCTCAGCCTCAACCGCAATCTTTGGCAATTCAACATGCCTTAATCAACACCAAATTACATGTGCACTTACATATACCATCATTATTTTTACCTGTTATTAAAGTATCTTATGCCCATCTTAAGTTTCCAGTTGGACGCTGTCGAGATTTCATTTCAACGTGCTCCCTTTTTATTTTGAAGGAATTTCTTTTGAATGAAACCCAACAAAAGCATAAAGCATATCGCAGGGCCAACTACCGAATTGAATATATATATATAAAAAATATGTTTCTTGGCTTGAAAACAAACAACAAAAAAAGAAATTGCCGCAGCAAGTTTTGTCTTTTTGGCTGGCAAGTCGCCTACCTGAGAGCGAATTAGAACCTTTGGGTTCTTACTTTTTTTTTGTTTTTGTTGATTCCATTGTTGTGCAGCGATCCTTGGCAGGCAGTTTTTGAAGAGGGTCGCGCCGCGTGTTGCAGTGGCGCGTTGACGTTGCGGCTGCGCATTGTCGATGGTCTCAGCTTACCCAACAACAACAACAGCAACGGCAGGCAATGACAATAACAATAACAGCAACCGCAACGCTCTTATCAGATTACATAATGTGACATAATTAATTTCGAAACGCTGAATTCTTTAACTTCTTCTTTTAGCCCTGCGGCTTTCACTGCAAAAGGGCTAACGATTAGTTGCCTGTTGCTAGCTTAGTTTAGGGCCATGTTAAGGGCCATGTTCGCGGCTAGTTAATCAAATTGGGGTCATCAAAGGGCGCATGTAAACGCTGTTTTCCAGCTAATCTGTCTGTCGGTGCGAGAGTGTGTGTGGCTATCGCAACTGAGAATATCGTTATCGTAGCGGCTTCAACAACTAGCACAGAGCTCGATTTCTTGCTAAATATATATTTAAAATACGCTTGAAATCCAATTTTCAACATATTCAACTTGGCGGCATTAATATTTGTTTTTTATTTATTTTTTTATCGGGCCGCACATAAATCAAGCAATTGCCAGCGCTGTTGTGGGACACATACATAAATATTGTATATATATATATATAAATTTCATATATGTCGGCCAATCCTTGGCTCACGACGACGAGTCTTGGCCTTTGTTTCGGCTGGGACGCTTTTGTAATCATTTTATTTATCACAGAAATTGTATCGTCTGCTTTTGGTGATGTAGTTCTGGTAGTCACTGTCATTGTTATTGTTATTGTTGTTGTTGTTGTTGTTGTTGTTGTTGTTGTCACGCGTAAGACAATGAAACATTAACCCAAAAAGAGAAAAAGAATCAGGCAATGCAATTTGTTAAAATATTCAGCAAGAGACTGAGACTAAGTGGAAGAAACCAAATGTATGAAATGCTCTAGTTAAGTAAAATTAACTAAAAGATACCCTGTGCGATGTTAAATAATAATAAAGCATGTTGTTTTGAAAGACATTTGTAGAAAAATGTTAGTGTTAATAGAATAAATAAGCTATATACAAAATCTTACATTTTAAATTATAGTTTTCTTTTAAGATTCAACTTGATAGTTGCATCTTGTATTAAATGAAAACGTATTACCTTATGGGGAAGCTAACTTTTATATTTAATGGCATTTTTCCATTAAAATTAACCCGTTTTTACCATTTATGTGCAGGGTATAGTAAAAAAAAAACTAAATATTTTCTGTGGCATGTCAGCGACGCATTAGGGAAATGCACACTGAAAATGTCGTAGTTGTTGGTATTATTATTATAGTTGTTTTTGCTAAAGCAAAATGTACATGCAAATTTTTAAGAGCGCTTTTGTTGTGATTTTTATTGTTTTTACGATTGGACCGCATCCGTTGCAAAACAAAACAAAAACAACAACAACAACAACTAGAACATTTGCATATAATTATTGTACAAAAATAACCACAAAAAAATTACGTCATTGCAAAAACAATAACAAATCTTATTTATGTTTTTTGTTGTTATATTTAAAATATTGTTATTATGATTTTATTTTTTATTGGTTTCTCCTTTTATCAATTTTACAATTCAAGAAAAACGTTTTAAATATCAAACCAATTAACAGTGCACAAAACTTGACTGTAAATTCCCATGTGGGGGCAGCTGATAAACCTTAAACGCAAACACATACAGATATAAATATATATATATACATATATAAACTCCGATTCATATTAAGCAATCACAAGCGTTGTTTCAAGGATGTAGACACCATAAAAAGCCATACAATATTTAAGTCATAAAAATGCAAACAAATTGCTTTTTTAAGCGCAAGTTAATCAGCAAAAGGCAGCAAGTAACTGTTGTGGAGAGGAGAGGAGCAGGGGGCGTTAGGTCATGCGATAAGAGTGTAGTTTAGTTGGAATTAGAGACACGTTATTTATGAGTGTGTAATGTAATGCTTCATAAGTTTAGTCAAATACTGACCATTATAACAAATTCAGCGGCCTTCTCTATTCGCATTTCTATGCTCTGGGCAGGACGTGACAAACGTGATTTATTTTGGAGGCACATTTTTACGAAAAACAAGTCCATAAACCTTGTCTGGGTCAGAAGCGTACAGCATAAAAGCTTTATGTTCGGACGGGCAGCTGTGAAAACTGAAAACTGAAACCGTAATAATATGTAATTTTTTCGTTTCGCATTTTTATGCATTTTGCTGCTGTGCTAAATGTTGTTTGTGCTTCCTTTAGAATACGTTATTACAAAACATACATATGAATGACAGACTGAGTGAGTATGTGCCACGCCCCTCCAACCGGCCGCCCCTTGTTAGTTGTGCTTTTTGGTTTTGTTAATTGAATCGTAAAAGTGCTCAGCATAATTATCGCCTTTTATTGTTTATTATTGTTATTGCTAATAACATGTGTGTGCCAAGTCGTAATGTACACTTAAATAATTGCATTCCACTATTATTATTATTGCTATTGTTAAGTTTTTGTTCTTGTTGCTGCCGCTGATATTGCTGCGAAATGTTTGCATTTACCATTTTGCTGCCCCAATGCAAATCCGCGTAAACAACAACAATGCCAAAACGCAAACATCGCGCACAGAGGGCAGACACACAACAACTGGGTGGAGGTGGAAGGCCGTACGAGTTCATCGCTCCAAATCAATGCCTATACCTATGCCAACAAGTAACTAACTATATACATACATATATATATATATATATATATATATATATATGTACATATAAATATATATACAGAGGGCTGTATAATTGTCGTTGCCCATTGGCCATTGAGAACGGTAGCAACAACAGCAACCTCACCAGTAGCAGCAAACAGCAGCAACTCACGCATCTTGTCAACAATTTGCGCAATTTTGGATGCAATGCAACTGTTAAATGCAAAAAGGAAATATTCTCAGAAATTCGCGCACATTCGAGGGCTGTACAACCAATTTAAAGAAGGAACATATGTATATACAAAGACAATTGATTATTTTAAAGACACTTTGAAATTTTTGGAGAAATATTTTCTAACAAACAGAAGCTTTTTCTGTAGAAATATGTAGGCATATTTAGAAATTTTAAAGTAAAATTTCATTAAATGCAGGAAAGATGTTTGATGCCAAAAATCTTATGAATTCATATTTAAATTATAAAGGAACATCTGACTAAAGTAGTGACTCTTAGATATTTGTTTGAAGTCGTTCGCAACCTTTCAAGCGGCCCTCGTGTGTGCCACGTTAGTTGGTTTGGCATGCAGCTGATGAACGGGGCTGCAGCAGCTATTGACACTTGGCCGTATTGCCATGAAGAGCATACCGAGTGCATTCACTTCGCTGCGCGCTGATCTTTGGCAACAACAACGACGCCGGCGACGTCATCAGCGTCTACAGTGCTGCCCATTTAAATGGGGCAACCTCGCATATACAAAAATGTATGTGCGACTGAATTATCTGATTTACCTAATTGGATGCAATTTGCAACAACTCTATTTGCATTTTATAAATATGATAAATGATTGGCATTCAATAATAAACATTATATGTGTTTGTCTGTTGCGGCTTAGGCGACTTTGATCATTTGTTTGGCATTGTTAGAGCTAACAGTGTATGCTAAACAGTCTAAGCATAAACCATTGCATTAATTATGTCAGTTTAATGTGTAAACTTGTTTAGTTCGATGTTGTCGTTAATTAGCAAAACTTTTGATTAACATACGTTTAATTCCAGCTACTTAGCCTAACTAATTCACTTAAGAATCATGTTTAAGTTGGACTTATTTAGATCTTTATGAGTGTGAATTTAACTAACTGTAACTTGAATGCATTTATTTGGATATGTGTTTATATAGGATTTGTTGTGATTAACCATTTGTGTGCCAGAAAAAACGATGCCAAACATCCGTTCAAAATTTGTTAAACAACACGATTTTTCTAGTTTTATTTTTTATATATTCTTTTTATGCCCGCTACCAAATTAAAACAATGCAAATTAATGTCAACAAGCGGCATTTAACATTAAAAGTCAAGCAGTCGCCTAATTACAAAGTTTTAGCATGTTGCACATTTCAAAAAAAATGGCAACAAGTGCAACATCAAAAGCGTTGCTGCACATGCAACAGCCAAAATAAAAAAAAAAATGACATCGCTTGCTGCAATTAGTCAAATTTCGCCTGCAGGCAACAACAACAGCAGCAAATGATGAATTTCATTATGTGATTTGCTAACGTGCCGCTGCAACGGCCAAGAGCGCAACTGCTGCGCAGTCGGCGCCACCGTCAACGTCGCCTAAATGGGGGCCGCCCACGTCAGCAGCCGAGCCTCGAACGGAGAACGTCGAACGTTGAGCAACGAGTGCAATGGACGACGCCGCTGCTGCCGCCAACAACTAAAAACGGCAGCAGAGGAAACAGTGGAAACAGACAGCAACAAAAGCGAAACAAAAGTTAAAAAAACTAAAAAAAAAAAATAATAGAAAATGAGCAACAATGCACAGCACGGCGAACAGTTGTTTTTGTAAAACAAAATGAAATTGTTACGCGCATTACATGACTGCGCTGTCGGCGTCGCTGTCTGATAATAGCAAAAACAGCAAAAAACAAAACGAACTCGACGACAACAGGCCCAATGACAAAAAGTGTGCGATAGGTCGGTGCTTTTTTCGCTTTCGTATAATCAACACTTGACAAGTAGTATAGGGTATATTCGTCTAAAAAAATGTGAAGTGACATACCCATATATATTATACAAATGTACGTAAACAAATAAAAATATAAAATGATTTTTTAAAAATATATAAATATTATTTTCAAGTCAGAAAATAATTTATTTTTGATTTTATCCTTATAACCCAATTTCAAATAAATTTTTGTAATCTTCTTAAACAAAACTTCACCTTAAGTAGTATAACAACATTTAAACATAAATATAGTTCTTAATATCGCAATAAACTTGACAGTAATTTAATGCTAATTAGACACATAACTTACGTCATTATCCATAAAAATAAATAGCTAATTTACGAGTAAATACTGAGCGCTAATGAGATAATGAGAAAGTTTCGCTTTTAGAGATTACACTTATTTGCGTAGATATTGCTATTCACAGATCATTCTGTTACTCTACATAAATTTTAAAATATAAATTTTTATAACTTTTTTTTTAAAAATGATTACAATGAATTCAAAAATGTCTTAAAATTTCTAATTGTTGCATTTTTTAACGGTTATTTTTTTAACGAGTTTATCATATGGTTTTTTGGCAAGGGTATTTTTTAGTTTGAATATTTTTTGGAATTTTCAACTATTGTTTTGTTAGTTTTTTTTTTCTTTCAACTGCGGCGCTGCTAATTGTTTGCATTTGGCTGCTGCCACTGCAGCTGCTGCTGCTGTTGCTGCCTGCGGTGCAATTTGCATGTGTCGCGAGTTTATTGACCGCGGCGTGGGCAGTAAAACTATTTATAGATAAGAAAATGTGGCAAGAGTGCCAAGAAATGTTGCGCAAGCGAGCGCGTGACGGATGGAGATGGAGTGCCTATATAAAAGACATACAGAGAGAGAGAGAGAGAGAGAGCAAATAAAAACGATAGATAGAGTTAGGTAGCAAAGATGATTGAGACGGCAATTATTTTGCATTGCCCGGCAACAAGTTGGCGGCGTGCTAAAGAAGCAGATGTGTTGCGTTCAGCCAACGCCTGACCCACCGGATGTTGCCGCCGTTGCCAGCCACTCACTCGCACTTTTCCCCTCTACACTCGTCCTTCTCTGTCGCACACTCGGCAATCATAGCACAAATGAAGCAAACATTTTCTGTTAACAACTTAATGCGCTCGATGGCGTCGCCCCGCTGATTATGCGCCTCAATCAACAGTAACAACAGCAACAACTACGTCAGCAGCGGCAGCAGCAACATCTACTGCACTTCATAATTTTTGCTATCTGAGCTGCTGTTGCGCTCGCTTTTTATTTCACTTTTAATGCAATTAACTTGGCACTTGTCTGACTATCTGTCTAACTGTCTGTCCGCATGTCCGTCCCCAGACGTTGTTGTCGCCGTCTTTGTCATTGTCGCCGTTGCCGTTGTCGTTGTCGTTTTTAACCTGTAAGCTCTGTGGGTTTTGCCTTCTGCCTTGGCTTGTTTGCTTTATGGCCAGCTAATGCTGTTTTTATCTGTTTTTCTTGGCCAAGATTTATTTTATTGTTATTGGAAAAGCCGCTCTGCAAACAAATACATATATACACACACATAGTGTGTGTTGAAAGTTTCAATAAAAGTTGGCATCAAGAACCTCTAAGAAATGTTGCTAATGTGGCTAACATGTGGATGGTTCAGTTTCCAGCTCTCAGCTCTGGTCTGTTTGTCTTATTAATACGCCATTAAAGCGTGATTAATGGTGTTTATTTCGCTTGAAGTTATTAGCTAAATGTGTTAATTATGAGTACCGATTAGTTGAATGTTAACAAAAACAAAGATGAGGGAAAGCAAGCAATTTTTTTAGATTCATTAGAACATAAAGGAAACAGTTCAACGAAAAGTATATGAGTGCAGTTTTTTAATAAATTGCAAATGGCTGCATTTGCTATAAGTTTTATTTTACACCCACACACACACATATCGTTTTACGCCCACATTGCATAATTTAGAGATCGCGTCTTGGCTCGTCCTTCAAGCTTAACCTTTAACATGCTATTTGCATGACAATTTTTCTCATATTTTCAATCTTTAATGTTGGATTTCACACCAAACATATTAAAGCAGCAAAATCAATTAAAATATGTTTGTTTGTCTGTGGTGGGGAAGGAGCGGGGGGCGTGGCAGTTGTTGTGGGGAGGCTGCAGCGTTTTTTTTTCTACATGCTAATAGACGCTCCGTAAATGGTGTCCATGACAAAAATGCATTAAACAACGGACGGCAAACAAACGAGCGACAAACGTGTCGAAAATCATTTAAATAACAAATTTGTTTATTATTATTACAATTATTGTTAAGTGCATAAATTGCAAATAAGTTTTGTGTGAATATCGTCAATTATTTATCGTTTGTTGGTGTATTTTGATATTTGTATATTTTTTTGGAGTATTGTGGAAACCTTTAAATAAAATTGAGGTTTATTGTGAAATATTTGTTTGAAAATACACTTTAATAAATGTCTGAAAAGTTTGTAAATACTATTATATACACTAAATATAATGTATTTATATTATATTTGAGTGAAAATTTATGCTAAAAACATCTCAAATATATTTTTAGTTTATTTTGACATAAACATTTTCATAACATTGTGTCACTTTTAGCACATATTGATGCGGGTAATGATTATCAACACAAAAATATGCTTAAAATAAAACAGTATCCAAATAGTTTACTCAATATTGAGCACACCATCCATCGTTTTTTCTGAGTGCAGTTCTAACTTGAATAGTTGAACGTTAAAATGCGATTTCCAAAGACTGGCATAGCTAACGAAATTCCATTTGATATCACGACTCGAGCTTGAGGCGACATGTGACACCTACAGTCGAGAGCAAATAACGATTATTTGGCGTGTACTTGAATGCTTGCAAATGGCCAATAACTAATGCTCGATATGCACAAAGGTGTATAACTATATATATTATATATAGTTGGAGGTGGGGGGAAAGTCGGCGTCATTGACTATTAGCGCTGCATAATTACAGGCGCTGTGCAGCTCGCCTGTGACAAATGACAAACGACGACAACTTTTGACTGTAATTTGAACTTAATGAGATTCAATTTAATTAACACACAGACAAAAGCCAGACTTTGTATACCTGTGTGTGTCGTGAAATTAACACCTTTATATATGTATGTATATATACTTATATATTTTTAGTTTACATACATCTTTGCCTGTGGCAACGCCCGCGTCTCGTCGCGTTGCATGTTTTTGCATAATTTGTCGCGCGCGAGTGTCACGCATACATTTTTTAACTGCTGCGTTGACCCTCGCACCCACAAGCGGCAACCAGTGTAGGTCAATGTCAGCTCAAATGTCGCTCATTGCTAATTTAGACATTCGGCCAACTTTATTAGCCAAAGCTGTGATCGACTGCTGGTTGGAACACACTCCCTAGAACATTCTCACGCACACAATTGGCCACAAAATGTTTACGACGGTCCAAAGTGCCGAGCAGGCCGACGGCAACTTGTTGCCAATCTATTGGCCGTATCGGCAGCACAGTCGCAACACTTAACGGCGACTCGAGCTCGGTTTGGCCTATAAAAAAAAAGCCAGCTGCTGTTGCCGCTGCTGTTGGCCGCTTCACTCTGTGGCTATCTTCCTCGCCATCGCCTTTTGGCCACATGTGTAAGCTTTGAGCATTTGTCAAATTGATTGCGAAATAAATTGTTTGTTGTATATTTGGTTGTATGTTGTTGCGCCTTGGCCAAAAATGAAGACTCCATTCCATTGTGCGCAAATGCACAGATGATGCATGCTTGCCGCCTCGACGCTGTCTCTTCTTCTTATCTGCAATCATTTAATCCTAAATTATGGACTTTACATAGGTGTCGTTGTCCCAGGGGCATTTTTTTCTAAACAAATTGTGTTCACCTTTAAAAAGGAGTTAAACTAAGCGAGTTATTTATCTGATTATACTATAATACAATACTCATTTTTTAAATACAAATAGTTTCTTAACTATTACACTGTCTAAAGTTTAACTTTAAGTTATTCAACAAATATAATTTCCTTAATTCAGTAAATTTGATTGAGTTATGCTCGGAGGCACTTTACTAAACCAGAACTATCATGTTTTTGATTTGATTATAGACAGTATCTATTCCGTACTTTATATTCAACTAATCTTAACTTTTTCTGCTTTGTTTTTACAGGTATGTACAGCTCTTACTCACAATTCCTAGACGTTATGAATGACTCATTAACCACAGTCAATGCAATCGTGAGTACTCGGAACGAAAAACCGCAAATGCTATCAAAGTCTGATATATGAATGTATATGTATATATGTATATATATTTTACCTTGATGTGTATAAATATAGCCTGGTTCGGCTTTTGTCTCTGCTGTTGTTGCTGTTTTTTACCCCCACATTGACTTCTGTTGTTTGTCTGGCAACGCATCTGTGGCTATTTGCATAATAAGCGCACAGCTGTTAATTAATAACGGTATCGGGTCAGCTGGCCAATAAAAAATATTAAAAAAAAATCAACAATAAGGCTTCGGCACAACATCAAAAGCTGCTGATTAAAGCCCCAACGACATAATATCAAAATCAAAATCACAGCACATAAATTTGAGTTATATGAAATCCATAAATTTCAGGCTTACAACTCTTTAGACCGGGCCTAAGCCCGTGCATTGTGTGTGATCAATTTGTTGAGCTATCTTGTTTGAGATCGTTTTTTATTTCTCTCTCGTAAATTTTTCTTTTGGGTGGGCGTTGTTTTTTATATATATACATACATATATATTAACGCGCCGAGGGCATTTCCGCTATTCGAGCGATCGAGCAATTTTCGCTTTGCATAACATTGCTTATGCCCTGTAAATTTGTAATATGAAGGGTAAATTATGTGAGCATATAGTCAACTAAGCGATAGAAGTAACTAGTTAAAGGGAATGAATCGAGTGTGAATATGTTTGAATCTCAGAGAGACACAAAATTTAATTCATTTATTTTTTATATAAGCAAAGCTTTCAAGCTTCTTAACTTTTCTGCTAACAGAGTATCTGTCAGTCAATAACTCCACTTAGTTAACTCTGTTCGCTGACTGTCTCGCTTCTTAAGGCAACTGCTAAATCAATTAAGAAATCATAGACACGACCACGCCCCCTCTGCCATCAATTGATGTATTTTACATGGGCAATAAAAAATGAAACGCCGACGCGCTGAGACTGGCAATTTTCGAGTTTGCGGCGCCACCAACGCAGCGCTTTAAACTTGCAACAGTTGCACAAAAAACGTGGCATGTTGCAATTGCACAGACACAATACACAAACACATTTGGAAGGCATTTCATTTGCGTTTCTTGTGCTGCTGTTGCAAGTAGTTGTCTGAATGAAGTTTTTGATCAGCAGCGCTTTGGGGAGTGCCCGCTGCAACATGTTGCTGCTGCTTTTGCTGCTGCTGCTGCATTAGCCGGGTAAAATTGATTTGTTGTGGCAATAAAAAGCGAACGTTCAATCAAGCGTGCGCCAACAATCTGCTCGGCAGATCTACAGCTAACTCTCTTTCCGTGCTGCAACAAGCAGATTAAAATCTCTTTGTATATGTATATTTATTTATGTGTGCTGGTTGCACAACAAACATTGTGTGTAACAGGAGTTTGCACTTAAAATTCTACATAAACAATATCGTTTGCCAATAAATAGTTTGACCAAAAAAGAAAAATGTGTTGCCAGCCCAAGCAACAACATGTTGCTGCAACAAATGTGCAAAAGTGCATCCAATTGCTCAGCGTATGTCATAATTATTGCGCTCTCACTCGCACTCTCTCCACAAATTTTTTTTTTGAGTACGTGCCGAACGGCACAGAAAGCGTCGCCAACGTCAACTGCGCTCGGTTAGCGCCGCTGCCGCCGCCGCAACCGCTGCCGCTGCTGCTGCTGGCGTCGGCTGTTGTCGTTTGGCCGCCATCGCAATCTAATGTCAGATAGTTTTGCGGTCGCTAACCCGCCTAGCTGCCGCTCTTGTTGCATGTGTGTACGTGTGTGTGTGTGTGGAAAATGTGAAAAATAGAAATAGTACAAAGACACACACACACACAATTTGCAATTAGTTTGTGCGCTGATGATGAATGCAAATTAGGAAAAAAAATCTATAAAAAAGAAAGAAGAAATAGCTAATTGGCTGGTAACGACATGGAAATACTCTGCTCTTTTTGACGTCAAAAAAGTATGCCTTTCCTTAGTTGCTTAGCCTTTATTTAGCAAGTAGTAATGAAGTAAAAACAATATACAAATGTATATTATTTGATTTGAAAAAATATCTTAAAATTATGCTTATGAAGGTTAATCAAAATATTAAAAATATTTGTTAAAAAAAAAGGAATTCTTTTTAATTTAGATAAATATGTTTAATATATTTTTATGATTATTCATTATTCAGCAAAAACAATAGAAATCTTAGCTAACTGATCCTCTCTCAAGTTAAGTGGATATCAGTTAAGCAACTAGCCTACAGCTATAAAAGATACTCTTACTTAAGCATAATCTGCCAATTGGCTGAACTTAAGCTGAGCCAGAGTTCGAGTGTTGATAATCTTTCAGCTGCAAGAATGTTGCACTGTTTGCGTGTATGTTTGTATGTGCCACATAGCCATAAAAGCGCCAACATTTGTTGACATCTGCCACACGCTGTCGCCACTGTCCTCGCTGTCCAGCTGCCTTTTGTTGCTGCCCGCTTTGGCTGTCAATCAAGCTTCAGCTGCGTCGTCCACAATTATCCATTCTAATGACAGCGGCGCAATGCAATGTTTGTTTATAAGAGGAGGAAAAAAAAGATGTCTGCCACATGTTTCACTTTGACAAGATGCCAACTCAAAATGCGTGGCAACATATGCAGAAGTTGCCCCTCGCAAACCAAAAAAAAAAAAAAATCAAAAAAATATAAGCTAAAGCACTTAAATACATGCTAAAAATGTAATTCACAAAAAAAAAAAAAAAAATACTAAACCCCAAAAGATGTCGGGCCAGAAATTTTGCTTATTGCCTAATGCTTGGGCCAGTTTTTGTTGCCGTTTTTGTTTATTTTTTTTTTACTTGATAATTATTGCGACTGCGGCGAGTTGGCATTCTACAAAAGTTTGTCTGTTCGCGGCGAATGTGTGTGGGCAACATTGTTGCTGTGAAAATGCTTAAAATGCCAACCCAGAGTGCTATAAAAATGGCAAAGCAACAACAACTTAAAACAACAACGAATGAAACTGAAACTGTGAGACTCTGAAACTGCTCGAAACACTTTTGTTTTCAGCTGCTGAGCAGCTCTACATTTTTATTACTTTCGTTGCTGTTGCTGTTGCTTTTGCTTTTGGACTCTGCCTACACTAACCTATGACAATAATTAGCAGCACAAGCGAAACAGCAACAAAAACAACTAAAAACAAACAACAAGCGAGCACCAAAGCAAAGCACATGTCATTTTTTTCAGGCTTTTTTTTATTTTGGTTTCTGTTGTTGTTTTTATTGCCAGCGAATTGAATGCGACGCAATTAGCCAAAAGCTTTTGCCGCTCCGCCATTCAGTTAATTCTCATTCCAATTCTCTTACTCTCACTCTTACCTTTACTTTTGCTTTTGCTCTCTGCCCTCGTCGAGCGCTTTTCAAGGCCAGCCAAAAAGTAGACAACGCTTTTAGAATATAAACTAATTTGGTAAAAATTGTTTACCTATTATTTTAGCCATAACTTTGTCAAAAGTCATTTTTGAGCAAAATAAAATCCTGATAATCGTAACTAACTTCATGCATTTTTGTTAATAACATTATCGAAATATCTTTTATTATATCTTCCTTATAATCAACAATGAATCATGCATACACACGTTGATCGTAAACAAACAAAAACTTGAATCAGTCAGCTGCTGAAAAATGTTTGCGCTGTTTATTTATTAATACGTTAGTTAGTTCAGTTGGCAACAGTATGAAGAGTTAGCAACGTTTGCATCGGCCAAGTCAATGGCTTGTTTGAGTTAGCAATGCAGACAAATTTACTTATGTACATAAATGCACAGCTGCCAATTGGCTAGACGATTTTCTATTAAAGGCAGTCGATCAAATTGACTATCTCTTGCTGCAACTTACTGCTCTTGGTTGTTGTTATTGTTGCTGCGGCTGCTGCTGCCGACGCTGTTGCTGTTGTTGTTGTTGTTTGGTTGTGCAATTGGTCCCCGGGGGGTCAACACCGGCCATTTGTGGCACGTTAACGGTACACAACACCCACAATTGATTATGGCCAACAACTTGGCGGGCTTAGTTTGGTTTTTTATGATTGCTATTGCAACTGTATGCGTAATAATTTAGCCGCCAGCCAAGTGTGGCCCACATGTTGCGCCAATTAATAATTGCATCTATCAGATAAGAGTCGCGCTTATTGCAGCTGCTTATCGCGCGTGCCGACGTCGAGTGCGACGTTAACGTCGCCGTCGCCGCGTGCTGCAGGCCTGCAAACTGTTCAACGCCCCATTTTGTGGCCAACTCAGGGCAACAACTCAATTAAGTGCAACAGCAACAGTTGTTGCTTTGACTGCTGCTGCTGCTGCTGGTCATGATCGTGTTTTATCGATTGCTGCCAATCGTCGCCAACTGCCGCCCATTTCCTTCTTGCCAAAAGTGTTGTCACGTTTCCACAGAAACGTTTGCCCCCGCCCCCGCCCCCATTCCAAACTGTGTATGTGCTGTGGCACGAATTGCATTTTTGCAAAAATTTCGTTTTCATTATTTTCGCTGTTCCCTAACATGAGAAATAGAAAGAAAAAAAACGCTGCCTAAAAATAGCATTTTTAAAAACTTGGCAAGGCAACCGACAGCAAAAGCAACAACAAGAGAAACCCGCGCAGTCTGCTGCAAAACTTCCACTTCAATCGGTTTGTGTGATTTGTGAGTGTATGAGTATGCATATGAGTGAGTGAATGCTGCCTTTCATTCATTCATTCGCCAATACCCTGTATGCAAAGTTTAAGTGAGTTGTTATAAGAATATTTAAATGTTTTTATATTTATTTTTATTCTATTATTAGAAAATGTATTAGAACTATAATAGATATCAATTATTATTCAAGATATTTAACATATTAGCTCAAGTAAATTCAATTAGATCTTAATTGAATGTTAGTACCTATCTATGCCAAAGGGTATCTCGAGGCACATCAAGTTAACACAACTTTTTGCGATGCTGTTAATGCCTTTTTTTGACGGCGACTTCGTCACCTTCTCCAGCTCCGTGGCGCAGCTCATTTCTGGCAACGATTATGCTGATATTTGAAGTGCCTTTGATGCGCATTTCGTTTTTGGCTGTTTCCAAAAATGTATTTTAAAACTGGCAGCCCAACAGTTGTTGGACCCTCGGACCGCCCGGCAGCCGGGACAGCGGAGTCGCCGTCGCCGTCGCCGTCGCCGTCGCCGTCGCCGCCTATTGATTTTTTTTACGAGCCAAAGGTAAAGTTCGTTGAACCCACCAGCACTTGGCCAAGTGTGGGCAAACTACCTGAAAGGCAGCCAGAGTTGGGCATTTGGGCAGCCTGCACAAATCTGTGACCATTAATTTTGTGGCATGAAGACAGCTTCAAGTTAACACCAATTAGTCGCATCCTCTCACAAACATTTGCATTTCATGCTGGACTCTTATTTGATTGCCAAATATGTATTTTTACGTTTTTTCGAACTGGCGGCTAAATCAACTAACTAACTTGGCCGTAAGTCATTGACCAGCTAAAAATAATATTAAAGAGCTTTTGAACCGTGCTCGCTTTGACTTTGGCCCAGGCCATTTTCCCTGTGTCTATTGACGTTTTCCTTGCTGTTTAACTTGTTTGACATGGGTCAAAGTGGGCGTCCAAATCCACAACTCACACTTACATATTCCCTGTTTCCACGTTTGTGTCTGGCTTTCTCTCTCCCCCTCTCCCTCTCTATGTGTGTCCTGGGGCCTGTCCATTATGTTGGCTTATTTGTTTTAATATTCGCTGCTCGTTGTCTCCGCTAGTTTGGCCAAGTCCTTTGCATATCCCGCCGGCTTATCGTTAACAGCACATTAAAGGATTTCAGCTCTCGTAGCCGTCGGCTCTTTCGGGACATTTTCGCAACATTTGACTTTTTGTTCGTTGTTCATTGTTTGTTGTTGTTGACCAAGTAAGTTGTCGGCATTTTTGACGGCTTATCAGGCAGATTGGCTACTGCTTTAAGCCTTGGCAAGACAACGCCGAGACTACTCTTTTTGTCTTGTCAAACTTCCTGTCCCTTGTAATTTTGATAGTCTGGGCTCTGTCTCAAGGCCAAGGACGAGAAAATCGATGTGTTTGTCCCACGATTATTAAATAATGTGATCATCGTCATATTGCTTTAAGGTCTGTCCTGCCACTTGTAGCTGGTTCTGGCTGCTCCTTCGACGCGTTTGATTAAACCAATCCATCAGCTTGCGCCACTGTCAATGTGTAATTCAATCAAAATTTTGTCTTGCACAAAAACAATTGAAGAGCTTCAAGTCAGCGACTAGAGCGAAACTCTTGGCGCAACCTTTTAGCCCGCACTTCAGCTTAGCCTCACACTTAATGTGCACTTCAGTTGATGTCCTGGACACGCCCCAATTGTGTTTTTGGCATTGTCTAACGCATTGTCGCTGACAGCATCTCAACAGACGACGCCAACGACGAGGACGATGCGGCAGACACTTGTCTCGTCCTGGCTCGACCTCGACTTGAATATTTTAATGTGCTGCTGCAGAGTCCTGTGTCGTTTGTGTTAATGTCACTTGGTAAACTTGACTCAAAGTTTTCGCTGCAGCAACGCAAGCAAATGCTGCTGCTGCTGCTGCTGCCGCTGCCGCTGCCACGTTTCAGGTCCTTGTCGTCCTGCTCGTTATCTATTGCCGGCAAACGACAGGCGGCAGCATTGATTTAATGACGTTGACGCGACTCCTTTGACTCCAACTGCTGCTGCTGCAGCAGCATCTACCCCAACTGCTGCTGCTGCTGATCTGCTACGCTTTATGCTTTATTTATTGATTTAAGTTTGCAATTTCTTTGGTATATCCCTTTTCATTCTTCTTTTATTTGGCGCACTTAACGTTTTGTGCCGCGCGCAACCTTTTGAATCCTTCGCTTTTATTTGTGCAGCTCTAGCGAAATTTATGCGCTGTTCCTCGCCGCCTCCTTGTGGCTGGCTTTGTCTAAGCATCTTTTAAATAAATAACCAAAAATAAAGCACGAATAATGTGCAAAAAATAAAATCAAGTCAAATAAAGCGCCGCGCGGTTCATTGAACTTGGCAGCAAGGACTGCTCTTGCGCCTCTTGGCCATGCGTTACTTTCTCATTGTATTGCCTTTTATTGTTTTTTGATTTGGCTTTACTTTCCTTTTCTTTTTGCCCTTTTTTTTTGCGTGTACATCGCCTGATTTATTTATTTGTGTTTTGGCAATCTTCTTCATTACCAATAAGACGCTTAGTTGGAAATGTAATGCGAGCGGAGGAGTCCTTGACGGCGAAATTAATTATCGACGAGTGCTGCTCCAGCCAAAAAGAAAACGATACGCCCCTTGCCCTTTCCCTTGCCCCTTTGACGCCCCGAAGCTCGTCTCACCGCATGCTCCTAAAAGCTGCAGTCATGTTACGCCCTTTGCTTGTTTTTTGTCTGCTTTGATGTTTTTTATTACATTTTTTTGTAAACGTTTTATTTGTTTCTCACGACTGCATTTGCTTTGTGAGTGTGCGTATGTGTGTAATGAAATTATTTACAATGATAACTCAGCCGGGCAACATGCGATATGCAGGCTGCTCTTGTCTGCCACTTGCCCCCTTGCCACATGCCACATGCCACTTCTCAGCAGCCACTCAATTGCTGCCGTAGCCGTCACAGGTTCAAAATTCGTCCTTCAGCCACAAGTTGCTGGCGAAGTTGCTCGCAACTAAAATTTAATTACATCTATGGTAGCTTTTGGTACTTTGAGTGTGTGCCAGTGTGTGTTGCGTGTGTGTGCGTTGCCACAAATGTAACCCGAAAAACAACAAAATTTAGAACCAACAAGCTGAATTACATTTCATAAGGGCCAACAAGGTGCTTAAGTCTAAAGTAAAAGTTTTTATTGTTGTCTAGAAGCTTTTGAGAGAAATAATACTTTATGAATTATTTAAAGCATAAAAATGCTTAATGAATATTCAATAGGTGATATATATATATGTATTTAAATTGTTATTATTGATGAATATTGACTTTTATTTGTTTATTATATTTATGTTCAAAGTCCTCATTTTTTAACATATTTTTTTAGGATTTATCTGTTAGATACATATATAATAGTTTTTAGTTTAACTAAGCACTTTTGATCATGAATTTCAATTGGTAATTCGACTTGTTTTAGCTGCTGATGCAGTTTACCTCCCACTTAACAGGCACTGGCAAAAAGTGTTTGCAAAACTTTAAAGAGCTCATGAAAACTTTGCTTAAACCAACAGAAGAAAACTCGATAACAAAAGGAAAACGAGTAACGGCATTTGTTGGGCTGCTAGCCCGGAGTCCTGGGGCGGTGTCCTCATAGCGAAGCATGTGCTTTAAATCATTTTCATTTTCAACAGCTGCTGCTGCGTTGGCTGCCTTTTCTTCTTCTCTGCCCTTTGCTCGTTTTGCTTTGGCCATGGTCATTGTCCTGCGCTGATTTCGCGCTGCCCCGTGGACACTTATCGCACCTTGTTTAGTCAGTTAAACTGTCAGCCAGACGCCAAGCATTTTGTTTTTTCGGCAACGAATCCTTCTCATTCTTCCCTCTTCTACCCTCACTTGATTAATTGCAATTTGTGTGGCACTTGCTGAAAGTGGTGTTGCAAGTGTGGCCAACATCGCGTTTGAGGGTGTCCCTAATTATTAATGTAAATGTTTTCACTTGAAAAGAAGAGCAGGGCGTGGCTGTCTGGACACGCTTTGCATATAGCCGCTAAATATGCGCTTAATAAGTCGTACCAAGAAACAAAAAATAAGTGAATATTTTTATATAAAGAATATGTGTGTGTGTGTGTGGGTGTGGTTGTCTGGCAGCTGTCATTATCCTGCTGGCTCACATACGAGCGCAAACCTTAATTAGAAATGCTAATCAGAGGAAAGCGCGCGAGAGGCAAAGTCACTTAGCGACATTGCGTATACGCCGCGTTGTCTGACACCTTTAGCTGAGAGCATTGTCTTTTTCGTCGATTAGCAGTCTCACATGTGAGGGCGTTTGTATGTGTGTAAGTGTGTGTGCGGTTATTGCCTTGCTAGTTAGCTGCTGCTGCGCTGCTTTGACTTTTATTGGCCTCCTTTAAAATGTCTTGGCTTCAGTTTGGGGCTTTTGTGTATTTCTTGTTGTCGATTTTTTAATGTCGTGTTTATTTTGACATTTTCATTATGTGGTGTGCGTGTTTGTTGTCTGTGTCTGCGTTCAGCTTGAGCTGCCTTTGTGTTGTGTTGTTTTAATTATATTTTATTTTTCACGCAGCACATTTTGAACTTTTGGCCTTAACTCTGAAATGTGTCTGAAATATGGCTGTGAAAAGTTGCAGCCGAAAAATAATTTAAATGCACTTCATTCATACAAGTTTAACTTCAACTTGAACTTTGCGAAACCTTCCTCCCTCCCTTTGCTTTTCCGCTGGTTTTCTTAATCAAACTTTTGCCTTGAAGTTTTCCCGAGTGCAAGTTGACGCCCATTTTGTCCATTGTATTCGAGGTTAGAATTTTCCCTTTTATTTTCATATACTTTTATTTCGTATGCCCGTGTAATTAAAATGCAGACAGCCATTTGCCATTTTCAGTTTTGCTTTGCTTTCCGCTTGGCTTTGCTTTCCTTTCATTTCACTTTTTTTGTTCTGCTCTTTGCAATTATAAAGATATGCTCAAAATGCGTCCTGTGCTGATAAAAAAAAAACGGGGCTGCAAAAAAATGTAATTTGTTTCAACTGCTGCAATCCACACTCCCCAGGGAATGGCCAATTAGTTGCCTTCAACACAAAAGAAAAAAAAAATGCAACAAACGCATTTCTCTTTCGCCTTGCCTTTTCGTCCCCCCTTCATTTGTGCCTTATCAGAGCGTGTGATAAAAGCGAATGCGAATGCGAACTCTCGCGCCTATTGGCAGCTTATCAGCTGAGAACTGGCATGCAAGCAGAACGCCTATTAGTGCAATATGTGTGAAAAGTTCATTGATCCGCAACGCTGATAAGAACTATATATATAGAAGTATATGCCCCTATATAAAAATAGTCGAGTTTATCACTCATACGCACCGTGTGCTCCTCCAGAGCTGATAAGCGGTGTGTCTGCAGCGCGAACAGAAAATCACACTAGCAACAATATACAATAACACACATTGTAACTGCACAGACATAACACACACATACAAACTCGCACAAACACACACACTTACATATGTCTAAGCGCTAAATCGGCTGGGTATTAAGTTAAGTGGAAGAAATTACACCCAGAGAACGTTACAATTACTTGACTGTGTGTGTGTGGCTCTTTCGCTCTGTCTCTCTGCTTGGCCAAATGGCTTACAGTTCGTTTAGTTGGCCTGGTAATATGCCAGGGCTTAAGTTCCAATCAAAGCAATCTACTGTAACAACATAAAACGCATGCAACTGCGACCAACAAAAAAAATTTAGTGGAAATAGAAAAATAATTAAACAATTAACTTTTATGAGTACTTCACAATTTGCAGCACTTTTTAGCTGCATTGCAATGGCCCATTAAAAAACTATTAACGCCACGTCAAATGCATTTAAATGGCTTGCTTAAATTAAAGGGGCGTGGCAGCTAACCAGAATAGGGCGTTTATGCATATAGATATACATATAATATAATTGCCTTGGGGCCGTTTTAAAGAAAAGAGCGGAGTTTTTGAATATAAAATGGCTGCCGCCCGCGGGCCAGTTCAATAAACTGTAAGACGGCGATTTTCCACAGCATACTTAAGGGCGCCAGCTGAAAGCGAAAAAATATATATGTATATGTATGTTCTTGAAGATTGCATTTAGTTTTTGTTGGACTGGCGGCTTTTAGCATTTTGCCATTGGCATTGGCATTGGCTTTGCCAATAAAAGGCTATTATGCTATAGAACATTGAACGCACGATAAATAAAGCAGACTGGCCAGGCAACGACAACAACAACATCAACAACTTAAAAGGGCAAATACAATTTATTTGCAAATTGATATTTAAGGGTCAGACCAAGCTAAAAGCGAAGTCAGCGCATAAATAAATGATAGAAGGAGACACTGAATACCCAACAACAACAACATGAAGCTAATGGGAAAATGCAAAAAATGTCATTGAAATGAGATGAAAACTGGATAGAAAATTTTTAACTAGAGTTGTAGGAGATTTAAATACGCTAACTTATAAAAAATAATATAAGACATAGGTATTTCATATATATGATCATTACATATTAATAATTTATTTTATTTAAGTAAACTATAAAAAAGTAACGTTTAAGTTCATTATTTGTAAATGTATGAAAAAATTATAATATGTATTTGGAACATGCCTTAAATTATATATATTTAAAAATTTTGATACTGAATGACTTAAGGTCAAACTATTAGAATTATGAAAAGCATTCATAGGCACACATTCTAAATATATTGTAGATTTTGCAAATCATATGACAAATCCGTAATACTCTCTGCAAGCGAATATAAAAACGAATTAAAAGCAGCGACTGAAAGTGAAATGTTTGGCTCTGACATGCCAAAAAAAGGACATTGAGCACAGATTATAAGTATTACATTTAACTGGCTTATGTCCAATATGAAATTTTCTGTAAAAATAAAAAAATTTTAATTTTTGACTGCCAACAAAGTTCAGCGAACCAAAGCAATTTGTGCTTGCCTTTTGAGGCAGCTTTATCACAAAATTTTGGCCAGTTCCTAATGAAGTTATAACGCAGACACAGAAAGATAAGCGAATTTGATATGCGTATAATTCTTTTTGCAGAATTTTTGCATTTTGCACTTGTTTTCATTTTGCGATTGTGTCGCGTAGTCGAATTAAGTGCAAATGACACAAGTTTGGTTGCAGGTGGGGCACATGCGGCATGCGACACGCTTTTAAGCCACTTCGAGTAGCGCTTAACCCTCAACGCGGCGCGATTCCACTTCGAGCTGTTTTCTTTGCCTCCAAAAGCAAAGTCTGTTTCCGTCTGGCATTGGTCTGGTATCTGTTTTGGTCTGTGCCTGTGGCCCGTTGCCTGGTTGCCTGCTGTGGCACTCCTTTTGCTTGTTTCTCATTGTCTGTCTGTCTGCTTGTTTTTTTTTTTACTGAATTTATTGAAATGTTTGTTTGTCTGCGCAGTTGTTGCTGTTGTTGGTTGCATTGTTACGTCCCGTGGCACAGCTGCGCCCTGTGTCCTGTGTCCTGCGTGTCCCTATGCATTCTTCTCTCCTTTCATTGTATTGCCCCACGCTGCGTTTGTTGTCGCAAAATATTATTACTCCATTTCATTTATAAGAGTGCCGCCTGCTAGTTCCTTACGCTACGCCCCACGCCAGCCAAATCCCCAGCCCAAGTCTTGCCTCTATTTGTACAAGCTTTGACAATGTTTTATTCTGCTTTCTTATACTCAGTAGATATACTAAACTGTGAAATGAGTGTATTAAATAAGAGAAGCTGTTCGTAAAAGATATCGATAAAAGTAGATCTTTGAGATATCTGACCTTAATACCCTAATTAGGTCCAAATCAAAAAAAAATATAGTTAAGAAACTGTTTACTAAAAGTAAGATCTATTCGAGCGTCTTTAACAATACAGGGTATATGTTTATCGATCATTTCTGTGAGCTCCTTTCATATCCTTTCAAGTGCAGCCTGTTTGCTCGCTCGCCTGGGTTGCCCTTAAAGATTAGTGTGGATGCAGTCACAGATGCAGTTGCTCAATGTCTGGGGAAGATGGAGCTTGGCATGTTTGCAATTGCATTTCATTGTCATTGTCATACGGCGTTCGCTTGTTTCTGGCTTGTCATTGGCTTTGAATGCTGCCAGTTAATCTGCTGCAGTCTAAAGGCGCAGCTGAACTAACTCTAAGCACAAACACAACACACAAAACCCACAGTTGGCAGCTCTCTTAGCTCAGCTCAGCTGGCGTAATATTAAAAGTCATTTGAGGCAGTCGCAACCACTTGGGCAAATTAAGCAGAGCCTGGCCACGCCCACAGCACCTTGAGTGGCATTTTGTAATTCATTTTGTTGCAGCTTTCTTTTGTCTTTTGTCGTTTGCCTTTGTTGCTGTCGCCTACTCGTAAGCGTTTCATTTGTGCCCCCAACTCCTCTTGCTGCTGCAACGCCTCCTTTTCCACTAGTTGGCAATACAATTTTTCAATTTCCACAAATGACAATCGTCAATTGACGTTGATAGTTTTTCCGGGTTGAGCAGGGCCTTATAATAAAATCGTTTGACAGCCAAAGAGAACGCCCACAGTGCTGTAAAAAAGAAGGCAAATGAAAACAACGCCACGTAGGCCGCCGCGAATCCCAACACATCAATTGTGGATTAATGAGGCGTTGCACAGTGTCGCATAAATTAAGCAACTCAATTTATAACGCAGCAGTTCAGCGAAAAAAGCAAACTAAAATATTTAATAACAGTTTGTAGCTACACCCGAATAAAGGTGCCCAAAAGCGAGTTTCATGTTTGCTTGCTGTCTGCGCAAACATAACAACAACAGTGTTTGCATATATTTGTGTCTGTGCTTGCATAATATGTAGAGAGTAGGATAAATAAGTTTAAATTAAAAATATATAAGCCTTCTCATTGGCTTTTTAATAAAGCTTAAAACAAGTCAAGTCCTTAAAGGGCGTGTAAATGGAAAAGGGCCCAAACAAACAATAAGAGGAAAATACAGACAATAGTCATGTCATTTAAATGTTAAAACTCTGCTTCAAATAAAACATAATAAACACCATTTATTGCATGTTAAATTGCGATTAGTTTTATTTAATAAAACCCAAAAATGATTTGCATTTAGAACGTTTGGCTTTGAGCAATAAAATTAAAACAAAAATTTTTCGCAAAAATATATTTTTTATATATATAAAATTTAATTGAAATCTGAATTTTAGTTTTAATTAAACTGAAATTTGAATTGATATATTTTTATGCCTGTGAACAATTAAACAATTCATTATATTGCATTTATTTGATTTCATTTACAAACTGTAAAGGCATATAGTTTGCAGGCTGCCAACGAAAACGCTTTACTGCCAAATTTAGCATTCAACTCAACTATGTTTTGCTCTTCTCTCACCCTGTCTCTCTCTCTCTCTCTCTCTCTCTCTCTCTCGTCTGAATAGTGGCGCCATTTGGGCTAAAGGAAATGCCTGCTGCAAATTTTGCTCTCAAATATTTATGGGCCGCAGAAAGTAACCGTTTTTAATGGATTTCGGCAACTTTTGAGACACTTTTCCGGCCAACTCCCCCTTCTCGTCGCCCCCGTCCCAGCCCATTGAAATGCAATTTAATTTAATGTGTTTATGAAAATCGTAGCACTTGGCAACGAGAATTGAATTGCCATTGTCTCTCTTCGATAATATTAACGGGGGCGAATGGGGTGTGGCACATGTTATCGTCTCGTAAGTGCAACAAACCAAAAAAGAAGAAAATTAATGCCTCGACTTTGATTTGTGGCAGGCAGCCGAATTACGAGCTGCCACGTTTGTTTGTTGGGGGCAACTTCAAGACCCTCTCATGTGAATATTTATGGTCAAAGGGAAATGCTGGCCGAGCTGATTTATGTGCAGCTGCTATTGGCCAAGGAAATGACAACTGAATGGCTTCATTAGCGCCAGTTGTTGTTGGCCACGCAGACACAACTTAGCCAAGTTAATGCACGAGTTTATTGCACTTCGACTTTTGACTTTATATTTTGGGCATTGCTTTTTCAGAGAGTTTCTTGCACTTGACAAACTCGGGCACAAAAAAAAACTCACAAACGTAGCTTAAAAAATTCCAATAAAGCTTTTCGTCAAGCAAATAGCACGCGACATTTATAAATTATAAAAAAGGAGCATTCATTTTGTGGCTCTTGTGGCATTTGCAACAAGTTGTGGCACTTGACCAGCTGAGCCAGCCAAATTAACAAATTGTCACGTAGCAAAGGAATATATAAATATAAATATCTTTATATATGTACATATAGCTTAAGCATTTTGTCTGAAATTGATGGCATGTCTTTGGCAGTGGCTTCTCTTGAGCTCTAGTTGATTTTATGTGTTTTGTTGCTGTTGTTGCCTGTAACCCTAGACACGCAATTGTTTTGGGCAACCACCAAACCCAACCCACTCCTCACTCAATCAACTCAATTGCTGCTTAAGCGCCAAGAACAACAATAACAACAACAACATTTCTCTTTTGTTTAATGAGTGAAATTTGCGCTTCATATCGCTTACTGGGCAACAGACACGCCCATACCCCTGACCACGCCCCCGCACACTTAAGCATGGCCAAAAATGAATGCAAACATTGATTAATCGAGTTTAATGCCAGCTCGCGTTGATTTCATTCTAGCATGAGAATTTATGAGACAAGCGGCAGGAGCTGAGAAGCTGAAAAGAAAAGGGGGCACCTTGTGCAAATATTAATTTGCTGATTGTTTTGTTTTCGACTCGTTTTTGTTTGGCCAACTTGAATGAAGACATGAAGACAACATGCTTTTTGTTCTGTAGATTAAAAGTTCTTTCCAAATATTTGCACAGCATTACAAAATTTTGGCTCTGCATAAATGTCGAATGTCTTGAACTTTGTGCTGCTTGTGGCGAGAATTCTTATTAAAAGTGCATTAAACTTGTCCTGTAGCTAAGACACATAACACGTAGTGCTTGAAGTCCCATTGCTGCAATTGATTAGGACGTACGTGTCCTGGCGTCCTTGTGTTTTACCTCTTATTACTAAATAATGCAGCATGTCTGTGTCGTTATTTTCGACTCTCTCTCTCTGTGCGTGTGTGTGAGGTGTGCGTGTGTGCGGTCACCTGGGCAAACGGCAATTACCTGTGCGGCAGTCGAACTCCTCCAACTTTGATTAGTGTCTGCCAAAGCTTTTGTGTGTGTTGCCCATATTTTGTGCATCCTTCAACACCTTTTCAAATACCCTGTAAGCACTGAAAGTAAATGAAGATGGCTTGATCAGTATGTTGAATTAATTTAATAGGTGAAAGTGGGGAACGTTTTAAGAATGTCTTTCTAAATGTACGTGGTCAGATGGGAAACTTAGAATATAGACTCTTATATATTATAAGAACAACATCTTAATACATTTATCGATAACTCTTGATATATCATCCAAATCACTTTCTAAATATATATCTTAACAATTAATATTGATCAATATTTATATCAATATATTTTTAGCTATTGCTTTTGATATATATTTCTGATGTTATTAATATTTTCTTGTTAAGTACGCACAAATATAAATTTTTTGACATTTTTAACAATTAACAGAGAATATGATCTTAAAAGCAAAAGCTCAGCTTATCACTTCAGTGCATATATAGTATTATTTAACTGGGTATCTGCTCGTCGCGCACTTTCGGCTAGCACACTCTCTATTTTTTTTATTTTTTTTTTTGGATATTCGTATTGACTTTGGGTCTGCTGACTGCTTGACGGCTTTATTAGAGCCGCGGCTCGCCATATTGATTATCGATTGGGGAATTGCCCTGACTCAGGTCTGTGGTCTGTGTGTGTGTCTGCGTTTGTGCTTTCAATTTAGCCATCCTGTTAGCCATTTGGCTTAGCCAGCTAGACACACACGTTGCTAGCTGGTTGGCTGCCTGGGCACGTTTGGATTTTATGGTTCATTTGTTGTTGCGCTTAGACGCCAACGTACTGGTTTTGGACTGGTCTGCCCAACCGCATATATATATATAAATATAGTAAGCATATTGCGTTTATGCTTTGGCACCTTGGCATTATATTAGTTTCATATATTTGATTATTTTATATTTTATTCGTTTAGCTAAACTTTAAATTCCAAACATATGGTAACATTTTGCCTGTTTTCTTTTACCCATTTTACAGATTGAGGACGAGGGCAATCATGGCAACGACGAGACACGACTCTTCATACTCTCCTCGCTGGCCCAGTCGCAGATGAGCCGCGTCGCGTGCATTTTGTGCGAGGAGCCGTTGCTGGTATTCGATCGCTATCCGCTCGTCGATGGCTCCTTCTTTCTAAGTCCCAAGCAGCATTCCAGCGGCTGCATTGAGGTAAGTCTCCATCTCCTGCTCGTCATTAATAACCGTCAAATTTGTGATGTGGCACCCACGCGGCAGCCAACGGGCCGCTTTCACCCGCCCACGTGGCCAGAACTTTCAGCTGCAATTAGTTGTAGCAAATTTGACAGGCAGCAAAAAGAGAAGAAAAGGCAAATGCATACATATACATGCATATATTAAAGCCAAGTCAAAAACTGTCTCTACGCAAATTATGTGGCAAAAGGTGGAAGAGGGGGAGGGACATGGGGCATGCCGCACCTAAGTTGCCTTTGTAGCATTTGCAATTTATGACCCATTTCAGTCAGCATAATTACGGCAGCGCCTAATAAACTGCCATAAGAGGGGGGACGGCCGTTGCAGTTGCACAGACGCACACGATGCGACCCACGTGCAACAGCAGCAGCAGCAACCTACGCCACAGCTGCCTCACAGTTGGTTTGGCTTTCGCCATGCCTGGCCTGGCCTGCCATGGTTCCCTTGTTTGCGCTTTAATTTAAACCTGGATTTATAATTCATTGCCAACTGGCCTCGGAGCGCATGTCTGGGCCCTGGCTCTGGGTCTCGACTCTGACTCTCGCTTCTTTTCTTCTTTTTGGCCACTGCCACTGTCATGGACTGAGTTTGCTTCTTGCCTGTGTCTCGTGGGCGTTTGTTATGCATTTTGCATTTTATTTGAAATTATTATGTCGCGTCGCCCTTTTCATGCGCCAGCCACAAAACGGGGCAGCTGTAGGAAAGTCATTCCGAGTAGAAAGTTGCAAGAATTCATATATTTCATTGTTGTGCGAATGAATTATGCGAAGCAGTTTTTTTGGATTCAGTTCTTATTGTTTTTTCTCTTTTTGCTCCTATTTAAAGCTTCTTCTTCTTCTTCGTTTCAGGTTAAATACGAGGGACGTATGCTGTACTTGACCTGTGTGTGCATGGGCTGCCTCGATGGCACCTCCAGCAGTCGCGTCATCAGCTGCAGGTAAGTGCCCAACGGACCGAGTTGACGGCCAAGTATACAACACTAAATTTGCTATTCACAGATTCTGCAATGAGCCCTGGGATGGCTCCAGCCTGGTGCTGGGCACCATGTACGCCTATGACATCTTTGCGGCCATGCCCTGCTGTGCTGAGCGTTTCAAGGTGAGTTTTGAACACGAAAGTTACTCAAAATGCAACTTTAGGCAATGTGTAAACAATTAAGTTGCTTGGAAATAGAATACAATATAAATCTGTTTAAACATAATGAAATCCTATTAACCATTCAATAGAATTAGAGCTTTCATTGCATCACTTGTTTTTTTTAAAACCACATTTATTTTAAAAACACATTTACACATATTTTATTGTAATGATTATAAAACATGCTTATTAGGTTTATCAATTTGTTTTAAAATGCTACTAAACTAAACTTGATTATATCCAAATGCAACTAATGCCACTCACAGCTAAATAAGTGTACTTGAAAAGCGCAGGAAACTAGTTTAGAAGAGCTTAATTAAAAAGATGCAAATTAATCCACAATCAAATCACATCTACAGCTTTACGCTTACACTTTTTTAATGGCTAAATACATTCTAATGGACAGATTTTAGCTGAATTTTCTATTTTATAATTGGTGTTTATCTATCTATATTTTCCTGGCTCGTAGGCTCGTTCCTAATACGCTAAACACAATTTCTTACCTTCAAGCTAAATACTAAAATTTCTTTTGTTGTTTTCTTTTATCTTTTCGTTTTGTGCAGTGCAATAATTGCTTCAAGATGCTGTTGCATCCACAGCAGCGGCTGAGCTTCTACAGCGACTACTCGCACGGCGTCACCTGCCCCTTCTGCAACACGCAGGACACTCACTTCGTTAAGCCGCTCAGCTACTGCTACGCCAAGAGCAATGCGACGCGGATGCAGGCGATCGCATAACATGAGGCCCCGTTGGAGCTACCAACGGTCGCTGGCTCGAATGCAAACGCAAATGCAAATGCAGCAAACGCAAATGCAAATGCAGCAAACGCAGCCAGTGCCAATGGTGCTTCAACGGCCTCCAGGCAGCCGCTCTACAATGCAGCCATCGATTACTCCGCCCCGCTGAAGCAGCAAATTAATCCCGACTTAATTGGCGCCCATCCGCACGTCCAGCAACATCAGCAGGTAAGACAGCAACAGCAGCAGCCGCCTCAGCAGCAGCCGCCAGTACAGCAACAACAGCAGCAGCAGCAGCAGCCGCAGCAGACGCAGCAGCAACAACAGCCACCGCAGCAGCAATT
This sequence comes from Drosophila lacertosa, assembly GCA_004143845.1. Classification (NCBI taxonomy): domain Eukaryota; kingdom Metazoa; phylum Arthropoda; class Insecta; order Diptera; family Drosophilidae; genus Drosophila; species Drosophila lacertosa. The sequence continues at coordinate 40,514 of SCDZ01000204.1, read as the reverse complement.
GGTAGCAGCCACAGCAACAGCAGCAGCTGCGCCCACAGCAGTTGCTGCCACACAGCGTGCCACAGAAGCCGCCTATTTGGTAACCGCAGCAGCTGCTCGTGCGGCCAGCTATCAACAACAACAACAGCAACAACAGCAGCACAAGTTAAACTACTCAAATAGCCTAATGGCCATGGCGGATGTTATGAGCAAGTATCAGCAACAACAACAGCAGCAACAGCAACTACAACAACAACAGCAGCAGCAACAGCAACAGCCGCACAAGCAATTGGGCCACTTGAGCCTGGGCCATGATGCCAACGGGCTTTTATTGACCAACATTAACAACAGTAACACAAGCAACACAAACAACAACAACAACAACATGGCTGTTAGCAGCAGTATTAGTAACTTATTAATTAGCCATAATTCACACAACAACAACAACAACAGCAGCAATGTGGCCAAAATGAGCGCCTGGTCACAGCCCGGTCATATGGCCCAGGCCGAGGCCATTTCAGCCCTGTGGGGCTGCACCAGCAGCAGCAATGCCTCCTCCACGACAGGCTCGACCAGCGGCTGCTCGTCGGGCAGCGGCTCACAGCCGTCGCTCAGCCCCACAACCAGCCACGGCAAGGAGCTGCTGTGGGCCCAAACCTCGCCCAGTTGCGCTCAGTTGAGGGACAACTTTTATGCGGCCAAGGAGCTGCTGCCGCACGCCGCGTCGCCGACAGCCTCGTTGACCAGCTCGTCGGGCGCCTCCTCCAGCAGCGGCTGGGGCAACACGAATGCTGCACACTATGCCAAGCTGAGCGCTGCACAGAATATCTGGGAGTTGCCAACGGCGGCTCAATCCAATGTGGTGGCCCCGCTCGTACCGGACATATTCAGCGATCTCCTGTGCAATCTGCACATAAGCCACGACAACAGCCAGCACAACAGCAACATTGGCAACATTAGCAACATTGGCAACAAGGCCAACGATGCCTCTGATGTTAGCTCCAATTCGTCGTCGTCGGCTGGCGAGCTGCTCGAGGTGGCCAACATTTGGCGGCACAGCAGCAACACCAATCAAGCCAATCTGCAGCAGCAACTCTATGAGGAGCCCGCAGGCGGCGCTGCCTGCATGCAGCTCTTTAACGACTATCTAAACATGACTAACTAAGCGGCACACACTCACACACACATTGATAACAACAAATGTTACTCTAGCGTAATTTAACATGAGAATAGTAGCATCAACAATAACATTAACATTAACAGCAACGGCAACGGCAACAACAATAACAACCAACGGGCAGGCATAAAGCAGATTTCCAGCAACTTGTTTAGCAATATACCCAAAACAAAACAAAAAAAGATCAACAACAACAATCTTGCCAAACTGTTGCTGTGTGTAATTTTTAATATATTATACAACTAAAAAACAAAAAATGGCAAAACGATTTTAGGCACAAAACAAAGCGTAACTAAAAACAACATTTTTTCCTGTTACTTTTGTTGAGTTTGAACATAATTTACGCACCTAAAAACAAAAACAAAAACATAAATACACAACCTAAATGAAAGCAATTTTTAGTTTTATTTTATAAAAAAAATTTTATACTAAACCAACCAAAAAAAAAATTATAAACCTAAAAAAATGCGATTTACAACACGCGTTTTAAAGGCGCGTAAACTTTTGAAATATTTTTTTCTGTTTTGTTTTTGATTTAGCAAAGAGAGAAAAAATGTATTGAAAGCAAAGCATTTTATATTCGTTGTAACAAATGAAAATTTGCTGTGCTGCTCAATAAAAAACCCACAAAACAAACGAATGAGAAGAAAACAAAACCAAGTTAAAATAATTAAAATACTATTAATCGAATGTATGACAAAAAAAACAAACAAATTTTGCTACAATTTATATAAACATAACAAAAAAAAACATAAATTTTATATACTAAATTAAGCGATAAGTTGCACATCTTTACCTAAACGATTGGTAATTATTTTTAGATTTTAGTCAGCAAATTGGAAAAGCAGAAAAGCCCCCCAGCCCAACCCAAAACCCAAACCTATCCCCCCAACCCACCCACAAAGCACTTTCTTAACACTTGTAAAGAGTGGCAAACAAATTTAACAGAATTCAACTTAAATTCATAAAATTGTAGTAATTCAGCTAACTAACCGGCACATGCAGTTAAAACAACAGTTAAAACATTAGTTCCGAAACCCCAAAACAAACTGGTATTCTTCGAGCAGCCCCTTGCCCGCCCATCCTAAGATATAAGCTTTTTATTTAACAACAATAAACAATTTTTCGGCGCAGCGTGATCATTAATTAATAAGTTTAATTAGGCTAGTGGTTTCCCAATTGAGAAAACTTTCATAATTAACATTTTTCTCGGCTAGGTTTATCATTTCTACCATACGTTAAGGTCTCTTCCCAACTCTCTATCTCTCTATATATACATATATATATATATATAATTCGGTGTATCTATGTGTATCTATCTGTAGTATTTGTAGCAACAGGGCAACTTAGCAGAACAGCCGTTTGTGATGGATCTCTGTAAAAGTGTTAATGTTTTGTGTGTGTATTTCTCTCACAAATCACTCGCTATCGATAGGTTTGAATAGGTTTAAGCAAATGTTTTTTTCTAAATTTAACAAATACCTACAAATATATATATTTATATATATATATATATGGTATGCAAACATCCCAACAATTTAAAGAGCGGTTCAATGTTTCCTGTTTTGTGTTTATTTTTGTGCATCAGAAAAAAGTCACCAATTTATTGTATACCCCTTTTTCCCCTCCTCCAAACCCATTCATCTACTAATCTTAAGTTTCCTTATACTCCTCAGTTTCCCCATACCCTGAAAATTGTGTTTAAAAGATTTCAATCTCAACTTTTAATCGAATTAAAAGCAAAACATAAATTTGATAAATTGTCCATCTGTGAAAAATTTAAAACCAACTCCCAACTGTGTAAAAATTTCAAAAGATTTCAATCTTTACTTTTAATTAAATTGAAAGTATAAACCAAATTTGATATATGGCCAAACTGTGACAGAGAGTTATTTGACAACTTAAAAAAAATCGAAAAAAACAGCAGACACTGTGTTAAACGTATTTTCTAATTTCATAACGTTTGAAACGTACCCAACCAATTTTTTCCCTTAAGTTTCGTCAAACTATCTGTGAAATGCGGCGCATCCTTCAGATCCTTTTACTTAAAAGAGAGATCCCAAAGTTGGTTTGCGTCGCACGTAACTTTCGCCTGTGAACGTTTATCGTAAACAAAAATTTTATAAAAATTTTTAAAAATCAATCCCAGCCCGCCCCTGTGTTAAACATTTTGCAAAAATGTCTAAATTTGACCCACCCCCTAAAAGCAAACCCATTACCAAAATTGCCTCAGAACAGCAAAAACTGTGACTCAAATTCAGAATTAGTGTTAAAAGATATTCAGTTTGTGTTTCACGTTCGATGCGAACAAATTTTTGTAAAAAATTCAAAACCCAAACTCAAAAAACTGTGAATACTTACTGATTAAGCAGATTTTTCCTTTAACCTTTCGGATATTCTAAATTTCGAACTTCTATAGTTTGTTTTTTATTTCATTCTCAGTCATGTGATAGCATTTTTATATATATTTCTTTTCTTCTCTCCCTTTGTGAAATTACGCAACGTAAATAATTTTTTAAAAATTATAAAAGAAACATTTGATTTTTACAGATTCTATTTTCTCAGTCGTGTGATACAATTTAACTATTTTCCCCCGATTCTCTTTCTCCTTTTGTGAAGTTACGCAACGTAAATAATTTTTGAAAAATTATAAAACTCTTTTTCTGTCTTGTGATAAAAACTTTGATATTGATTCCTTTTCCCAACTTTCCCTTTGTGAAACTACGCAACGTAAATAATTTGTAAGAAATTATAAAAAAATTCTTTATTGACAGCAGTGTGATACATTTTGATATTAAACCCAAATACTCCCATTATTTTTCCACACCCTATCCCGCTTTAATAGTTTGCACCCAATTCCCTTCTAAAAGCGGCTAAAGAACAAACCGCATTGGTGACTTTTTGGCATGGCTAACTCCGAGATACCTGAAATTACTGTTTTGGGCCGGGACTAGGCTATAGATTTTAGTTAACATTCAGCATGTGCCGCGTTTTCCAACACTTGAAATCTAGGCATTTAACACTTGCCGCCATTTAACATACCAAAAAATAATACGAGTAACTAAACATTTTCAGCAGACAGAATAAAAATAAATTGGGATAAAGAGAAAAACACCGAAGTGATAGTAACTTTTATTCACAATTTAATGAGAGAAGTTCGTTTGCATACTTACCTATATATAGAATTATGCTTAAGTTAATAAGGATACATATATATATATATATAGGTATATAAACCTAAAACCCCAAGCAACAACATTTTTTGGCATTTACTTGAGAGAATTATATGTATATATGAGTCTGGCAAACAAACAAACATATATATTTTCGTCTAAATTTAAGATTTACGTATATACAACAACTATGGATTAAACAAAAGAAAACTTATTTATAGGCAAACCAACAACAAACAAAATCACATACATACACCTAACTATATGCATACATAGTTGTTTAGATATTTAATTGGCATTACAACACACACACCTACACTCACACATACACATACCCCTATACGGACCCACACTTTGTAGAATTCTAGAAGATGAAGGATAGAAAGTGGGAATTACCCCATAAATACATATACATATGTGTATCTATATGGATATGTATATGCAAGGTCAAAGGCAGCACCACAGCACCACCAACTAGCACATAAGTCAGCCCGTGTTTTTAGTTGGGCCCCACACAAGCCCACAAATGTGTTTTATTTAGTTTTGAATTTTTTATTTTTGTTTTAGTTCAATGTGCAAGTAAAGTGTTAAACTAAAAACTAACTCTAATTGAAATTTTTGTTTTGTTAAACGAATGAAATGAGTTCAAGCGACGTTTAAGAAGATACATTACATACATAAAAGAAAGATAAAACTTATACCCACCTCAGCCACCAAGAAAATATAAATGCAAAAAAGAAAATGAAACAAAACAAAACTAATTGAATAATTAATGAGAAGCCCTAACTAAACTAAACATAAACTAAATACAAGTCACGACTTCCATTACACACATTGCTCTACCTAACGCAAATAGCAATACATAATTTAAATCTAAACAAAATAACTAAATAAAAACATTTAAATGTAATTTATATTACCTCCTTAGCAAAAATCAATAACAAATATTTAATAAATACATAATATAATATTAAACAAGCAAAACACAAGAAATCCATGCATACTTAAAAATATTTAAAAAAAAAACATATTCAAATTTAAAAAGAAGACAGCTTTTGTTTAGTATCATTTAAAAATTAATATATATGTGTCTATATAAAAAAAACTATATATATGCATAAATATAAATGAATGAAGAGAAATGTTTTTTTATTATTTTGTTTTTTTAATTAAAAAAAAAACAACATATTTGCGCGCTATTTAAATTTTCGCATATTTATCTTCAATATTTTTGATATGCCAAATCTGCCTGGTGGCAAATTGCTTAAACTTAAACCAAAATTCTTTAAAAACTATTTTTGAAAGCTCCCAACGCTTGCTCAAGTTTCGCGAACACTTTTTGGAGGACTTTCAAGTAGCATCCACGAGCTCTCTCAGATCATCTGATGACGTTATGTACAAATTGGTCAAGTTTAGGCAATTTGAACGGCAAATAAAATGAGACAAATTTTCATTTACTTCAGCAAAAGCGTAGCAAATAATTGTGTTTTATATCTTAAATATATATATATATGAATATTATTTTACTTACCCAAATATACTTTCATTTATCATAAATCAAATCTTTAGTATGCGTTTATTTTTTAAATCCCTCTTCTGCAAAATTTAGCACACTTTTTGGTTTAAGCATTATTTGTTTAATGTGTAATATAATACTTTGTACCTTTTTTTACTTTTTACTTATGTTAAATAAAACGAAAAGAAAACAGCCCCAGTGTTGTATTTGTAATTCACAACGACTCCTTTGAAAATTTTGTGTTTCTTCATCGCGCCCATGAAAACAAAAACTAAAAATCGCATCTTTGTCTACTTTTTAATGTAATTTAGTTGAATATTTTAGTTGATTTTTTATTATTATTATATTATTATTATTATTATTATTACTATGCATAATTGAAAACTAAATAAATTTAAAAATACTTCAATAAAAAACACAAGAAAATCACAAAAATAAAATACACTACATAACTTTTTGCTATTATTATTATTACAATTAATAAATATACAATTTTTGTTGAATTTTCAAATGATTAAATGAAATATTTGTATTATTTAAAAATGCAATTTGTTTTCTTTCTTTTTTAATTCGATTTTCAATTGCTTATTTCTTTGGTTTGTATAAAAATTTAGTTATGTTTATAATGAAATGAAGATAAAACTAAAAACTTAACTGCCGGACGACAAACTGCCGAGTTTTGCATACGTTTTAGCCATGAGTGAAGCCATTTAGTGAGTATTTGCCAGTTAACTTGGTCGAAACCTTTACCGAAATGTATTGCTTAGCATTTAGTAGAGAGTCCTGTCGGTCTCTCACCACAGGATCTTAGCCTAACTTAGCTTAACCGATTTGTTATTTGACTTTTATTTATCTTTCTTTTTTTTTTTTTTTTTGCTCCTGCCAGTTAAACTTTAGATTAGCTGCCATTGTCATATACCTCAGTTAAATACATACAGACATAGATACATAGCAACTTGTACAACGTAGGAACATGTTAATCGCCGCATAAATAAAAATACATAAACACATAAATAGAGATTGGATACGACAAATAGCTTAGAAATTGCATTCGCGCATCTGCGTATGCAACACTTTTTGCATGACAGATTGATGGAACTTATCGTTTGGTTTTTTAGCAAACTTGCTTACTGAGTTACCTGTACACCCAGCCTAGTGTCCTGTCCCCCTTAACTTCCTGTGTCCCCCGCAAAATGCACTAAATCAATTTCTTAGTTGAATTTTGAATTGAACGCCGCCGCGCGTCATCTTTGTCTTTGTCAATGTTGTAGTCGAATTTTTGTTCACGTTTGTTCTCGTTATGTTACAAATTTCTTGCCAAAGTACAAAAACAAAACAAAAAAAAAACAAAAATCACTAAATCAATTCCATGTAATTCCTAAACGACGATGTGTACGACGTACCCTTTGAGTTACCTGAGAGCATTGATTGATTGTAAAGTTTGCCCCATTTAGTTACAAACGAGAAAAGAAGAAATGAAAACAAACGAAACGATTGGAAAATGAGAAGAATAGGAAGAAGAAAAGGAAGAAAACGGCGACCACTCGATTTCCAATTCGAGTTCATATTATTTCGTTTTCAGTTAAAGTTTTTTAAAAAGAAAACCTTAATTTGTTTTAACAATTAACAAAACTTAATCGCTATACGTATAAATACTTATAATGTAATTTTTAATGGGCTGCACTTTGTTAGCGTTTAAGTATTAGTATTTGTATTTGTATTTGTGTATAGAAACGATAAGGAGGATGAGTCAAGAAGAAGCATATGAAATTTGTTTTTACTTATTTGTGTTGCGTCCGAAAACAAATGCAAAAAAAGTCGCACAGGTTTTGCTAGAAACGAATATTTTTTCTCTTCTATTTAATTGGTCTACGTATTAAGCATACTAATTATATATATTTAAACACGTCGGCTAACTTTAAGCACTACAACTAAATAAAAACAATGAAAACCGATAGCTGGTCAGCATGGGTACAAGAAAACCGCTGGTAAAGTGGACCAACAATCGGTTAAACATGCATGGAAAAAACAAACCTAAACCTTAAACAAACATTATACGTGGTACATTATAGTACATAGATACACACACACACACAGATAGATGTGTGTGTGTGTCTTTAGCATAGGCTTCGATACAGCTGTAAAAGCAAGCAAACTAAAAAGTGTTGAGCAAGCAATACGAGCGAGGGCCCAAAGGCCCCAGAAGAGCCGTGGCCTGGACTCGCAAAGAAATCCCGATTAAGTCCCTTTCCCCCCCAAAGGTCCCATAACGCATAAGATACTTTACTAATCACACATATATACTTATCAATATATATATATATATCTATAATTATAATTTGAGGCGGCATCGTGCTGCATTTGAATCAGAATATGAATTGTCGAACAATCGTTGCCATTATTTATTTCTCTCGATAAGTCTTAGAAGTGTCTATGTGTTGTACTTAGGTTTTAGCTGTGTCTTTGTTTTTTTATTATGCTTTACGCTTGTATTCCAACTCTACATAGTTATATACCAAATCCCTCGATGTTGTGTTTTGTTCCATATAATAACTAACTATATATGTATCTATATGATAAGCACGAGTAATTTAACCAAACGAGTTAGGCTTAAGTTGCAATCAGCATAAGCAGAATGGGTTAACGTTAAGGACTGATGGCTATTTAAACAGCAAACAACAGTAACAACAACTTGACTGTGTGAAATTGTGATGTGTGCCGCAAAGTATGCAACATAAAAAGGTAGCAGTTACCGTTAGAACTGCAAACGGCAAAACAGTGTATGCAAAAAGACTGAATGACTGAAAAGTAGAACCTCGTGATGATTTATAGAGCATATTAAGTGTATCTAATAAATCGATTTATATAAACAAAAACAAAATGATAACATCCAAGCAATTCAGGTATTTAAACTAACAAAAGCAAAACGAAACATTCAAAGGACTTCCAAGTATTTAAGCAAAACAAAAACAAAAAGATTAACAAAACGCAACTGCAAGCAAAATAGAGACTAATGAGACACAAATTCAAATGCAACGTACTGCAAATAAAAAATTTCTACCTCATTGTTGATAACTATGTAAAAAAAAATATAAAAAAAAACAAAAACAAAAATGTATTGCAGAGCCCAAAATACCTCAATGCAAAAAGAAAAACCAAAAAAGGCGTTAAATATAAACAGCATTCAAAAATTGATTGAAATGTGCAAAACATTTAACCACCGATGAATGTAAAGCATTTTGAGTACATAAGTGTGTATGAATATGAATATGTATTCGTTTGTAAATACGTACAAAGAAACATCAGTTCACATCATGTCGTCGGTTATCAGTCATCAGTCATCAGTCATAGATCATCAGTCATTGTCATGCAACACACACACACACACACACCGCCACAGTCAACCCCTTCATACATTTAAATATAAATTTAATGAAGGCATTTTTTTTTTTTTGTTATTTAATTGTTTAGCAACAAGTTGTTGCTTGCGATTTATGTAAGAACACAACACCAAATATATTTAATTCATATTCAAATCATTCAGCTGACATTACCATAAGCAATTTCTCGATAGTTTTAAAGTTATTTTAGGACAGCCACAAAACTATTTCAAACACTAAAATTGGCACTACAAATAAGTTAAACGAAAAACAATCATTTTTTCATTAAAAAAAAAAAATTCATAATTGGAATGAAATTTTTGAGTTTGATTTTCATATTTGAGAAATACACTTTTTTTCCTTGAAAGAAGAGCTCCCCGATATGTGATATTTAATTGGTAATTGGTATTGATAAAAGCTAAAGCGAAAATGAAATGAAATTTTGGTAATTAATTGTGAAAAAAAAAAGTAAACGCAAAGCATTGGAAAACTTTCTATAACTCATAACTGTGAGCATTGGCTTAGCACCTAAGTTGGTATATTTTTCTAAAAAACAAAAACAAAAAAAATTCGGATACGGATTCGGACTGTGAGCACGAGCAATGATTGAATATGTGGTATTTTAGTTTTATGTGAACGGGTTCCACAAAACCTTTGTCGATGTCTATTTTGGTATATTTTGGATTAAGCTTAAACTTAGGTTCTGCTGAACAATTTGAGTCTGCGTCATTTGCAAAACAAATACAATCATCACGACATCATTACAACTCATAACTGTGACAAATTTTACACCCAACAAAAAAACCCTAAATGGAACCTTACTAAGTTGCTCACAGAGCAAATCAAAATTCAAATTGCAAATAATTTTGTGGCTGCTTCAAATAATCTAAGTAACATTTAACAATTAACATTAAAAACGAAACAAATGAAATCGTCTTAATCTTTTTAAGCTTTTGGTGTCAACATTAAATATCGCTTTGAGTATATAGATTAGGATACCCTACGAATATGATAAGTTAGTAAGCTCTAGAGTCTAGACTAAGCACGCTTCTTAGTGAGAGAAATGGTATCGAATTGAATTAACAATTTATTAACAATAATAAACACACACACACACAATTACAAATTAATGGAATACATACCTCAAATTAGAATTTTTCTAGTTTAATTCTTACAAAATATACATACATATAAATGTTACAAAACAAATATTATATATACAAAAAAAACGTACGTACTCTAAAAAACCAAAAAGAAACACCTAAAAAATACTTGAATGCAAATTATGGATAAATTTTTTAATAGTAAAATTCAAGAGCCATTTATTAAACAATACATAATATAAAAAATACAAGTTCATGCATGCGATCCAAACTAAAGGGTTTTTAACGTTTCCAAACTAAATACAAATAAAAAAAACATATATATATATATACATATATAAACAGTACTACATCATCAACCAATATACATACATACATATATGTATGTACACATATGTAAAATATATATGCTGCCAAAATCGAAGCTGCCACAATTAACTCAACTCGTATTCCAAAAGAAAAACGCAATTATTGTAGTAAAATTTTAGCAGTAGTTGCCCCTAAGAAAAGCATTTAAAAAAAGAACGAGCTCCTAACTAAACTTGAAGTCATGAAATAGATATGAGTATTTTGGGTGGTTTCTCTTTTAAATGTAACATGGCTATTAAGTACTTATTATTGCATTATTACGCATTATGGATTATGGATTATGGAATATCTATTATATATGGCATATATTGTATATGAAGTTTTCATTGTACTACTTATATATAATCTATTTGAAAGTCAACATTATTGAACTTTGTAGTATGTTTCGTTATATATATAACACACACACACACACTTACACACTTACACACTCACACACACTTTAGTAACATACAAACACACACACACACACTCCTTAATTAGTGGATTTAATTAATCGTAGCATTCCACTTAACTAGTCTACGATCCACTGAGGAACTTTTAGGCCCAAGGATCTGGGACGGCGTCGGCGAGGACACGTCTACTCACATAGAAGAATTTCTGCTGCTCAGGTATGGGCGTGTCCTGCGGCCGCCACCGTCGGAGGTCCTTGGCGCCTATTTGGGGCGTAGCGTGCCAGTTTTTAAGTTATATTTAGTTTAAGTTTAGTTCTCTTTTTCTCACAAACTCCTTCTCTCTCTCTCTCTGTCTCTCTCTATCTCTCTCGCGAAGGAGAGAGGTCAGCGCCATAGTGGAATTTTGTTTAAGTTTCTTGTTTCGTTTCTATTATTGAGAATGAAAATTTATGCAAATCATATGATAATATAAAAAAAAAAACAAAAGTACACTTTACCTTATTTAGATGCAATGAAACTTTAATTCCTTGAATTAGTCAAATTTGATTTTGGACCTGAACAAAAAAAAAACAAAAAAAAAACCAAAAAAAAAAGAAAACCAAGCATAAAAGTTAATGTAAAACTTATACACATATACATATATAAAAAGTTCTTGCTAAATAGACAAATGTGCAACGGGTCGGGGCAAGGACACGCAGCGAGGATCATGAGTGGGCTTAAACAGAGGTCCTGCGTGCCTTGGCCTGGCCGTGCAGTTCTCCATTTGGTTTTGAGTTGAGTTCAAAGCGAAAAACAAAAGAGAAATAAAAAATATCTATTGTATCTGTTTGATTTCCTTGTTAAAACTAAAGCAAATATACAAAGCGAATATTTTACGAAAGCGAAAACAAAACAAAACAAAAAAGCGAAGGCGAGAAATTACAAAGAAAAAACATTCAAAGATACAAAAAACATGAACCTCAGCACTCCTGCATCCTACACAAATGTAACAAACTAAACAAACGAAAAATAATAAAAAAATAAAAATAAAAATAAATATAAAAAAATACTTAAAATGAACCCTAGCGAAATCAAACATAATAAAAATACCGACGAAGGCTAAGCGACAAAAAAAGCATAAATCATAATAAACAAATACTAAAAAAAGCGCCCCTCCCCCTTTTCGAAAGTACAAATTGTTTTTATTGTGAAAAGATTTTTTAAAAGATGTAAACGAAGTTGAAGTTGAAATGGAGAACGAGAATCGAGATTCGAAAGCGAGTAGGCAGAAAGCAATTTAAAAAAACAACCACGCCCACGCCCATAGAACCCAAACAGTAAGAATTCTAAAAAAATAATAATAATAAAATTATAATATCAACGTTTTATACTATACTTTTAATTAAAATTAAAACAGCAATTATGTAAAAACTCTTAATGAATGAAATGAAAAAAATGAAAGCTTCAATTTTGTTTTAAAAATATTTTACTTTTGCTCAGCTTAAACCAATTAAACAACAGCCACAAATGAAAAAATATATCAAACTTTGCATTTAAAATAAAAAAATCAAACCCGTAGCCGCCTCTAGAATGCAAAAAAAAAACTAACCAAAACTAACCTAAAAATAATTTAAGCTTACCAAAATGGGAAAAAGAAAAAAAAATTGCTTTTGATACAAATTTAACAGCATTATGAAAGCAAAACAAAACACAACAAAATATAATTAATGAGAAACAATAATTTTGCAAAACTCTTTCTATGCTTACACAAAACTATTTACAAATTAAACACAACACAAAACACGTAAACATTTTATTGGCGAAACAGTTTCATTATTTATGTCTCTAAACTAAAAAAAAAATTATAATAAAAATCACAAAAAAAAATTATATATATATAAATGGTACATAGCATATTGTAATCCCATTTAGCACCTAAACATATATATACATATGAAAGAATATATATGTATAATATGCGTATTTGTCTCTTTTAATAATATTATGCAGATAACATTTACTATATATAAAAAAAAAAAAAAAAAAAAAAAAAAAAAAAAAAAAAAAAAAAAAAAAAAAAAAAAAAAAAAAAAAAAAAAAAAAAAAAAAAAAAAAAAACAAAACCTAAAGACAAAAATCTTTCAATAAAGTGCGACCATTGTCGTTTATAATCATCTAAAACTAAAATCAAACATTGATTCTTTAAATGGGGTTTTTGCTGGGTAAACAACTGCGAGCGATTGGTCAGCGGCACTTGAAAGGAACCAGTTCCCGAACCAGCTAGTTCCCTGGGGCCACCACAAATGGCCACAAAGTAAAGGGCTGCCTTTTGGAATTGGGGTTGGGGCTTTTGGGGTTGGGGTAAGTGGAGCTTTGGGTGTCGCTGCTGCGCACTTTGTGTAGAGTCTTTTATTTGATGGATGCCTTTAAGTAGCCCCTTTGGGCCCAAATTTGATTCACTCGCTCAATTCAGTTGCCGTCAGTGTTGCCAATTTAGCCTTTTTTCGTCCAAAACTGGAGCTTATGTTTTACGAAATATGGAAAATTTCAAATAGATAAGAAATGCATAAAAATTGTCTTTTATTACACAGAGACAATGTCAATAAGAACTTTATTAATAATGTCTAATTTATTATGAGACATTTATTTAGATTCAATAAAATTTAAATCGTTTTCTTTTAAATTTTTTTTAATTATTTAAAAGAAGATTTATTTGTGCAGGCAAGTGCTAAAAATATGTTGAATTAGAATATAACTTTATTGCACAGTTTTTTCCCTCTATAATTACATGGACCAAAAGTATCTATGGTGAAAGTAATAATTAATTTGTACTACCAAAGAGTTCTTTCAATTGCAACATAAGCAAATTAAATAGCACAGAAGCAATTTTAGCCATTTTTAACTTAGTAAAAATCTAGCTTTTTTTTGAAACTTACCTTCCTGTAAAAACAGCCTTTTCTGCTTGTCAAATACTGACAGCATTAACTGTCTTTTTGTTGTTGTGATTGACTGAGCCCATAAGCTGTTGTGGCAGCTATTTTGGCTTAGCCAGAGCATTCGATTGCCAATTAGCCGCTGCACCTGCTCAACTGGCTGGCTGGCTGGCTGACTAATTAAATGTGGCCGACATGGCAACAAATGCATCCACGAAATTGCCAAATTCAATTGCAGCTAATGCATCTCCAGTTGCAGCAACAGCAGCAACAGCTCCAGCTCCAATTTCATCCACATGGCACTTAGCAGCAGACGTGGACGTGGATGTGGACGTGGCTGCGTGTGAGACTGTCGGAACGAGTGGGTGGCCCTGTGTATCTGTGTATGTGTGTGTGTGTGTTGGCAAGCAGTCAAGGAGCGGAAATCAAACAAGACGCACCAAAATGCTTCAGTCTAGCGGGAAGTAGGGGTCTGGGGGCAGGAACAGGGGCTGTCGAGTGCAGCTGTGGCAGCTGTACGCGGTACGTGGCATGTCTGCAATTGTCTGCGTGGCCGGCATGGCAAATATTTAACGCAAACAATGCGCTTAAATCAAAAGCGAGCCATGTCTGCCGCATAACTACGCGACCAGCAATCATGCACCAGGGGAATTCCCACACACACACACACACAGCAAATCTATTTAAGCCTGACGCTGCACTTTCGGTCTTAATGCACTCCACAATTTTGAGGGCAGGCAAATCAGCTTTTTATTTGCATGGCCTTTGAACTGAGTGAAGCAGAGCCCTTTGGAGTTCAACACGGAATCGCTCTCTGGGGCACAGCCCAAGTTGCATATTTGTGGCCATTGAACTGTGGCGAGACCCATAAACCCAACACACACACACGCACAAACACACACATACACACAGTTATACAGAAGTCAAAGTGCCGCCTGGAATGGACTTTATCTCTTCAAAGCTACAAAGTTGTTTGTACCACCAAACTTTCGCCTTCAAATGGTCAGTTAAAAACTGTCAGGCTGTGCAGGGTTGGGGTCGGTCTCCGGTCAGAGGTATGCTCCCCAAGGAGGAGTCATAAGTCTGGGCATGCATAATTAGAAAACTTTGGTCATATTTGTTGCTTCAGCCAAAAGCTGACCGCACACAAAACTTACAGCCAAGATTTGTGCAATGGAAGGGGAGGATTCTTCAAATTAAACATGACAATGCGTCGTTATCTTTATAAATCAAAGGGAATTACAAGATGTGTCCGGCAACCTTATCGCATGCATTCCGCAAATGCCCAAAACTGGATCTGCTCGAGGACTCGCACATACTTTTAATGATTTATTTCCAATTTAAGCTAGATTTCATGTCCGAAATCCTTTACCCAATGGCAACCCTCGCTCCTGTTTTGGGTGCTAATATGCAAATCAAATTTATTGCGCTGGGTCGCACCACGAATCCTTTTTATCTGTGCCGCATAAATCTTGTATAAGTTGCTCCTCGCAGTCAATATGCTAAGTCGACAGACGCCGGGTTCGGGGGCAGGACATCGTCGTGGCTTGGACTGGGGCCAGGCTTGTTTGGACAGCTGCTAAGACATTTCAATAACGCTTTGGCATTCCAAGTGCCAAGCCGTAAATGTGTACAGACATTTCTTGGCTGCTCCAGCGAGGAGAAGGAAAAGGGGAAAGGGGAACTATGTCTGCAGAATTTTAATCAAGCAGCCTGACGCCATCATTTGATATTTGATTAGAGGTGCGTGGTGGCAACATACAGGACGTGCATCTAAACACGTGTGTTTGCCCGATAACCAGCTAAGTAGACGAGATAAAAGCTGAGATAAGCCAGCTTATTTCATTGCTTTCGATTAAAGAGTTTGCCTTAAAAGCAATGCCAACTAAGCCAAGAATTGAAGAGTCCTATGTTTATGCCTTATTATTAAGCAATCCTATTTCCTTCTCTATTTCCTATTTCCTATACATTAATTTTAATCTTGTGCTGCGTCATGGTAAGGACAATATATGCATATCCCAACCCAACAGCATTCTTTAATCCTTACGTTGTCATTAGCTTAGAGGAAAAAAAAAGATAGATAGATAGACCGATAGAAGGATACATAGATACACTAATAATATCTTTAACAAAAACAATTTGATGCTTATGAATTTCATTTTTTGTGCCTTAAATAAGGACCCACTTGTTGACACTTAAGGATCGAACCTCTCAAGTGCCAAAGGTATCGAACGACTTTCAATTGATAGTTTTCGATTGCAGGGAGTCCCGTGAAGTTGGACGATTATCCGGCCCCGTTTTGTCAACCGGTTTTAAGGGACTTGCCTAACGGCTTCGCCACGCCTGTCACTGCACACGAGTCCTGCGAGGATTTATGGTGTGAAAGGCAAATAGCAAGGGTAGAGGGGGCCGGGGGCGGGAGGCGGGACTGTTTGAAAGTGCGTCGCTTTCACTGGCCTGCAGCCAAATGAGTCGAAGACAAAGCAACTGCAAGGATATGAATTATACGAATGCGTTGCTCAAGTGACAGCCTGCGACGTCCTGCGGTGCAGGGAGCAGGCAGGCAGGCAGGCAGGCTTCAAGGATAACCATATAACCGGAGGGGCAACGGCTCGACGTCCTAAATCAAACGGGCAGACATCGTCAGTCAGCGTTAGGGGCGCAATAAAAAGGATTTGGGCGAATGCGATATGTGATGTGTGATGTCTCCTGGCCAGGCGCTAGACAATGCATTTCCACAATTTCCACAATTTCATTTCATGCCTATTGAGCGCTCGAGTGGCACGCAAAAAGGACGACGGCGACTGTCCTCCGTTGCAAATTTGTCAGCACAGGCAGAGCAAATGTCAGCGTGATAAGCGGCACAAGTTTTTATCAGCGCCCCATTCACAATATAAATCACTCTCTGAATAAATAAAAAAACACGCAAATATTTCAGCCAAAACCGAAGAAAAAACGAAATGTGAACATCAACAAAAAAATGCAATAAAAATGATGAGAAAGCCTAAAGCATGTCCAATGCCAAAAGTTGCTATCAGCCTAATTTGTCGTGGTCGCGCCAAGATTAATCGTGCCCCCTGCCCCTTATCCAATGTCCATTTGTATGCCGGACAGAGCACAGCCTGAACTTTCCCAATTTGCTTGCTGCAAATTTGCGGCCTATTGTGCAAAACATATATATATATATGTATATATATATTAGATGCAATTTTAAAACATCAGCATTAGTGGGTTACATGCTTGGCCTAAACATCTGTTCAAATATTGGCTTGTAAAATTGTTTAAAATGCGGGATTGACAACCCATCCATGTGCGCTTTGGTCACGCCCGGCTGCCCGGGCGAATTTGGGGCGGATGGAAGCCACCAACTGGGTAAGGCGTAGCACAAATAAGAAACATCATCACCGCCATTTGACAGTTGCCACAATTTATCATAATTCAATGCATGCCATGTCCTGTCAATCATCGGCAACGACAACGACAACGAACAACGAAAGGGTGAACACACATTAGCCGCAGGGCGGGAGTTGGTCAGCGGATGGGGATTGGGACTGGGATTGGGATTGGGCCGTGCCGTTTGTTCAAGTGCACGACATTTTTACAAGTGACTTATGAATTATTCCAAGTCTCCGCTTGTCATAGACGACGCCGTGCATTTCATGCCAAACCCGATTAGCCCCATCACTTAAAAGGGTCAATAAGGCCAGGGGGAGTTTTATCAAATGGAATATGCAATGTGATTTGCAAAGATTACATTTCCATTCGAATGGCCGAAACGTGACCATAAAGCACTTCAATCATGGCTAACAGAGATCGCCTTTGATCCAGCTTTGCCAATTGTTCGAATTAAGTAATATAATTAAACCCATTTATAACAAAACGATATGAACTATTCCCAATTTCTTATTTTAGTTTCCATCAAAAGGTAATTTAAGCATTTAAATTTCTCCAATCGAGGAAATAAAAAATTAGCTGAATATAAATGATTTACATTCTAAATTTATATTTATCAATTACCATTTATTTTTATTTATTATATGTTTTTTCTTTGATTTGCCTCCATTCAATATTTAAACACAAAGTTTTAATAGAATTTTTTGTTCGTAATCTTTATTAAGTTAATAGTGTTATTGACTAATTGACAGAAAAATATATGTATATATATATATGTATATTGAATTTGATTAAGTCTAAATATGTTGATGATTTATTGAATTTGAAGGGTTTTTTGCCCAACAACTTTTACGAATCACGGGAGAACTTTAGCATGAACTTGAGCACGTGTAATCGAGGTGATAACGAAATCGCTAAATATATAAAATATTGTAAATAAATCACAACTTTGTCTGTCGTCTTTATACCTATTGATAAATATATGACGCTGAATATTTGTGCTAAGCCCTATCGATGGGGGGACAGCAAGTGGTTTGATAAGAAAAGAACTCGCGGATTTAACTGAAATTGAACTCCAACAGAACGTGATAGTATTTATTGAAAACAGAAAACAGGGGAAATTTAACTTTTGAATATGATTTAATTATAAACTAATTTTGGCAAAATGTGTAGATAACAAAATACTTGAGGATGGTTTTTCATATTCCTGCGGTTTCTAACAGTTAATTTTAAATAATAGCTTTTGAAGTGCACACTAAAAACGATGGGCATGAGTTGGAGTTGGTGGCTTCTGCAGCGTGACACTTTACAATTCCTTGTCGAACAGGAACTCGCCGATTTCACCATGCGCCTTCATCATCTTGTTCAGTGTGGTGATCTTGCCGGCCAGGTCGCGTTGGCCAGTCAGCTGCTCCTCCAGATAAACGCCAGTCAGATAGTCAACCAAATGGTAGTCGTTATCATCCTTGTTGGTGCCCTCGCAGGTCTTGATCAACTTGCGAATGGAGTTGGTCACTTCGGTTTCCTTAACAAAAGCAGCATCCAAAGCCGATAGACCAGACCAGTTTGTCGCCTTTACGACCTGTTAAACGATGGTTGGCGCATAAAGTAACAGGCAAACTTGCAATTCAATTCAAATAAATACGCACCGGCACAGAGATCAGGCTCTCAACGTCGTTCATCATGCCGCGCATGGACAGGTACTCAATCAGCTTGGCGCCATGCTCGCGCTCCTCCTTGGCTGCCTTAAAGAAGTGCTCGGCGAAGCCGGGACGATTAACGGTATCAACGGAGAAGTGGGCAGCCATGGCCAGGTACTGGGTTGAGGCATCGATCTCCATCTGAATCTGGTTGCGCATGGCTTTTACGCAGTCTTGGGCCATGTCGGGCCAACCGACGAATTTATGACTCGAATTGACATCGCCTGCAAGTCAATGGATCAACGTTATGATAAGTTAAGGGCACCTTGACTTAAGTTACTACCTAAAATATTCTTAGAAAAGACACCTACACGTAATGCGCGACTTCTCTTTCGGAGGATCTTGATTTGATTTAATTTCTTGCAGTTTTTGATTTTTCAAATCTTGCACAACGCTGGTCTCTCGAGCTGCGGGCATTCCAAGGGGTGCAAGGAAGGACGGTTTGGGTTGTCATACATATGTAACAATCGATGTAAATGCGAAATTCAAGTTTCTAGAACAAGAGCGTGTGCAAAGCCAAAGTGCAGTTGTCGTCTAAGCTTTTCCTCTCTCTCTCTCTCTTTCTCTCTTTTACACTGTGTGGTACCGTGCGCAAGTGTCGCCATAGGAACGGCATTTGTTTTGGTTTAGTGCCGTGTGCAAAAATGCTCGCTCCCACTCTTTCATAACTTATCCCTCTCGCTCGCACAGCCACAACCGCGCTTAAACAGAAACCGTGTGCAAAACCAAATCACGAAAACAAAAACAAAAATACCCACTTGACGATGCGCGAGGGAGTTTAAAGCTATGCTATTCACATCCGTTATATTATGTGGTGACATTTAAATTCGCCCATTATACAATATATGGAAATTAGACTAATCTATTACACAATACAATCAAAATCGCAATTTGCGAAAGTTAATTGAGTTGATTGAATATATAATTTGTATCAATTCCACATTATGCTATAAAAAGAGAAGCCAAACACAACAGCTGACCCGATGTGCTCTTGTCAATGTGTGCGCACGCCTTGGCTCTCTTACTTGCCCTCTCTCACGCTACAGACACTCTCTTCGCTCTTTGTTTAGCATTACGCTCCATTGTCATCGAAGTAAATTGCGTCGGAATTTATTGGTTTTTCAGAGTATTTGTTGTATGTTTTGTTTAAACTATTTTAAAAAGCTAAGAAAATAATATATGCATTTGAAATACTTACAATTAAGAGCCTGGGTCTGGCTGACCACACCAAGTACGACCAGTAGACAAATACCCGCAATTAATTTCACCATTGTAGTTCTTCGGTTTAGTGCTTTTGTTGTTGTTGATGATTTCTTTACACAAAAACACAAAATTAATATATATCACTTTTAGTTAGTAAACCAATGCAATTAACTACTGTTTAACTGCTCTGCCTAAATGCACAAATGAAAATGAACTATTTAAGTTAGTCTGCCAATAATAAATACAGAAGGTTCCAGTTGGAGTCGGCCAGTTATCAAGTCTTAGCTGTCAATCGATGCTGCCTTTACACACACTGGCATAGAAGGTGAAGCTTGCTCTTTTAATCAACTTAGATTATGTACGAGAATTCGGTTCTTCCGGTACCTTATGAATTTTTGATGTTATTCCCTAATAAACTAGGTTTTTACACGTACTTTTATTTATAATTCTTCTGCTTTACGCGCCTTCGCTATGTGAATGCAAACTGACATTGCCAGTGTCGAGCAAAACACTTTTAAACGTTTCGTTGCTGGCAGCTCTCTGTTTCTCACTGTCTCTCTCTGTGTGTGTGCATGAATAATACGTGTGCACTGTAAGCTAAACGCAAGTGTGTATGCGTGTGATTTGGCTCTTATCAATACAATATGTCGTCGCTTGTTTTGTTATTGTTGTTGCCGCATTGATTATAATACCATTTGATAGGCGTACTTGATTTAATATACTTACTTCCACACGTCCTCAATATAAAACCTCTTCTGCCGACATTACTATTATGTCGGTACTGAATAACGCAATATGGCGGCCCAATGACCGTGGAAGCTCTTCAGTCAGCTGTTCTTTGTTAAAGACTTACCCTCTACGTTGGGCATATTAACATGCAGTTGTGAATAAATGAATTACGGAATTTAGATACAATAATCATATGCTTAACCTGTTTTGTAAAGGAAAATTGTAAATTGAGCTTATATACATGTAAAAATTCAGTTATAGATTCATATATTATGATAAATAAATTTTAACTTACTATCAAATTCATTATCATTTGCGTTACCGAAATGGTATTAATTTCAGTTCATACCGTCTTACAAGACTAGGGTATATTATAATCGGCCCCTTCTAACCAAATGTACATGTTTTCATCTTGCCTGGTTCAAGGGTTGTCAAGTACCCGAGTTTGATAGAATTAAAAAATTGATTGCCGAATACCTTTACTTGAGTGAAGATAAAAGAACATGGATGTTATGGGATCAATCAAAATTTTGATTGACTATCAGTGCCGCCATACCAACTTAAAAAGGGTAGTCGTAGTTTAAAACTTGGGACTTGATAACACATGTGTATAATGATAACAATTCGTTTAATGTCAAACCCAACTGATAATGTTTATTTAGGACTGTCATATTGTTTTTCATGAAATATTATAAGGTTTAATATGAACAATTTTATAAATTTGCACGTTAATATTAAAGTAATTTTTATTTAAATAGTACTCTTGCTTAATACCTATAGCGAAATGATGAACAAAGCAAAGTTTTCTACAGTGAGTACTTTTTGCACTGTGGGAACCCTATGGAGCCGCGCTGAGCGCACAAACATGTGAGCGCCTGAGTCACAAAGAAAAACAACCGCAATAATATCAGCCATCAGAGGCGCAGCCATATTGCCAGAGCCATGTTTGACTGACATCGAAATCCCCATCGGAGAGTCGACGAGTGCAAAACTCATACCAATACACTCGCGCCTCGCACGCACACTCGCGCACTCACTCACACTAGCGCACCGACCGAGGCACTGCCGAGGCATAGAAACGAGACAAACGCAACGCTATAAACAGCAGTTCACAATTTGAGTTTCAACAAGCAGCACGTAAGAAAAGTAAAAGCAGACAAGAAAAACTGCAATTAATATTCATCGCTATATTTTAAAGTAAGCAACTCTGTTCAATAGTTAATAAATAAGTTGTGATTTCATAAGTGTCAAAGCAAATTCCATAAGCTTGATGTAAAGAAAGAAAAATACAAGCAATGTTTTAAAATGTGCGCTCCAGAGAGCGAGAGAATATTCAAGAAAACTCTACGACGTAAAAGGCACACTGAATAGTCGATGCTATATTGTTTTTGTTTAGATCGCATAATAAACAGCAGTCGCATTCAAATTTAAATACGTCTAATTGTGAAATTCCGTTTCTTAAATCTAATTCTAGAAAGTAAAAACAAACAATATGAAGTATTTCATTGCAATCGCCGTGGTTGCGGCCCTCTGTTCTCTTGCAACTGCGCAGGCTGACTCTGAGACCTGTGTTGTTGGTGTTAAATCAGCTTGTGTAGATAATGGAAACGGTGAGTATTTCAAACAAACTCTTAAGAGAGCGTGTTGAAAAAAAAGAGAGAATGAAAGAGAGAAAATGTGTGTGCATGTGTGCGTGAATGTGGTTGGCTCGTTCCGGTTTTAACTGTATTGTCTCTTACTTTTGTATATTTTTAAATCTTAAAAATAAACAAGCGCTCATGGCCTTTTTCTCAGACGAAAGTAAGCGAAAATACTTCCTTGTTTCGTTATAATCCAGCTTAACACTTGTCACGCCTATGCTAAATGTCGCCTTTTTCATATGCACCGTTCACAGTTGACGACGTCAAGAATTGTAATGCCATCCTGTCGCCCAATGATCATCTGGCCAACCATATGCAGGACTTTGTCCAGTCGCAGCTGGCCAAATCGTATGAGTACCTGCTGTTGGCCACCCACTTCAACTCGTACCAGATGAACCGCCCCGGATTCCAGAAGCTCTACCAGGGTCTATCCGATCGCTCCTTCGATGATACCATTGCCCTCATCAAGCAGGTGACACGTCGCGGAGGCAGCATCAATTTGGGCAAGCAACGTAAGGCTGAGAAGCGCCCAACACTGCAACTGAACGAGCTGGGATCTTTGGCACATGCCCTCGATACCGAGAAGAAGCTAACCAAGGAAGCCATTGAAGTGCACACCAGTGCCACCCACAGCACCACCGCGAACAAGGTTCACGATCCCGAGATGGCCCACTATTTGCAGGAGAACTTCTTGACCAAGCAGGTCGAGTCTGTGCGCAAAATTTCCGGCTATGCCAACGACCTGTCCAAGCTGGTCAAGGTGGGACAGCCTTCCCTCAACATTTACCTGTTCGACGAATACCTGCAGAAGCAATAAGCAGTTATCTGTACCGCAACTCACACTAGCTGTTATCAAAATGCACTCATCTTTCTCTTCTAAAAACCAATCAACAACTTTCGAGTATTACAATAATTAATAAAAAAAGACACATTAACAAAAATTAATGCCGCGCTGCGTTCTGTAAATTAAAATTTGTCATTTGAGTTGTGTTAAATAAATTGAAACGCAGCAACAAAAATAAGCAGAAACATCTGATTTACAATCGCTTATTATTTAACTTGATTTATTTACCATTCACACACACAAAAACACACATACACACATATTTGTGATAACGTTTAAGTAAGCAGCGTTCGCTTGAACAAATATATATCTTTAAATTATGTTACCAAGCTAAATAAACAAATATAACTAGAATAAAATACGCAGTTTTTCATGTCTCACATTTAAGATAAAGTCGCCAACATATTTTAACATAATGTATTTAAGACGTCTGCTGATATCAGACGCTCTGGGACGTACTTTGTATTTGACACAGATTACAAATCGCAGTCAAAGCGCTAAACGTGATACATACTAATAAAACATATACATACATACATATATGTATATATAGAAAACCTTTATTGATGGCGTTGGACTTTCGATCTATGCAAGCTTTAATTCGCTTTTGAGTCATTTTAAATACACAATCAGTGACTATCTGCTCAAAAGCATAATAGAAAGTCCACAAATAAAAATAAAACGACACGTTTTAATTGGATTGCAGGCAACTAACTTCCTGTTGGGTGTGGAAATGTTTGCGAGATAATTTTTTTAGTAGTAGAAAACTTGAATAGTAATCGAATGCAACAATATATTCTTTAAATGCATATTCTACATTTTGTATAATGAATACATATAATGAAAACAATTTCCATTTCAAATACTTTTTATATAAACATTAATTTCGTTTTATATTTAAACCAGCACCTTTGTTTATTGGTAGTGAAAAATGTATTCGCAATGTGAACCAAAAGACTGCATTAAAAGTTATAAAGGGTATATTGATTTTTGCAAGTATATTATATATTTTTATAGCCCATCCCGTTTTCTTGAGGAATAGAGAGGTTTCTTAATATAGAATAAGGCATACTATTTTCTACAAAAAAATCAACAAATAAGTTTTAACTAGAAAGATTTTTCATAAATAAAGTCATATATCATAGTATATTTGCAATTGGAACACATTGCTGACATTTGAGTTTTTGGTTTAAAAATCATTTTAAGGTTATTTAATCTCTTTACAGGTGTTAAAACAATTTCCAGGTAAACATAAAGATAATTTAACTTTTCTATAGCACTAATAGACCACAATTTATTGCCTTACATTGCCGATTTTCTGTCCCAATAAAGAAATCTACAAGTGCAATTTACGATAAGACTATTCCGATCAATTGCATTGATTAATTACTGATCTAGGCGATCAGTCTAGGGAAATCTCCAAGTGTGTCTCTTATCGCAGAGCACTCGACCACCTGATAACCATTAGCCACGTTCCAGGCCAGCGGACAACTGGGACACGTCACCAGTTGAAGCATGCTTCAGTTGTGTTTATCATCCAGTTGCACACGGCCAGGCCAGACAGTTCCGGCTGAGTGGTGTCCATTATTGTCCATTCCATTGGGGAAGCCATCTTGGCTGTTGACCAAACTGAAGCCCAAGTCTGACGTAAGCACAGTTTAAAAAGACGCAACTCAAACTTGTCACCCGGGACTCTTTGTTTTTTTTTTTAGATGACTCTTTCTTCCTCTTTCGTCTGTCTATCTCTTTCTAATTTAAGTTAGTCCCCGGCTGACGTGTTTTTCATTTGCACATTGCTTTTGCAGCGCAGTTTCCTTATCGTCTATTCAGATGCGGCTTGCAATCATTGTAAATATTTTCTCTGAGATGAGGCATCGGAATATTACCGGACCACAGGCCACAGCTCGACTGTCTACACTCAGAGAAAGGACTGAAAATGTTGCATAAGCAGCTTAAGTCAGCAAAAGGGTATAAGGGTATATTATTTAAACTTCTAATAGTTTTCATATTTTAAGCATCTGTTTTATAAAACTTAAATAAATTTAAAAAGTAGTTCATAACTTACTGCACTTTTTCTTATTGTTAGTAAATTAAATCTAGTATTCTTTTTTGTCTTTTATTTGTTATATCATGCTATGTTTATTGTCCTTGCAATATAAAGTTTCCAACATAAAATCAATCATATTGCAAACAAAATACTGCGAATTCTAAACAACTTTACAAAAGCATTTTTCGCTGAGTGTATATTTTCAGCTCTCTCTTTCTCCCTTCCCTTTTCTGTCTCTTTCTAATTATTGGACGCAGCCACGCAGAAGAGCCATTTATCAATTAGTGACGCCCATTCAATAGGGATTTTGTGTGTGTGTGTGAAGGAGGCTGGGGGAGGGGTATATGGTATATGTTATATGGACCGCTTGCACGTAAAATGCACGTCCATTGGGCCTTTTAATGCCGCAAATTTCAGGCGAGTGCGTATAAGTATAATAACTATTTGTGCCGGGTCGGAAGTCATCAAAATCGTGGTAATAAGCGCATGCTTTGGTGTAATTAGAATATGACAGGCCAACTAAAAAGGTGATGCCAAATTAGAAACTGAAACCATAAAGGCAATGATGGGCTCATAACAGTTAAGCGTATGGCCATATGGGACTCTCGGATTTGGTCCTGTTGCGTGCTCTGGTCATTAAATAATAATCCACTTAATATTAATTGCGCTGATTTGCGGCCAAAAGATGCGGCCGCACTTTTGCCAAAAGCAAAACGAAAGAACTTTCCATGTTTATTATTATTGTATAGAGTATAGAGAATATGCCGGGGGGTTGGGGAGGATGGTCATAATTGCGGTCATTTCGAGTGCATTTGTCAGGGGTTTGTCTTTAATGTTTGGCCAGCTTAAGGGCTACGCACGCTCGACCCAATCCCATATGGGGGCCAGTCTATGTCTAATTGTTTGGCCGTAAGCCAGCGCACAAATTGCGTGTCCTAAACCCTTTTTAAGTGCCGCACATGCTACACACACACACAGACACACAAATACACACACAGGAGGTCCTGTTGCCTTTTGAAATTTCTATTAATTTATGCATTTTAATAAACGCGCCAAGCAATTATAACATATACTTTTTTGGGCCACCCAACTAGAAAACTATTTCGTTTTCGTTTATTTTCGCTGCCGCCGCCAGCTGTTGTCAAAGGATTCGCCTTATTGTCGTTGTTGTTGTTGCCGGCATGCAGACAAAGGACTCATATCAATTTATGGCCGTGTCTGCCATTATGCTTGTGTGTATGCAAAATAGCAATTTAATTTCGTTTTATTGCATCGCCATTTGCAGCCACTGAACGGCAGCTGTGCCCTTGAAAACAAAGTCCTCCCCCCCTCCCCCCTCCCACCCATCGGGATTCCAATAAATAATCCATTCCTGCTCCTACATGAGACCAACAATTTTTTAATGAATATCATCTGACTTTTGGGCCGTGAACTATTTGTGATTTTTGATTTACACGGGTAAAAATTAAGTTTTTTAGATTTGAATTTTACAATCTAACTACCAATAAAATAGTTAGGAAGAATGGTAAAATAAAATTAAAGTTAGACATCTAATACTTTTTAACGGGGATTTAAAACATTGTGTTAACATTTTTTTAATATTTAAATTTGTACATAATTTTTAATCTTGAGTTTAATACAACTTATGTATTCATGATTTTTTATATAAAAAAAAGAGTTTTATATATAAAAAATTTTTATTTAAACATTTGATGTGACAATATTTTCAAACAATACATTTAAGTCCTTAGACTCCAATGTTTATATTAATTTCTAAAAAATGGTTAAAAAAATTTATTTAAAAATATAGTTTTTATTAATTGCTGTGCATTTCTTGCAGTTAAATTTCATAACACTTTACTTCTAAGCACCCTATAATGCGTTTTAAGTGGGGCATATTGTGCGCCTGTTCAATTTGTGCGCAGTTAAGTGATTTGCATAGTCAATTGGCCACTTTTGAAATCGATAGCTTGCCAAACAATGGCAATCCGTGGGGATTGAGCGATTAACAGCGGAATCGTATCAGGAACCAATACGCTGGCGTAATCAGGGAAAACAAGCGATAAGCTGAGCACTGATAAGACTAAGAGCCCAAATGGGTTTTGTTTTCTTTTTTTGCTTTCGCTTCATGCTTTTTTTTTTTTTTTTCATTAATGAAATGTTTTGGCAAACAGGAATCGCAACCTGAGACGGGGCGGAATTCAGAGCCACCCCAACGGGCACAGCTGCCGACAGTCAATTTAAATAGATCCACTTTTCAAGGTCAGTGGGTAAAACAAGTTGCGAAATTTAAAGCGCACCCCATTGCAAAAAACAATGGAAACAAAGAAAATAAGTCAGAATAATGCGAAATGTGTGGCAAAGGGGGACTAATAGATACCCTACGCAAAGTTCAAATTGAAGCTTAGTTGATTTGAATTGAAATTTGCATTTTTTTGAATGTTTTTAAGTTTTTTATGATTTTTAACAAAGTTTAGTTTCTCCTCTTGGATTTTATATCTATTTTTATTTAGAGTAACATTTTTTAATCATATTAAAACCTTTCAATACAAGCACGATATTCTTTTCTTTAAGTGCATATAACTTAATTTTTGTGATTTAATAAAACCGTTAAGGTTACATACTTAAAGTCCTGATTACTTGATTATATGTTTCCTATATTATAGCTTCATTTAAACAACTTACATACTTAAGAGAGCTTAGGCTAGCAGACTCCACTGCTAAAGTATTATGTACAGGGTATAAAAAGCCACCCTGTTGCCTGTTTGCATGAGGGTTGTGCTTGTTTGTGGCTGTTGCTTAAAGCCCTCGAGCGGAAATGGTCAAAAATGACATGTGGCCTGCAAATTTGCATACGCACATTGCCAAATTGCACAAGGGGAAGCGACCGAAGCCACGAGCCACGCAACAGGAGCAGGAGCAGGAACAGGACTCTGTCCGTTGGCCATGCGTAAGGCGAGGCACGCGTCGAGCTAGCTAAAAAGCTGAGTGGCAACTGTACGCCCGGCACAGGCAAAGGACACAGCCGAAGGACGAACAGGGACGGGGACTGCATAACTTGCAATGAGCGTAACTTTTGCTGGCGCACTCAAATATTTATGGCAAAATTTGCCGGAGCACTAAATTAAAATTCAATAAATCATCATTTGTTTTGATACGCTGTGCGCAGAGTGCACTTCATGCTCTCTCCCTCTCTCCCTGTCTCCCTGTCTCTCTCTCTCGCACTTGCACGCCTGGCTGCCTGGCTGAAAGTTGATCGAAATTTCATTAGTGTCTGCGTTTTATTTTTGTTTAAGTTCGCCATTCAGTTTTCGCAATTATCCTTTTGCAATTTGCCGCCATCCTGTCCAAAAAACTTTGCCTGCCCTGCGAAAGTTTCGATTTGCAGTTTTTCCGCTTGTTTACCACGTCCAGTCTACGCTTTTAATATTTTTTCTTTTTGTCTTCCTCTTATTTTAACTCCTGATTAGATTCGAACTTATTGCGCTGTAATGCGGCTTTAATTTTTGTGTCATGTCCTTTGCTGCAATTTACGCCATTTTTGGGCTGTCTGCTAATTAATTTTTGCGTGTCGCCAACGACTTTGTCCTATCCGGCAGCTAATTGTTATTGTTTTAACGGCTCTCAACGTTGGTCCTTCCTCCACCAGTTTTGCGGTTGCAAATTTGGCAATTGTGGAACGTGCAACGTGTGGCAGCAAGCGGGGAGCGTGTGTGCAGCAAGGCGAAAATTTGCGCTATAAACATAAAAATTAACGACTGCCACAAGTTGTAAAAGACAAAGCCAACACACACACACACACACACATACACTAATATACACTCTTTCACACACACTCTTGACCCAACGTGGGCATTAAAATCAGTTTTTATGTTGCGACCACACCTCTTCAATGGACTCCTTCCCGGTTACGTGGCTTGATTAAAAACCAACAGGAAACTGAATTCGGAATTTGAAAGCGAAAGCGAAAGCAGCTTTCAATCGCCAACTGTTGGCCAACTGCAATTGCTCAGAGCCTTGTCTGTTCTGTTTGTGGCTCAAATGCTTCACTTGCTTCGCTCGCAATAAGCCGATTATTCTCGCAAAAAAAAAATCACATAATAATAATAATAAGAAAGAACATTTTCACTTGAAAGCCGAGTTTTAAATACACTTCCAAATAAAATTTTAAAATGCCATTTAGTGATCTATTTAGCCAGACTAGAAGTAGAAGAAGTTAAGTGTTGCTTTTAATATGGAATATAGGCAACAAGTATTTTTTTTTAGTACAGGCTTCTTAAGTTAAAAGGTGTTGGTTTTGTCTAGATATCTTTAAACAAAATATGTCTAAGTGTTTTTCATAGAAAAACTAAATTTATGACCAATTGTTGTTGATAAAGAATTTGTTTTTAGTAAATTTATTGCGTTTGTCGAAAGTTCTCAGATAACATAAAAAGCTAGAACTATAAAAATTCAGTTTAAAAAGAGCTGCTCCTCTGGGAGCTTTTATAGCTTATATACTGTACTTTAAGACACTAAAATTAATATTAATATTGTTTGATAAATCAACTCAAATTAAAATAAAAATATATATCTTTTGTATGTTATTTATATTTTATTTCCATATTAATCTGATGTTCTTTTTCTGTATTTCCTCAAAAACTAAAAAACAAAATGATTTTCTTTTTGTCCAATTGGTTTTTCTAAAAGTAATTAAATTATATTGTTTTCCAATAAGTGCCAATTGTCTTGTGGATCGTTTATAAGTCTGATAAGTTTGATAAAGTATTTAGCCGATTTATCCTGTAAAGGCTATATCATATATTAGTCCAATTCCGGCAACTTCACTATAAGGACGATTTTAAGCCAAATTTGATAAGAATAGCTTTGAAGCTAAGAGACAAATAAATATATAGGGAGGCTGTATATTCCCGCTTTAGATGGCTTTAAAATCATAATACCCTCGGCAAGAGTAAGCGTTGGCGCTCTTGGCTCCCGGCATAAGGATGGCCAAAATAAAGTGTCTGAATGACAGTGCGATTAACTCGCTGTAAGCCATAAACGTTGCAAGTGCAATACTTTTTCCCCAATCCCCTCCTCCTTCCCAACCCCCAATTCCGTTCTAATTTTGTATGCATGAGCTGAAATGAAGAGCAATGCGAAAAAATGTAAACGGCAGGGCGTGGGCGGGGCGGGGCGGGGGGCGTGGCCGGGAGGATTGTTGCTTGGCATAAACGCCTTAACGTTCATAATGCCACAGCGGAGGCACTTAAAAAATCAAGTCCACCCAGCCGCAGACCAACAAGGATGAAGCCAGCGATTGCTCCTCAACCCGACGCTGGCAACATTTTAATCCATATTTCTTGCCGCCTGGCAGACAATTTCCAAGATAATAGCATCCAAAAACACACACACACACACATTTACATGTATACACACATTTTTTTTCGGCTCCTGGCCACATCGCTGGCGAGCATTAATGGCAACAGGACGCAGCCAAGGATTACGATTACCATGCGGCAGCAGCTGGCTGCGGGTTTGCAGGACTGCAGCTGCCAGACGGCAGGACGAGTTATTGCTCCAGCCGCCGTCGCCTGACAACAGCAATTCACGCTCTGTGCGACGACATGGCCAAAAAAAAAATTATCATTTGCCCATAAATTGGGCCATGCACTTGGCCAAAAGCTGAAGCAGCAGCAGCAATCGAAACAGATGCAACATTTTCTACGATTATGGCTTATCGCATGGAAGCTGCAGAAAGGACATCAATGCTAGAGAAAATAGTGCGACATCCTTTCACATTCTATATTCATTTCTATTAAATATTTAATAAAAAATTTGTCACATTTTATTTGCAAAGGCGGAAACTTCTTTTAAAAACATAAACGATATAAAGAAATGGATTGAAGTCTTTAAACTTTTATGAAAATAGGAAGAGTTTTAGGTCTAGGTAAGGCGATTATTGCGGTGCAATATGTAAACTTACTATGTTCAACTTTTAGCTGTTTTTTGGGTTGTTTTAAACAGAAAAAAGGTTGTCAATTAAAAAACATTCGATGAATATCTTAAAAAAATGTTATTCAAATGTAATGCAAAAAGTTATAATTTAATAAAAAAAAGATAGTAAAATTTGACTTGAGACATAATTGAAATATATTTAAAAAAATATAATGAGCTATAAGCTTATAGAAATTTGTGAATATTTAAATTTTGAAAAGTGCATCTAGATTAACTTTTAAAAACTTGACAAGTTTGAATTAAAGTCAGCTTAAGACTTCTCTTAGGTAAAAGTTCCCAAACTTTCTTTATATATTAAATTTTAAATTTATTTTGTAAAACACAATAGTTTACAAATTTAAACTCGAGGTTTTGTTTTTTCCTTTCTTTTCTTTTCTTTTCAAAATTGGTATGACTTTAGTTTTGACAAGGTCTTGTTCAAGTCTAACAAAAACATTTCTTAGAAGCTTTCTATAAAGAATTTAGACAAGTTATATAATACAAATAAATAATTATGAGTCCTTGTCAAATCGACTAATCGTGGACTATTCATAAATATGTATGTTAATATCTAACTTACAATTGATTCCACTGCATTAGTTACTTTCCCTAATTGAACGAACTGAACTCCACGCAACTCTTGCTGAGGAACTCTTTCCCAGCGTTTTGCCTTTGTGGCCAAATGTAATGCAAATAAGTGATTAACCCACACCGAGAACTGCTTCAAAATGCACAACTCGAAATGTGAAGGCTCCAGATCAAATCCTTTGGAATGGGTAAGTTCAGACAGATGAAACACACATGCAGACTTGGTTGCAGTGCCGGAAGCCGGAATTTCAATTAATTTCCACTCGATAAAATAGGCTGCGGTTTAGGCGCATTATGAAGGGGGGTTTGGGCCTTCCAGTTCAGAGGTACATATATTTGCAAACACTTGGCAACAGTTGAAATTCTGACTGACCCCCTGAATGGGAGCTTGATTGAAAATGCGCCGAGCGATAGGAGAGACAAAGTAGCCAAGTTAATGCCGTGGCTGTCGAAACTTTGTCAACGTTATGATAGCTGTACATTGAACTCACAGTTTGGAAAGGGAGGTGGAGCGGGGGCGGGGGGGGGTTTCGCTTATGTGGCTGCTCTGCGTTGCGGTTGTGGGAGTGGCCCACACAACAAAGGCCGCGCCAAGGCGGCGGCACGTAGCGAAAACTTTGGCGAAACAAGATAAGCAGATTTACTTAAAGTTTTGCCCAAAGTCGACAATGCCCGACGTGCAGCTGTCTGCGATAGATAGCAAAGGGGGCGTGGCTATGGGCAGTGGGCGTGGGCGTGGTCCCGAGTGCATTTGTTAATTAGAAATGCGGCTGATTAGCGGCAGCTGCCGTTGCAGATTGCAACTGCATTTACCTACAAAATCGACATTCGTTGGGAGCTCCTCCGCTCCTCCTTCCACGAGGACCTAGCTGAAGGCAACACGTAAATGCAATCAAACTCTACGCGCACGTAGCGATATCGAAGCCTTCCACGTCGAAGCTGTCAACCACACACACCAGTTACCCTTTAGACAGGTGGGTCGGGTCTTTGCTCTATTTGAAGTGGATTAATCAGGGCACTTGCGAGTGACGTTGTCTGGCGTTTTAGTTCCCCGGTTAAGTCCATTGGCACGTATCGCATCGAAACACAACATTTCATGTGGTTTTAAAAGCTACGCTCGTAAATCAAACAAAGGCGCTTTCTCACACTCCACAACTATTATTATCATGCACAAATAGTACACGTATATATAAATCAGCATGGCAACCAAATTGTTATCTATTTTCAGTGTTTCACTCCGCATGTGAATAATACTCATGCTGAGTTCGTAATGTGAATGTCATTTCATAAATGCTCATTTCTGGGCATTTCCAGTAACATGATCCATAGATGACGACTCAACATTTCAATCCCAGAAAATCGCTTTAATGACAGTTCTCTCTTCACGTTTTATTGATTTAAACCAAACTTCTGCAATGACAACAAAATGATAGAAAAAAAAATAAGCAGATAACGCAAAATGTTTAATTTAATGCTTTACATATAAGGTTTAATACATTTTTTTAGAGAGAGAGAGAGAGAGACAGCTGAAGGACAATAAACATAAAACTTGAGTCTATCCACTTTGTAATGAATAATTAAGAAATCACGCAAAATGCGCATTACAAAAATAATTATTTAATTACATAATATAAAGTTGCTTATCATGAGCTTAAGTATTTCATAAACAAAGCTGTTATAAAATATTATTATTGAAATGCGGCATTCTAAGTTTTATTAAATAAAGAATAAAAATAATAAAATTAATAATTATTATAATAATAAAATGATTAAGAATAAAGAAAATAAATAGTTCTTTTTGTGCCAATGTTTGTAACAGACAGAAAAATAATTCTTCAACAATAAACTGAGCAAAATATATATATAGTAAAATATAAAATGTAGTATTAAATAATAAATTGAGCATAATAAACAAACAATATTTTTTTATTCAATGCAGCTTACTGTTTGAATACTTATTTGGCAGACTGTACTGCGTACTGTTTAGGGGATTTTGCAGGATCGTCAGCAGCCAGGCGCAGCAAATCAAAATAATGGCGAAAAGGACAACAGCAGAAAGCCGACAAGGATGCTTATCGGCACGCCTGCGATGCGATGCGATGCGATTTTAATAACATTTTTAGAGATATTGCGCCGTTAAGGATGCCCGCAGGAAGCTCGCCGACCAAAACAGGCCAAAGCCAAGTCAATGTTTATATTGCAAAGACATCAAACGTCTAAACTGGAAGTTATCGGCGTGCGGCAGAAAAAATAATAAACCATTTGGCAATTGTCTCTTCAAATGTCTGCCGGCTTGTTGTTGTTGCTGTTGTTGGTGCCCACATAAAGCCAAATAGTAAAACATTTTAACTCGACATTTGATGGCTGTTTTTATTTCGACGGCATTGCGACGGGCAAATAAAAACAACAAAGGACGCACACAAGGTGAGGCCCCAGGACACGAGTTCGCGAACCTGGCAGCAAACACCTCGAGGCGCTTTAATTTTTACGATCCTTGCCAAACATAACGAGGCGAAGGCAGTTGCCCAAATTTATGCAATTAGAAATTAATATTATACAATTTGATGTGTGTGGCAGCGCAACAAGGACACGCGCTCGTCCTGCCATAAAAGCATAAAAGCCTCTACAGTCATGTGCCAACTGCATTTTTATGTTATTATTTGAATTTTTATGACTGCGACGCCGAAGGGCGGAAGGTGGGGGGCGTGTCTGCTGCACGGCGCGTGACAATGCAACAAAAATATTTCCAGCATTTAAATGCGCACTCCTGGCAATTGTTTATATGCCACAAATTTTCTTTTATTAATCATTTAAGCCGCCAAAGTCGCCTGTGCGGACATTGATAAGCCCAAATTTGCCAGTCAACAAAGCGAAAAACTGAAAATCCTGAGAATTGAACAGCTGGACAGCACAGTCCAAGACTCCCCACAAGAGCCCAAGGGCTTAGCTAAAGATACAAAGATACAAAGTCATTACAACGCAGCGCATTCATAATTAAAATAATTTACTTTAAAAAGGGGCGGGGGCGTGGCAGGCAGCGGCTCAAGTGCAATGAGCGTAAGAAGAGTTTTTTTTTCTAAATTGGGCAATTGAATAATGTGATAAGAGGGAGAATGGGAAAATTTCGAATTTGTAATAATGCAAATAAAAGATAGATAGAAAAATAAATAGACTCTTTTAGACGGGTTTCTTAGTGACGCTAATAGAATTTTTATATATTTACTTAGTTATTAATATACCTTATCATTTAAGATTATACTTTTTTTATTTTGGAAAGTTTATAAATTTTCAGCATAAAATTTAAAAAACTTTTATTATACCTATTAACTATTATAGCTAGTATATAAAAAAGTTTTCATATGAAATTGGCGTTTTATTAAATGAGCACATAAAATTTTAAATATGCTAAAAATTAACTAGAAAAAATCTGAAAAGAATTTTAAAAATATAACGTATCTAAATATCTAAGATGAATTTATTCTTAATTTTAACTAGTATTTCTTTTCTAAATATAAATATATAATAAATATAAAAATATAATAACTTCTATATATTAATATGAAAATATTTAATTTTCTTGATTTAAAATTGTACGGTTTATTTAAATTCGCTTTTTAATAAAGTTACCTCAAGTCTTTTTCACTCTTTTCTATAAATATGAATGCCAATAGTTTTACAATGCCCAACTTGTCAAATAATTAGTAAAAGAAAAAAACACCCCTTGATTACTTTATTACATTAGAAACGAAGTTAATGACAGCCAAAGCCGACTGTACAGCGGGCTAATGAAAAGGGGGAAAAGCGAAGGGAAAAAGAAAAGCGAAACCTGCTGCTTAATCTTTGAGCCCGCCCAGTGAGCCAAGTCCGCGAAGGCTAATTGCGAATTCAGGCAAAATGCGCGTTAAAAAAATAATAAAACAATTTGAGTTTGAGGGGTGAATTTGTTTGGGCTGGGAAATTGAAACAAATCTAATAAATGGAACCAAAAATGTGCGTACATCAAGAAAAGAACACCTCGAAGGGGGAAGGGGGGAGGAAAGGTCTGCATAGCTAAGTGAATTTGTAGCTGCACAAATCGAACTTTCAGTTTCACTTACAGGTTTCTACTTGGCCAGGGCTACTTACCAAGCTGCACACGTAATGAGCTGTTTGGACCTGGAACAGGAACAGGAACAGGAAACAGATCCGCATCCGCTGGCGCATCCCTTTGCCGCTTAAGGACACAAAAGAAAAAAGAAGAAATTTGCATAATTTCTTCAACCGTTTTCATTATTTCAATGTCTGCATTTTAAGTATTTTTTTTTGTTTTTTCGTAGCATATTTTTGGGCCTCGTTGAAGCGTGGCCCATTGCAATTAAACGTGTAATTACTCGACTGCTTTAAAATGCGAGCACTGTCCGAAGGGTGCCGAAGTCTGAGTCTGAGCCCCGCCTCAATTTTCTTTTTCCTTTTTGCCGGGTCTCTCCAAATTTTTTTCTTCTTAATTTGTTGTTTTTAATTTTTTTTTTGCTGCTATTGTTGTTGCTTTCGTCGTTTACGGAAGTTTTAACTTGTTTTCATTTGATTTTCTCATTTACTACGGTCTGAGTTATTAGCGCGCTCTCATTACTCGAGAGTTTGGGGCTTCTGTTTGCTTGTTGTGACATTCTCAAGTGGCGCATAAAAATGGGCAATAGCTGCTGGAAGGGGACGGGAATGGGACTGGAATGGGACTGGAAGGGGTCAGAAATAAGACTTGGGTTTGGAGGTGGTTAATTTAAGCCTGAAGCTTTCTTTTGGTTTCAAGCAAACTACTTTTATAAAAATTTCATTAAAAAACATAAGTAAAGTGATTTTAATTTTATTTATAAATACATCTCATAAGTTAAAGTCAAGAATTTTAACAGTCCCATCCAATATGTTGGAAAGTTAATTAACTTTATTTTTCATTCAGGTTACAGTCGGAAAACAGAATTTTATCATATGGGAAACCTTGATACTCGTTAAGTTTTTTATTTATTAACTTGCTTGTACAGCAAAATTAGATAATAAAATAATGTATATTTTTCAAATAAATAAATTAGTGTATTTGATTTTCTTTAATATATTAGTCCAGAATAAAGTCTAACAAGTCTTAAAGCTGTTAAACTCTTGATATCTTGTCGAATCAAATTTCTTTTAGTTTATGGGGCAAAATATATATATATAAATAAAATATACTTTCGATTTGATATCCGTCATCCATGAACTGTCAGTGATTCCAATGGAGCCATCAAAAGCGCAGTCGACACTAATCTGTCCAAATAGCGGATATTGATAAGCGTATCCTTGCCGGGTCCAGCGAATGATGGCAGCGGAAAACTCGTTACAACTCGTTTCACTGACTGCAAAAAGGAAAAGCAAAAAAAAAAAAGGATGAAGGGGAAGGAGAGGAGTTCATGTCGCGGCAAATGGACAGGCTGCACTTAAGGATACTCAAGGATATACGAACGGGCAGACACAAAGTCTGCGTGGCAGTAAACAAAGCGAACGGAAAACTACAAAAGCTTCGATATAATAAAAATGATTTCCTTAAAGCGAAGCACACAGCAAAAACGGAAAAGTGAAATTGGCAAAAACGCGCCACGCGAAACTCTATTAGCCAGCTAGACAAAGGAGCTGCCGCCGGCCGAATGGTTTTATGATTTTTATAGCATGTGACAACAGGATGCCGGAGTGGGCCAGGATATGGCCATCAACTTGGCTGCCAGCTAAAACTTCATTTCACTTGATTTTTGTATCTGGCGATAAGTTAATGTGGCAAGCTGAGCAAATGGGCGGGGCACGGCAATTAGGCCAAACAATTGATGTGTTTCTGTTATCGCCACAAATGGCCAAGGCAAGGCAGTTAAAGCCCCGCCCACTTGTAAACAGCAGCTTTGCATAAGGACTACGCGTCCTTTATGCGCTCAACTGCGCAGAAAATTGCACAGGATTAGTTGCGCTGTTGTTGTGTAATTGGCTTTAAAGTTGCGCTCGCATCCTCAACTTGTGAGTCAAAGTTTTAAGCGCATGTCATATGCGCTGGTGCGCTGTGTCTGTAACATGTGGCATGCGGCATGTGGCATGTGGCAAGTGGCAAGTGGCAGGGCACATGCGACACGCTAAGCTTAGCACTGAGTGTTTGCTGCTTTATCACGGCTTTCAGTTTAGACGCCGTCACCCACCTCCCCCTTCCCCTCCATCCCCTCCTTCACCACGTTGCAAGCTCGCACTTTTTGCATACTTATACTATTTAACACGAGCGTGTATGTGAAAGAGTCGTAAATCTTTTGGCCCAAAACAGCGTTCAGTGCGTTGCGTCTGTCTGCATCATAAATCATATGCAGCCAAGTAGCTGCTTACACACACACAGATACTAATGTATCTAAAAGATACAGTACGTGTAAAGCAAAGCAAATTTGATCATTTTTACGCTTTTGACATGTGAATTCCTTTTTGAGAAAGGATGAAACGCAGCCAACCAAATAGCGCATCCTTCAGTAATTACAATTTGAAAACTTGTCGCATTTTAGAATTTTTTCAAGAGAGTAGACAAAATAATTTTATTCTATTTGTGGTTGGCATAAGGAAAAAATATATATATGAGATATGGAACTGAGTTTGTTGATAGTTTGACTCTAGTTATAGCAGATAGTTATAGGTTTCAAACATACTCAGAATGAATGCTTAAGCTCTTTATAAAAACCTTATAATAATAAGCCAGAAACTACATTATATATTATTTCCAAACTCATTTAACTCCTTCCAACTTGAATGCCACACAATAAGGACCAAGTTCAGAGCCGCACGCTCTCCTAACCCCTTCGGGCAAAAACAATCTCAGCATTAGAGTCCGGCGGGCAAAACTATCTGAAGTCGACGACGGGCGTCGCACCCAGGAGACGGACTGCCAATTAACAGTTACATGTTTGTACAAAATAATTGGGTTGCGTGACACGATGATAAGCGACAGGACCAGAAACGGGCTGCGCCAAATAGTAAACAAATAGAGGAGCTCTATTTAAAACAAACAAGGCCAGACGCGATGACGACGACGCTCTCTATAATTATTAAAGCACACTGTGGTTATGTTGGATAGTGCGTCATCATCTGGGCGTCATCGTCATCAAAGTGCGCCGCAGGACAAGGGCGTTGCTAAAGTTATTAACGCCGTCGTGTGGCGTCAATCAACTTGGGCCCGGGGCGCGATTTGAATCAGCCCAAAAAAGACGCCTTGTTTTTTGGGCCAAAAACAACGGAAAACGTGTGCCATCCAAAATCAAATAGACGACCAAAGGATTACGATTTGTATGGCTGCTTTGACAGGCGAACGGGCGGGCGAAATTTATGTTAATTTAATTGCAACACATTAAAATAGTTTCACGTCACGACGAAGTCCTGCAAGGAACAGCCTGCCAAAGGGTTGCCGACGACAGGCGATTGATGTGATGTGATGTGATGTTAAGTTGTGAACGTTGCCTGGTTTGTTAATGGGCGCCTCATGTGTGTGTGTGTGTGTGTGTGTGTGTGCGTGTGTGTGTCGTTTTCCTTACCTCATTTGATTGTTTGCCTTTTGCGGCTGCCTGGTTGCCATTGACAAATTTGCGGCGCTGTCTTCGGCATCTTTAATTAAGTTCACCAACATCGTATCCGGGCGCCTTGTTTGCCCATCTGAAATGCACGCACATCATTATCGATAGTTTCACATTTCAGATGCCTGTGTACTTCAAAGCCAGACGCAATCAAATTTAAATTACAATTTTGGCCCATAGGCAGAGTTAGGGTTTTCTTAAGGACGTAAGGATGGGAGGTTAGCAAAATGCTTTATTTTGTTAATCAGTTATTTATGTGAAGTGCTTGCAAGTGCTCTTCAGTATAATCCTTATTTTATCATCATTTTGCACCACTTTATGTGTGGTAGATACTTTGATTGCTAGCTAAACAGAACGCTTTGGTTTTAAAAGTATTTAAGTCTCTATCCAACATTTTTAACATTTAGAATTTTTTATTTTTATTTTTAATCGATTGCGGGTACCAAAATTAGAATAAAAATTCAACTTAAAAAGTATTTCTGAGGGGTCAATTATTTTGCAAAAATCATGCAAAAATTAAGAAAAAAATGTACATGTAAAGTTCCTAAGCCCATTAAAGTACTCCTCCAATAACTTA
The DNA here is from genome assembly GCA_004143845.1 of Drosophila lacertosa. NCBI lineage: Eukaryota > Metazoa > Arthropoda > Insecta > Diptera > Drosophilidae > Drosophila > Drosophila lacertosa. The sequence continues at coordinate 221 of SCDZ01000204.1, read as the reverse complement.
GCCAAAACTTAACCGATTTTTATGTTTGACACCATTTTGATCACAGTTTGTCCACTTTCTCAATTCTACATTTAAATTTTCTGCATTTTTCTGATTTTTTTTTTTTTACTATTTTTGGAAATAAAATCACTGTACTCCCCCCTTGTGAATTTCCGAAAAAAAAAAAATTGAAAAATTTAGAATCGTCCAATTTTATTTTTAATCGATTGCGGGTACCAAAA